>JAGSMR010000051.1:1575000-2057500 GCA_029286605.1 Sericinus montela
AAAGAACGGCCCTCAGCCACCGGCATTAATCAATTTCCCGCACCATTTTACAAGTCGTTACTCCATCTTGCGGGGGTCGTTATACACTGCGTTTGCCTAAACGAGGTTGCCACTCGAGAATCTTTTTCCCCGACGGTTTTCAATTCGTCAAGCTATATGGCCATTGCGACACAACTCGCTTTCTTTACTACTTACGGTTACCTTAATTCCACTGCGGATTCTATCACTACTAGTTCAACTTAGACCCAGAGGTCAATCAACGTATCCTACTCGGCTAAGCAGCGTGCCATCATCCCGTCGTAATTTCTAATCGTATCGTAATCTTTTATTCTTTTATTATGTTTAGTTAATCTACCAAGAAATGGCCTACAAATTATCTAATGGAATGAAAGGAATAAGAACGGAAAAAGATGCAATGTTTTGAACTGATTTAATAAAACTGTGGTTACATACATCAGGTATAAAATTATTCATATATATTTATTAAACTGTGTTTTTGTTTTCTGTATTCGTTTCTTTACGTTTGCGTTCAACGCATTCGTATTTATGATTTAAGTGTACGTACACTTTTAGCGTGATATTTAAAGTTAAAAATATGTTCACATATCTGTCTACTAAATATACTTCGACGTATTGCAAATTGTAGACTGTGAAAACTGACGGAAAATACGAATATCAATTAAATCAATTTAATAACTAAACGTTTACCACATGTGGTCCGTTGAAATGCTTGTCTACACCAAAAGTGAATGTGGCGCGGTGTCTATAGATTTCGCCAGGTTTCAAAACTGAACTCGGGAAGTTGGGATGGTGAATCGCGTCCGGATAGTTCTGAGTCTCCAAGCAGAACGCTCCATGACGTCGGTAACCGGATCCCGACTTGCCCACTAACGCTGGCTGATCGGGCGACGGTAGGAAGTTCGCCGTGTACAGTTGTACACCAGGCTGGTCGCTATGGACTTCCAGATAGCGCCCGGACGTTGGGTGGCTCACGCGCGACACAAAGTTCAACTCCTGTAAGTGACAAGGCCTGTAAGTTTTGGACTTCCATAGACGCGTAGAGTCCATACCTAAAGGTTGTCTGGAACAAATCGCTTTTAGCGATAAGAACGCCATTTGTGTCACCATAGTATTGCTAAATTTTACGTTGTATATTTTCTGTGTTGGTGAGCAATAAAAACTATTCTATCTACGTATCTACATACCAGTTTTCATGGCGTCGATGCTCTGAGGTTCGGAGTTCGATTTCCGGACGTGACATTGTGAAAAACCACTTTTAATGTATTGTCTGGGGAATTATGGTAACTTCGTTGTTTCCGATTCCATAACACAAGTGCTTTAGTTGCTTACTTTGGGTTCCGAGCAAAGACGACAATCGATGAATGATGACCTCCGTGGACGAGTGGCGTACTCTCCGGTTTTCATGGTGTCGCCATCTCAGAGGTCCCGGGTTCGATTCCCGGTCGGGTCAATGTAGGAAACACTTTTTCTACATTTTCTCGGGTCTGGGAGTTTGTGGTATCTTCATTGTTTCTGATTCCATACTACATGTGCTTAAGCGCTTACATTGGGATCAGAGCAATGTATATGATATTGTCCCTATCTATATATGTATCTATATATGTATTTAATATAACTGTGAGTGCAATGCAAGAGCAATGATGTTGTGTATATTTATGTTATGTTTAAATTATTTACATTATATTGACTTAACGACTTGTAAAAGACCACTGCAGGATATGTCTCCATCTTCCATCTTCCATCTTCCATCTTCTGTAATTTAAGAGCAAGACTCCTTTCGGTTCTGCATCCGTGTTAACTTAGTTATGTAATTCCATAAGGAGAATTAATCATTACGCTTGGTAAGCAAGACGGGGATCGCAAAAGACACATACTTTGAAAGGTACGTAAGGATTGTGGCACTTGGAGGTCTCTGGCTGTCAGGTAATATTCGTAAACATATTTATTTACTGTTCCGAGATACACAGATTTCAACTCCAATAATAAATTCAATGACACCATTAATAATTTTACATACCTTCCTTCGCTAAATACGCCACAGTCCTACGTTTTATTTAAATATTGTTATACTTTTCAAAAATAATCCGAGAACCTCCTTTTAAAAGGAATAAAAAATTAAACACAAACCTTGTTCCCGTAAGTGTTGATGCAGAAATTGTCGTCAAATAAGTTTTGGGCTTGGCTCATAGCGTCACCGAGGCGTATGGGTATACGCAAATCAAATGGAGTACCTCCGACATTCACGAAACCACCAGTCGGTATGGATTGAGGGGTGGTCTCTGTTATCCTAAAGTAAAAATGCAACTGTATTAAAAAAGTAGAGCAAGTGAACTAGCATAAAATAAATAAATATCTTCACGCAATTCCCAATACCGGGGTAGACAGAGGTCTAGTCTAGACAATTAAGTCCCTTCGACCCACCTTCCACCGAAGATATTTTCGGGACAACATGACAGGTGGTGAGCCCGTCGCCGTCTTTATCTCCAAGCCAACAATGTAATTCGTACATAAGTTTTTTGAAATACTCATTGGTAGGAGCCTGCCACTTGGAGATCGAACTCAGGTCTCTTGAATCGAAATTGCGACCACATATATATATCGCGACGTTTTTGCTATTTACTAGCATAAAAGATGTTTTTTTTACATTCATGGTAGTATAGTTGTAAGACTGTACCGCCTCCTTTCTTTTATAGAAAAAAAACGTACAAAAACGTACTCCACGTTTTTGTACGTTTTTTTTATAGAAAAGGGAGGCAAACGAGCAGGTGGCTCACGTGATGGTAAGTGATTACCGCCGCCCATGAACACCCGCAATACCAGAGGCATAGCAGATGCGTTGCCTCTCTAAGAATGCCCCCCCCCCCCAGATTTGGGGGGGGGGGTGTGGGCCACCGGTTACCTGCACTCACCAGACGAAACGCAGAAGTTTGTTAGACTTCTGCTTCAAGCCGGTATTCTGTGAGGTCGTGGTACTTTCCCGGTCGAGCCGGCTCATTCATGCAACAACAAAAACTGATGCGTGACTCTGCCACTGTTGAAACGTTGATCGATGGCTAATCCTTGCATTACGTTTTCTTTGTAAGAGTCCCCATTCTTACCTTGTGATTATATTACATGTTACAGCTTTTACCATACACACAATCATTTTCTTTTTATTTGTATATAAGCCATTTTATTTTTTATTCTGCGTCTTAATTTGACAATCACAGTACCAGACAACGCGCACCTCAGACGCTGCTGCCCATCACCGGTCTACTGAATGAATGGTCTGCTATTTTATGAAGTAATTATCCCGCCATCTGTCAGAAGCCTATTGCGTTCTAAAGGCTTTTCCGCACGGCAAAATTAGACCGTGGTACTATTTATGGTATGTTTTGTTTTCACATTTACATGTCTATAGCCGGGAATGGCAAAGGACTTTCATGGAAAATTTTATGAGGGAGATTACAGCAGGAAAATGACTGCCACCTTGCACCCGGGAGTAGGCAAGCTTCATACTCATTCATTAACCCTTATATATGTCTTGTCTTGTTGGTTTGGATAGCGTACGTGTTATCTCTATTCAATCACGTCCTCCGAGGACAATTGTCGTGCACGCCGGTTTTCCTGATAATACCAGTTCTGAGGTCCCGCATTCGATTCCCAGACTAGTCAATGTAGTAAAACACTTCTGTATTGAGACAATAGGTCTGAGTGTTTGTGGTATTTTCGTTTCCTCCGATACCATAAGTGCTTTAGCTACATCATTTGGGATCAGAACAAAGCATGTGATGTTACCTCTATGTATGTAGTTATTTATTAAAAAAAACTCAAGCAAACATGCCTTAAAAGAAATAATAAGTCCTAGATAACTGATAAATAAAAGTCACAATAGCCGTGTGGTTGGGTGGTCGGAATTTCGAGTCAAGAGACTCGAGTATCGGACTCGACCCCAGGTAGCAGGCTCGTACCAATGGGTTTTTGAAAAACCTATGTACAAACTATATCGTTGGCTTGAACATAAAGACGGCGACGGGCTCACCACCTGTTACGTTGTCCCGAAAATATATTCTCGGTGGAAGGTGGGTCGAAGGGACCTAATTGTCTAGACTAGATCTCTGTCTACCTCTGTATTGGAAATTGCGTGAAGATATTTATTCATTTATTTTAGATCACTGATCATCAGCATTGTGACTAAGTTCGTGAGTTAATAAACTTACCTATCCCCATTTATCGATATCACATGGTTGTACATCTCTTCGGACCCCATCTCGTGACCGGCCAGGTTGAAGTAGGAGTGGTTAGTTAGATTGACAACGGTCTTCTTTGTCGTTGTCGCAATGAACTCAATTTGCAGAACACCTTCGTCTGTTACGTCGTATATTATGTTCGTCAACAAATCACCGGGGTAACCTTCTTCGCCATCTTTGGATAAGTAACTGAATGTAACTTTCGTTCCATCTACCGTTGAATTCCAATTGACCTGGATCATTCAAAATCATTGAACCATTGCAAATAAATAATTTACAATTGAAATAATTTTCCATGCCATTTTTTAAAGAGAATACTCGCAATGCCAAAGAACATTACTAGTATTTCTGTTAACCTCTCCAATAAGGCTACAATGCAAGTGTCTGGAGTTGGTTCACGACAGTAGTCACTGTCAGGGCCCGTACCTGCGACGTTACGCTTCGTAGTCCGTACCCTAAACCATTATGTTATTAACGCTGACATTATCTAATTTATTGATTTTAATTTCACTTTACGTTTTGTCTACTACCTCGGCTTTATGACGTTTATGTTGCCTTAGTTGTTTGGAGCCACTTACTTTGGAATCAGAGCCATGTATGTAATGTTCACCCTATCTGTGTAATTATGTAAATCTAACTGTTAGTTCTCCAGACTAGCAGGTATACTACAAGCATCGAAGTAAACTAAAGAATACTAAACACCTTATCAAAGCCGACGAGGCCTCCATGCAAATGGTCGTGTCCAGATACATTTTTTGCCAGCTGATATGATTCGCCATCGATTTGGAAATTGGCACCCCTTATCCGATTCGCGCATCTGCCGACTGTAGCCCCTAAGTAAGGAGTATTCCTTTCAACGTAACCTTCAATGTTATCGAAGCCAAGCACCACGTCATGCAGTTCCCCGGATTTATTAGGCACCTGAAAAGATTAAATAGAAACAAATAGTATATTCTCAAATACTGCCAGTGCTCGTTGTGGACGCGGTTTAAAAAATACATACCAGAACAGATTGTATAATCGCTCCGTATGAAATAACAGATACTGTGACGTCACTTTTAGTTTTCCATGTGTATTTTTTCACCGGCTCGTTTTTAAATTTGCCGAAGTCTTGCACGATTAGATGAACCATTGTTACGTTCTGAAGTTTAAATAGGTTAATGTTTTGATATTAATTTGTTGTATATAGATAGAACTTTATTTTTTCGCGCTACATAAGCTAAATCCAAAAATAATTAAAACTGAATACTAAGGTATTTGTAAAAGATATACATACCCACATAATTAAAAGGATAAGACATGCCTTAGGTTTTGTTTGGACAGTAAGATTTATAACGGTGCACTTCGTCTAGGAATTTGTGTGAAGGACATTAACAAATATATTTCCAATTACACTTGACCTTCAATTAACACTCATAATGAGTGTTCGAGCTGTATCCATTGTTTTAATAATTGTTACAAGAATTTTTATGTATAACTCTTAAGACATCTATTTGAATCTTGATGTTATGAAGCTGGCCTATCGGTTTCAATTTTAATTAGACTGTTAAAAAATAAATTGCAGGATGTACATTAGCAGGCCTCACCCTGGTAAGTGAGGTTTTGCCATAAACTTATATAGTTTTCCCACCATCTATGTGTAGCTAAGTGAATTTAAAAGGCTTTTCCATTAATCAGCACTTACAATACCACAAGGCTAACCTCGGGTACCGATATTCAGCATTTTGCTTATAAGAAATTTATATTTTATCGGTACACAGTTTGGTGACATTACATGAAAAAATTCTAAATACAGAACTCCGTAAGTACATAATATGAGCTCGGTACAAATAAAACTCTGCTCAAGTATCATTATCTTCAATTCAAATGAACAGAGCAATATAAGTGATATCATAAAACACAGAATTTAAAAATAATACATGTTATCTATTCTGTTATAAAAACATTCAGCTCATGATAGGAATGTGCCTAACAACATATAAAAAACAAAGTTACGGTTAAAATAACTTACAACCACAGCGTGCTATCGACGCGGAGTTATGTCAAAAACTGACGTCTTATCAGCGTCCTGCGATCTTATACACTGCACAAAGATACATAGGTAATACGTATATAACAACGTAAATACGTATATAAGATAGTAACTTGTCATTTGCGGCTATATTCTCACCACAACGCACTGGTGAAACTAGTATTTTAGGTTTTGAAATGCAGCCACTGAACATTTCCTGTGAATCATACCTACATACTGTTATGTGTGCCAGTTAAAGTGCCGGACATAGGTCTGTCACATAGTGATGATTTGCCGTAATCGCCACGCTTGGCAAGCGGATTGCCGATCGCACTACCAGATCACTAGCACCTCAGACGTTGCTGCCTATCTTCAGTCTGATTATTTTAAAATAATAATAAATAAATATCTTCACGCAATTCCCAATACAGGAAGAAACAGAACAGTTACATTCAGTTTATAATATACCTATTCAAAAACGGCGAAGAAGCTTATCCCAGTAATTTTTTGACGAACATAATATGCGACGTAACAGATACAGGCCTTCTGCAAATCGAGTTCATTGCGAAAACGAGCAAAAAGACCGTAGTCAATCTAACTAATAACTGATTTTTTTTAACTTTTATACATGGGGAAATACCTAACTTATATCCGTCCCCGTGGGGGCAAGGACGGGTGATGTCGGGTTCGCACCGACTAAAACCCCACGGTGTTCCACCTTCGCCGCATGTCGGCGGGACCATGGGAACGCCTTTGCACACTCCACGGGACGGAACAAATTCTCTCCCACTCCTACTAAGCTAGACGCGCCGTAACAGGGACGCGTATACCTCCTTGGCCTTCAAACCCACGTAGGTGACGAAGAAGTCCGCTAACCAGAGGCCATGGAGCTCAGGAAGGTGAGTGCTTGACCAAGCACCGGCTCACATTTCAGCCCTGGAGGACGGGGAGAGCGGCGCCTTGCACTACCGTCACTCCTCTCCTCCCGCGGCTCCACTACAGTCGCATCAGGGGTGCGACCCCCGCCAGAGTAGCGGTGGACTGGGAGCACGGCGAAACGCCATACAAAACCTCCTTTTCCACCGCGACACCGACGGCAACGACGCAAACACTCTCTCCACAGCCTAAATGGGCTGCCCAAGCCCACTTGGAGTGGGGCCATGTGGGTTCTTCTTGGTTCACCGTGGCTGTCCAAGCCCAATTACTAAGCCCCACCGCCACGACAAGGCGGGAACCCATTCGGAAGGAACTAACCACTCCTACTATAACCTGGCCGGTTAAGACATAGGCTCTGAACAGATACAACCATGTGATATCGATAAAAGTTAGAATGGGTTTTATATTTTCAAACTGATTTTTAAGTTCAGATTTATTTTCTAACATCGGCAAAACAATTCATGACAATAGCAAGTATCGCCTTTGTTATACAGTAGTCGGGTGTCGTAAGAGGTGACTAAGGGAAAAGCCTTGACAAAGCAATTGGATACCAGTGAATGTCAGGATATACATCTCGAAGAATACCAGATGAAAATTCAGCAGACAGCTGACGGACAACTAAATAATAATGCACAAAAATAATAATAACATATTTTTAAACATGACTCTGCATAATTAATTGCCTACTGTATTTATCTAATCGAAACCAAAACAATGTTACCACAATAATTGATAATACACTGTGATGGGAACATATAAATTGCGATGTTGCCCACAAAGAATTTTATTATGTATCTTCGCCCCCGCAGGCCTCCGAGCCAAAAAAAGTCTTCAGTAAAAGGTGGGTCGAAAGGACTTAATTGTATGGACCTCTGTCTACCCTGTATTGGTAATACAGTGGAAGATATTATTTATTTTACTTTTTACTTGACCAACAATTGGCAAAGAGGTCGCGATAGCAAAGTGTTTGGGTAATTGGAATTCGAGTCAAGACACCCCGAGTTCGTCCCCTGTCGGTAGGCTCGTCTAAAGGATAAATTGGCACTAGGATCTGCAATTGCATTATCAGGCACCATAGACGGTGTTGCCCATCACCTATCTGCTGAATTTTCATCAAGTATTCTTCGAGATGTATATCCTGACCTTTGCCGGTATCCAATTGCTTTTTTTAAGATTTTCACCTCTTACATCGTCTACTGTAAAACAAAGGCAATTCTTGCTAATATCATGAATCGTCATGACGATGTCAGAAAAACAATCTGAACGCAAAAATTTTTGTTTTCTCGAGAGAAATTAAGTCCTTTCGACTCATTTTCACCGAAGTCCGTTTGGTACAATGTAACAGGCGGTGAGCCTATCGCCATCTTAGTGTATAAGACAACATATATACATATAATATTCATATATACATATAACAACCATGACTCGAGTACAAAATTTTGTTTTCATCACACATGTTTTCCTTAGCGGAAATTGAACCCGTAAACCTTAGCTTCGAAGGCAGGATCAATACCACCTTGGTCATCGGGGCGTAGTCATTATCGGAATCTTGTACGAATGTACAAACAATTCAATATCTAAAATACTAACTTTTTTATTTAAAATTCTACTTTCACCGTTGTAGAGTCACGCATCAGCTTTCGTTGTTGCATGAATGGGCCGGCTCGACCGGGGAAGTACCACGACCTCACAGAATATCGGCTTGAAATAGAAGTCTAACAAACCTTGGGTTTCGTCTGGTCAGTGCAGGTAACTGGAGGCCCACACACCCCCCTCCCCAATTTTCTTTTTTTTTTTTTTTGGGGGGGGGGGGGCACTCAGGCCGGCAACGCATCTGCTATGCCTCTGGTATTGCGGGTGTTCATGGGCAGCAGTAATCACTTACCATCACGTGAGCCGCCTGCTCGTTTGCCGGCCTTTTCTATAAAAAAAAACATCTGTAAACATCTGGTGGAGAAGTTCACGAACAGCAATGTACTTGAATAAGATTGATCCGCCATAGACGTAATTAGTCTATGGTAGCCACGTGGCCAAGAACTAATTTCACAACCATCATTGATCTGTACTAGTTATAATATAATGGATTTACAATCATCATTCGGATTTAAATGGCTACGCAATAAGTTAAGGTGAAACTCGGTAAGGATACACAAAAGAAAATTTAAAACGCATTTTATTCAAAAAATTACAAAACATGAGTATAGGTCGTATGTATTAATTATTGTATAGCATTCTAACAATTTATGGCACTGAAAATATTTTTAGACATTTATATATCTATGTTATAAAAAAAAAATTGTATTATATATGTAACGTAATAATACATATTTCGATTGGAAATTTAAAAGTAACAAATTTTTCAAATGGTATAGCTATAGACGAATCGTGAAAGGTACAACAACAAAAAGTACCAACAAGTAGAGTTTTATATTCTGCCAGGTCTGTTTGGCAAGAGTGACGTGAAGGAAAAGTATAGACAGACGTCATTCATGCTATTGACATGATATCGTGCCACGCTATTGGTTCCCGTCATCTATGATTGGCTGATTAGTCGAAGCTATGCTGAACTTCCACTAACGAGCTAATCACAATTGGTCATTTAAGAAAAATGCGTTCTAATAACAATAACTCTAAAATAGTGCACTGAATCTGAACGCGACTTAGTAGTCTACTTTAGTGTAATATTTTTGCCAACTTTGTTAACTTTTTCAAGTAAAATGGTAATGGAATGTCTTTTATATTTTTTAATATTTGGAAAAAAGATAAAAATCTTTTAAAAACGTTAAAAAAACAATTTTAAAAAGATTTAATCTACAAAAACCACCACCGATAACTGCCAATGCCATATGAGCATGCAATAATAAGAAAATACATAATTTTTTATAAAATGTTGTGACACTGTTCAAAATAATTTCATTAACAAAATTGTTTTTGATTCATTCAGCAGAAAAACAAATGGATCCTACGCGTGTTTGGACTACATATTGTACAAAAACCATATTAGACACATTGAAGTCTTGGTTAAAAAAATGAGAGCAATTGAAGAGCTTATATGATTAATGTATAAAATTAACCAGAAATGTGATGTTGATAATCATATAAGAACACCTTGATTATCTGTTATTTATACATTTAAATATACTAATAATATAAAGAAAAATATGGCAAGATAATAATAAATTCGAATTCTTCTGAGAAATGATGTTTACATTTTTAAAAATTAGCTCAAAATGAATGTAAAACAGTATACTTTTACAAAAAAACATCTTAAATATCCTTAAAATAGTAATAAAAGTATAAATCTAATTCTATACAATAATCATTTACAAATTTCGTGAATATTAAAGAATAATATCATAGTTAAAGTATATCATTTATCGCTTAATACCTAATAAACAAAAATACGTTAAAATATTTGTTTTAAATGTTTAAAAAAATGGACGGCTGTATATTATCAATTCAGACAACATTGAGTAAACAGAGTTTTAAAACATCTATAAAATATGTCTTTTATCAGTCCACAATTTACAATAACGTTTTGACTATATTTAAAAATATCTGTTTGCCAAAAACTTAGAAAATTCTTAAAAAAAAACAAGGGCCTGTGTTATGGAATATAAAATATAACGTAGCTGCCAATACAGAGAAAAAATTAAACAGCAAAGATGGTATACAAAATTCTTCTTCTTCAGCTGTTGTGTGAGGTTCGAGGTTGAAGAGAAAATAATATTCTCTATTGTATAATAGAATATAAACTAAACAAAGATTATTTTCTCTATTTACAATATATCATAGATTAATTTTAAATATATATGTTCATTGAAATATAAACAGCATAGAATACTACTATAATTAGAATACATGCCTCAATATTGCAATATAAAGCAGAGGTGTTCATTAAATATGATATAAACATGATCTGTATCATGAATAGAAATAAAATTGGCAAGTTGACATTTTTTTACTTAAAATGTATATTAAAAAAACTAATATATTATGAGCATTATTAAGGTAGTTCTAAGGCACTCGTAAGGCACTAGAAATATCAACGTGAGTTAACATATACAATAAAATAAAGTTAATCTTAATCTCTAATAATTATCACTTCGACTAGCCATATTTTACACGAGACTTCTTAGAACTTATAAATCTCTTCCACTTTTAGCATATTTCAACAAACAAGAAATACATTTAAAATAATAGTTATTCTTGTATATTAATAGGTGGTATTTGACTGTATTAAAAATGTCCCTTATTTGGTGATTTTCTAGAGACAATTATTTTTTAAAATGAAACCTAAGTAGTATTTAAGTATTTAACTTTTTTTAAACTACGGTCACGTGCTCGCAAACGGTAACAATATAAACGGTAATACTTTTTATAATTTCTGATAAAAATTATAGAAACTTTAATAAATTAACCCGAATACAAAGTTTCAATACGCGACACCAATATGTAACCTCCCGTCTTTACATTCACATTTCGCAATGTGACGACATCGCGGTCATGTGACTCTAACGGAGCGTTATCGCGGCATTATTTAAAAACATTGAACATTACAAATATATAAACTGTTAACCATACCAAAGAATAATCAACAGTTTCAGACAGTTCTCTAAAAAAGAAAAGAAAAACTGTCAAATACTTTACTTAACCATTGACAAGCCTTTGAAAAAAAAACAGTCAAACACCTTACTTAATCATTGACACGCGTTTAAAAAATACAGTCAAACACCTTACATAATCATTGACACGCGTTTGAAAAAAACCCAATCAAACACTTTACATAATCATTGACACGCGTTTGAAAAAAAAAACCCAATCAAACACCTTACATAATCATTGACGCGCAGTTGTTCTTTGACGGAGAGTTCTAGAAGCGTTACTTGACATCGACCGACGCCACCTCGTTCGCCAGTCCGCACACGTTGCTGCCGATGGCTAGCCGCAGGTAGCCCGCCGCGCCGAACTCCTTGCCCCAAGAATTCTTCACTATATAGTGGGGCACGTCCGCGGACAGATCGTAGCCCACCAGCTGGACGGCGTGATTAAGATCACGTGCTTCACCGCTGAAACGCACCCAGAGCGTGTCATCTTATGTTATATGATCTTTATCGTTAATAATTCCTTATTATAGGACATAAAAATATATTGAACAATTCCGCATGCAAAAACAACTGGCATATGTTACTTGGTCCGAAGAAAAGGACTAGTACTACACCAGATGCGTGCACTGACTCTACTGAATGCACCACTAAAATACGCCACCACATATAAGTAGATGAGACCTATTTCGCCTCTAAATAAGGCATCATCATGAAGTGTTGAAGTCAAGTTGAGTGTGTGAGGTGGTGAAGTAGAGTTAACGCACGTATCTGTGGGAGGAATTAAGTTGTCTCTTAGAACCAGGTAACATATACCATTTATGTTTGCATGCAAATTTATACAATTTCATCTGTCCTCATCATAACGGCCAGTAAGAATCCACCGCAGTGCGTCCCTCTGCCGTATGGGCGGATTCGCCATAATCGCCACTCTTGGCAAGCGGTTTGACGAACGCAGTACCAGACTCCTTGCACCATGGGACGCTGCTGCCCGTTACCAATCTGTTTTTTTTTTTTTTCAAAATTTAGATTTTTTTTAAATTTGTATCGTCCATACCTGCAATGGTACTGAATCACACCACCCAGGTAGTTCTGCCACGTGAGGGCGTTCACGGCTACCGTCACCGGCCCGTGGGTAGCTATCGCTTCCAGTATCTTGTACTCCGAGTCCACGTAACTGGAAACGCAATGAAAAATATCAGATCTCCTTATTTCAGTGTGGGGAAAATTATCTTCACGTCATTCCCAATACAGGGGTAGACAGATGCCTAGAAAATCCTTTCGACCCATCGTCCACCGATGACATTATTTTTTTGGACAACGTGACAAGTGGTGAGCCGTTCACCGTCTTTATGTTCAAGCCAATGACATAAATCGTACGTAAGGTTTTGAAAAAACCATTGTTGTGATCGAACTCGGGTCTCTTGACTCGAATTCCGATCACCCAACCACTTGACTGTCGTGCTTAATTGGAGAGTACAGTATTATTCGATCGTTAGTCATTGTGATTTCACGTCTCTTCTCTTAGTCACCTCTTAAGACAATCAATAATGGGGTCAAACGACTCGATTAAAGGTAAACTATTACGCGGAATCACGATAGCAGAGTGGTTGGGTGATCCGAAGTCGATTCGATCCCCGGTTGGTAGGTAAGTATAAATGTCCTTTTCAAAACCTATGTACAATTTATAACGTAGGATTGGACATAAAGACGGCTACAGGCTCACCGCCTGTCGCATTGACCCAAAAAAAATTGTTTTCGGCAAAAGTTGGGTCGAATGGACTTTATTGTCTAGACCTCTATCCCAGTATTGGGAATGGCGTGAAGATATATTTATATTTATTATACATATATTTATTTACACAAATAAAAAAACATACTGTAAATAGGAATTTAAAATTAAAATTAATGATATTCGTTATCAATAACACCTGATAACATCGATAGTGCAATTTAGTTTCTGCTAGGTAATTAAGAAGCAGACTGACTCGGTTGGATGCTTTAAGGTTTATTTTATTTGAACCGTAGATTGGACACGATACAAACATAAATGATTAACCATTAAAACAATTAGCGGTTACGAAATTGTAACAGTAAAAACATTTTTATTGAATTCAGAAATTTTACTCTGACGTTTAAGTTTCTAAATAACTTGGACTTAAAAATTTAACGATATTATTCGTGGTGACAGGGTTACCTACCACCTTTGGGACTAAGGGTTGCAAGCTCTAATCTCGCTAGAGACACATTTGTGCCATTAATATGACGATTTGTACTTGAGTATGTGTGTTTATATGTATTTAAACATGCATCCACGTAAATATTGTAACGTTGGCTTGAACACTAAGACGGTAGCTTCACCACCTGTCACGTATTCCCAAAAATATCTTCGGTAGACGGTTGTAGGCTTTATTGTCTGGACCACTGTCTACCTCGGTACTGGGAAGGCGTGAAGACATTATTTTCGCTTTTCATTCTTATGATGTACTTTTATCGATTTTTATATATGTTAACCATTTGTAGCTTTTTGTTTTACCACACGTATTTTGCCTTCGCTTTCTTTAAGAAAAATATTCGAAAATTTCGGAATTTGATTCAGGAGACCCGAGTTTGATGACCCAGAAAAAGTTTACCTACCAGTGACTTTTTTTTCGATACTCATGTGCTACCATGAAATGAGGGTCGTAAAGACTAATTTGTCAAGAACTCTGACCTGTGTTGGGAAAAGCGTGAAGATAGAAAAGTATCTAAATATGTATAAGATAATTTAACCATATTCTTTATATAACAGTTCATCAAATTAGCATATTATTTGTGCTTATAAGCAAATCGAATGCAAAAGTCTTGATTATACATATATTTATTTACACAAATAAAAAAAAACATACTGTAAATAGGAATTTAAAATTAAAATTAATGATATTCGTTATCAATAACACCGATAGTGCAATTTAGTTTCTGCTAGGTAATTAAGAAGCAGACTGACTCGGTTGGATGCTTTAAGGTTTATTTTATTTGAACCGTAGATTGGACACGATACAAACATAAATGATTAACCATTAAAACAATTAGCGGTTACGAAATTGTAACAGTAAAAACATTTTTATTGAATTCAGAAATTTTACTCTGACGTTTAAGTTTCTAAATAACTTCGACTTAAAAATTTAACGATATTATTCGTGGTGACAGGGTTACCTACCACCTTTGGGACTAAGGGTTGCAAGCTCTAATCTCGCTAGAGACACATTTGTGCCATTAATATGACGATTTGTACTTGAGTATGTGTGTTTATATGTATTTAAACATGCATCCACGTAAATATTGTAACGTTGGCTTGAACACTAAGACAGTAGCTTCACCACCTGTCACGTATTCCCAAAAATATCTTCGGTAGACGGTTGTAGGCTTTATTGTCTGGACCACTGTCTACCTCGGTACTGGGAAAGGCGTGAAGGTAAGTTTCTTGCAGATGTTAACCACATTTAAAACCCTTTTACGCTCACTCTTTATGAAAAAAAACTCAATAAATACTTACTTATCACAAGTGAAGCTTTCTACTCGGACGCCAGTTGATGTTGAGTTAGCTTTACAGGTGCCGTCTTTGAGCTTCAGGGGATAGTCCTTGTCGGTTTGAACTGGTGTGTTGGTCATGGTCAGCCAGTCGAGGAGTAAGCAGATGTCGCCACCCTCGCAGCCACTGTTGCCCAAACCGGCGCAGTCTATCGCTTCCTTATAAGCGAAGGGATATTTTAGTTTGATTAGTTTCAAATCAAATCATTTATTTATCGAAAAAAGAATATAGAAATTTTTTAATCTACCAACGTTTTGTAATTCCGTTTCTCTGACGGAGAAGAAACATGCAATAGAGACTACGAAGGTATGCTCTTTTTTGGTCAATAAGTTTATTTTTAAGAAATGCGATGGGATTTTTTTCTAGAAATAGCATGGGAGCGATCACCTCATTCCCAAGGATTAATATATTCATTTAATATAAAAACAAAGACATTTATTCCAACACTTCAGATTACAATAAAAAACAACGACCGTTCCTTAAGTGTCGACATTAAGGGTTATTATTATATATATAAGACACGCAATTATTAGCTAACGCAATTATTATATATATAAGACACGCAATTATTAGCTAACGCAATTATTAGCTAACGCAATTATTATATATATAAGACACGCAATTATTAGCTAACGCAATTATTATATATATAAGACACGCAATTATTAGCTAACGCAATTATTATATATATAAGACACGCAATTATTAGCTAACGCAATTATTATATATATAAGACACGCAATTATTAGCTAACGCAATTATTATATATATAAGACACGCAATTATTAGCTAACGCAATTATTATATATATAAGACACGCAATTATTAGCTAACGCAATTATTATATATATAAGACACGCAATTATTAGCTAACGCAATTATTATATATATAAGACACGCAATTATTAGCTAACGCAATTATTATATATATAAGACACGCAATTATTAGCTAACGCAATTATTATATATATAAGACACGCAATTATTAGCTAACGCAATTATTATATATATAAGACACGCAATTATTAGCTAACGCAATTATTATATATATAAGACACGCAATTATTAGCTAACGCAATTATTATATATATAAGACACGCAATTATTAGCTAACGCAATTATTATATATATAAGACACGCAATTATTAGCTAACGCAATTATTATATATATAAGACACGCAATTATTAGCTAACGCAATTATTATATATATAAGACACGCAATTATTAGCTAACGCAATTATTATATATATAAGACACGCAATTATTAGCTAACGCAATTATTATATATATAAGACACGCAATTATTAGCTAACGCAATTATTATATATATAAGACACGCAATTATTAGCTAACGCAATTATTATATATATAAGACACGCAATTATTAGCTAACGCAATTATTATATATATAAGACACGCAATTATTAGCTAACGAAATGTTTGACTGTGATTTTCACAAGGCAAGGTTGTATTTTTTTAAACAGAATATTATCCCAAGATCTTAGTAATAATTTCAATTAATTGACTTATTTTCTTTACTCTACTAACTAACTCTCTTTAGGATTGGCAACATTTTCCACATTTAGTATCAGAACTAGGCTTAGGCAAAAAATCAAATAAAACGACCTTGCTTTGATATTTATTTTACTATTAAAATAAAATTTAAAATAAACTTTATCTCCAAAGCAAACATTTAAAGGGATTCATTTTAATCTTGTAGGATCGGAACCCTAATAAGGCACCGAGATCGAAAACAGTTAAAATATATCGACAACATAAAACGAATGCGGTATTTTGAACTGGTCGGACAACAAACACTATTAAAGCACGCAAAACCAGTTACGACTGAAACGTTTCGATTTTGGCAACGGTCAAGAGAATACTAATTTTTGAATTTTGATTTTCATGAAGTCACGACAGCCAGTGATTGGGTGATATTTGATTCGAGAAGTAACCCGAGTTCGATCCCCGAGACTCGTGCCAATAGCTTTTTTTTAATCTAATGTACGATTTATATCGTTGGCTTTGACATAAAGACGGCGCGGGCTCACTACCTGCCACGTTGTTCCAAAAATGACTTCGGTAGTAGGTGGGTCGAAAGGACTTCATTTTCTTGACCTCTGTCTACCCCTGTATTGGGAACGGCGTGAAGACATTATTTTTCGCTTTTCATTCTTATGATGTACTTTTATCGATTTTTTATATATGTTAACCATTTGTAGCTTTTTGTTTTGCCACACGTATTTTGCCTTCGCTTTCTTTAAGAAAAATATTCGAAAATTTCGGAATTTGATTCAGGAGACCCGAGTTTGATGACCCAGAAAAAGTTTACCTACCAGTGACTTTTTTTTCGATACTCATGTGCTACCATGAAATGAGGGTCGTAAAGACTAATTTGTCAAGAACTCTGACCTGTGTTGGGAAAAGCGTGAAGATAGAAAAGTATCTAAATATGTATAAGATAATTTAACCATATTCTTTATATAACAGTTCATCAAATTAGCATATTATTTGTGCTTATAAGCAAATCGAATGCAAAAGTCTTGATTATACATATAAGGACCAGATTCTAGACCGGTACAGATTAACCGGTCTAGTCTGGTTATATGGAGGACAGCTTCATTATCATAAATAATGTTCTATTTAAAGGATTTTCACTTGAATCACGATTACGACGGTATATCCAATACAGGTGTAGACAGAGGTCTACAATCTAGTCCTATTAACTAATATTAACATAACATGTTTTTTAATTTTCTTTACTTCTATTAAACAAGAATATAACCTTGCAGTGGAAAAAATACTTGTAAAAGTTGGATTCGGTCTTCCGTAGTAGGATAATTTCATTTTCATAAGTTGTCATAAATGTTATTACTTAACATTTGTTTTTATTTTTTGAAATGAAACAAATTCAAAGAAAAAAACCTACAACATTAATCTGTGTATACACGTGATTATATGCATGCAAGCACTGCATTAACTGCATCCACTGCAGGACATAGGCCTCTTACATATATAAGATTTGCCATAATCGCCACCCTTGACAAGCGGATTGGCGATCGCAGTAGCAGACCACACGCACCTCAGACGCTGCTGCCCAACTTCGCTCTGATAATTTTGGTCTGATATTTTTAGAGATAGTTATGCCACCAACTATCGGTTGCCGTAACGACATTCAACGCTGTTTTCATTAGTCGCCTCCTACGATTACCTCGGGAATGGTAATATTCTTACGCTTTTACCACACGGTACAATATATACTATATACAATGCACATAAATGTCCATTTAATACACACACAGTTCGTTACTCTCCGCGCTCCCCCCTCGCACCTCAAGGCAAACCCGTCCAGTAACGTCAACGGTGCCAATATTTACTTACTTACTTACCTATGACGTCATCAGACGACTTGCGAGACGACGCATTCTCCCGGTGCATACGAGCGGTACGAACAAACGTGTATATACCTGAACGCTGAGAGATTGAAGTTCTCCAGTATTCATAGCCGCCATGGATTCAATGATGCCAACAGTGCTGAAGGCCCAGCAAGCACCGCACAGTCCCTGGTCCCTGACTGGTCCTATTATACCCTTTTCTCTCCTGCAAAATAAGGGAGTGGTGTTAAATTACAATAGACAAACAAAAAATCGACATTTTGAAAGAGACTGCAATGCCTTACATACGCATATATTTTCTATTAGTTGTATGTACATACAATCTACAATTAAGTATGCCTACTTTTAGAATATAATTGAACATTTGGTTGCATCATCTAAAATATGGACACAAGATTTGATTTATGAACTAATAATCTATGCATATTAATATATGTAACATAACTATATACTTCTTCGATAATATAACTTCCACCCTCTTAATTGAGGGTCTACCCTCAATTAGGAGGGTAGAAGTTTTCTTCATGTGATAATCCAAAGAAATATACAACTGTCTTTTAGGCTAAGATCAAAAAATAAAAAGGATTTATATAATAAACTTATGATTAATTTTACAACTTCAGTAATATTTTTTTTTTGAGTCAAGAGAGTGGTCGGAATTTCGAGTCAAGAGAACCGAGTTCGATCCCCAAGTGGCAGGCTCGTACCAATGGGTTTTTCAAAAACTTATGTACGAATTATATCGTTGGTTTGGACATAAAGATGGCGACGGGCTCACCACCTGTCACGTTGTCTCGAAAATATCTTCGGTGGAAGGTGATCCGGTCAAAGGGACTTAATTGTCTAGACTAGACCTCTGTCTACCCCTATATTGGGAATTGCGTGAAGATATATATTTATTTCTAGAAATATTTTTTTGTAAATTGTTTGTATTATATTTTTTGTAAAATTCTGTACGGTTTTAATCGTTGGCTTGGACACTAAGAAGCTCAGTCATTATCACTTTCTATTCAGGCGTACCTAAGCCATCTAGACCCTTAGACACGACTCGTGAGTAAATATAGGAAATATTATCGGATGGTATGTATAACCTAAGAATATACATACCCTCCTCTAACACGTGTAAACATGAAGCTGTGAACAGGAGAAAAAGAGTCGCATAGAAATGGTTCGAAGTGCCCTCTGTTAAAAGAGTGCTCTGCAATCGCAGACTTAAGATACCTTTGCGTTACCACATTGTCACGTCGGGCCTAGACTTCTTTACGGATGCGAGGCGTGGACAATTAAAAAAGACCACAGGAAATGTATAGAACCTTTGAAAGATTGCCGGAAGGAGTGATGTTGGTCGCAGGAAAAGTCTTGGCTGTACAACGTCCAAAAATGTACGGAATCGCGATTGCTGCGAGCTCTTTCACCTCGCGAAAAAGAAGGACTATTCGAAACTGACTGCCAACCTTCGCTGGTCGGAGAAGCTTACGAAGAAGAACGGTCTCCTCTTGTATTCTAAGAATATATACCCTCCTATAAAGATCGAAAAAGATAGAAGAAGAGACGGTAAAGATGAAGATCTATTATATTCTACACCGATAATACTATAAAAATGGAACCTATAGGCGAGGATCAACCACACTGGTGTGCAAGCCAATCAACCAAAAAGAGGGTTGATTGGCGTGCACACCGGTCATCATGATATCGCCACCTTTGAGGTCCCGAGTTCGAGTCCCGGTCGACTCCAAGTAGAAAACATTTTCTACATTTCTCGGGTCTGGGTGCTTGTTGTACCTTCGTTGTTTCTGATTCCATAACACAAGTGCTTAAGCTGCTTACTTTGGGATCAGAGCAATTTATGTGATGCTGTCCCTATGCACTTGTATGTACTTGGGCACCATAATATTTTCACCGTTGCTACTCGTCGGTTTTCTTTGTTATTCATTATTATAGCTGCTCATTATTCCGTTAATCATATAATATGTTACATCTATATTTATATATTATATCACATAGTCACTTCCATAGTCATAAACGTCTAAAAACGTATTAACTTAATTATACTTAAACTCTGACTGCATTAGCATATTGAAATAGTGAGAAGGACATTAATTATGTATTCTCAATATGAATTTTTAAATCTAGAAACGTTCTCGAGTTGAAATGCTGTCCAGTATGGCACGAGTCAAAATATGAATTATTCATAAAAAACTTATTCTGCTAAGATAAAATCGATACATATCTATGAATATGGGATGGAAAAATACATATATGATAACAGTAGACCAGCTGTAGAAGTGAGACTTTCTGAAAAAGATGTTTATCTCGCTCACAAATTTGAGCACATATTTATGTCGTCTCATTTCAAAAGTTCCTTTCTCTCATTATGACTTAACTTTTTTGTTTTGCTTTTTCGTTTCGTGGCGATGGACCGAGTTAAAAAAATTTTATGATAAATAAAGCATAAATATATACATATAAATAGACTGGAGTGTCTATTTGTAATATTGAAATAAAATGTTTTTACAATTCTTGTCTATCTATTTGTTCCGGCTAATCTCTGAAACGGCTGGACCGATTTTAACAGGACTTTCACTGACAGATAGAGAATGTTACAAGGAGTAACATAGGCCATTTTATTAAAGAAACATAATTAGGGTTCCGCGTTAAGTAATAACCTGCAGGCAAAGTCGCGGGGGCAGCAAGTAATAAAATAAAGCGAATTGTGAAACATTTTACTCAACGTTGGCGTATATTTTTTTTAAATCTTTAAAATTGTCCGTCACAATAGCAGAGTGGTTGGGTGATCTGAATTCGAGTCAAGAGACGATCCATAGGTGGCAAATTGAGTTTTTTTTAAAACCCATGTACGATTCATAGCATTAACATTAACGTGTCACGTTGTCCCAAATTATCTTCGGTGGATGGTCGAAAGGACCTAATTGTTTAGACCTCTATCTACCCCAGTATTGGACATGGAGTGAAGATATTTATTTTTATATTTATATTTATTTAAACGTTTGAAATTAATTATTTAAATGATTACGTCATGAATCAAAATTAAAACGATAAGTTCGCACGCCTCTCAACACTTGAGGTAGCGCTTGACTCCCGACATATCATAGTCAAGAAATGTTTAGTCCTAGAGTGGTCTTGTATCCATATTTATCTATACCTTATTGAACTTAAACGATAATATTAGTAAATAAATAGATAAATACATAAATAAATAAATTAATTAATAAATAAATACATAGATAGGGGCAACATCAAATACATTACTACGATCCCAATGGATAACTCCTCAATCTATGTGTAATACACATATATTTAAAGATTACAAGGAAGTACCCTTAGTTACCGCTATTAACAGCCACGGGAAGACACGAGCTGGTACATATTTATGTGATAGGACATGGCACCGAATAGTATAAATACATACATATAGAAGGCATGTTAAAGTCCACTGCTGGCTATAGGCCTATCCTATAAGGGGGATTTGCCATAATCGCCACGCTTGTTAAAGGAATTCGCGATCGCAGTACCAGGCATCTTGAAACTTAAACGCTGCTCCTCGTCAAAACCAGAAGAGACCAAAAACATTGGGTAGTGTATTCTTTTGCCATAACCCACTGGTATAGGGGTTATATATAGAAGTCAGTAACGCAAATTTCAACCTTATTGTAACAGACCGCAGAAACACAATTGTGTAACGCATGGCGCCAAATTGATCGTTTTATGACATTTTTCTAAGTAAATAGATGACCCAGTTGTGTTTTACAAAAACCTAGTTTACTAGTTCATGGGATTAAGGTCACTAAGGCGCTTACTAATTGCGGAATGCAACCTATAAAGCCTAGGCTTCTGTAACACACGTGTTATTCAGGTAAGTAGAAAGGGTTAATACACATTTCTTATAAAATCATACGTAATTATCCCGTCCCGAAAATATCTTCGGTGGATGGTGGGTCGAAGGGACTTAATTGTCTAGACTAGACCTCTGTCTACCCCTGTGTTGAGAATTGCGTGAAGATATTTATTTATTTTATTTTATAAGTAATTATTATTTAAACGCTGGAGTGGAAATGGACCAGCCACATAGCTCGATGAACTGATAATCGTTAGGGAGAGAAGGTTTTCAAGTGGCAACCACGTTTGGGGGCGTCCAATTATAACGTGCGGCATTATTGAGTGAGAGAGTGAAAGTGAGATATCGTAAGATTATCCTCAACTCTCTCCCTCTCCCTTAATTTCACGCGAGATTTTTCAAAACTTATTTAAACTGTAAACGTGTTCAAATACATATTGAGAAAAAAACTAGTATTTGTGAATATTACGGAAATTTAAATTCACAATCATAAAATTAAATAATGAATAACAAACAAAAATTAAGAAAAGATTTATTCTAGAAGAAGATATTCCTTTAGAAAAATAATTACGTGATTTTGCTAAGATTTCCAATAATCGCCACGCTTGGCAAGCGGATTGGCGATCTCATTACCAGACACTACAAAACTTACACGCATCTGCCTGTCATCGGTCCGCGATAAAATGGTCTCAAACTCTCCAAGACTGTCATTGCCCCATCTGTCGCATAGTATTTATAGTATAGATAGTCAATAGCATTTTCAAGGGTTGCCACTTAGTCGCTTTACGACACCAGGAATACATAATTCATACACCATACCCATACAGCAGTTGACGTATATTCTGTATGGGTAGGCATAAAAGCATTTACTAAAATCTGGATACACTTTGACTTTCATAACCCTTTCATAAAAGTGCAGCGGCCAAGGGTACTTTACATATAATTACTATAAATTAATCTGCCTATGAGGGGTTTAAGGAAGAATATTATATAAATGGACAACAACAAGATCAAACAAATACTGACGGAGAAGAACCGAACCACAACTCACCAAAAAACATAAAGCCTGATTGTGAAAAATATAAATAAATAAGAAATCAATTTAAACCACATCTGATTATGACTAGATAATCCAATTGTAGATCTTAATATCATAAAAAAATAGACATAAATTATCAAAATCAACCTTTGTGGATCTCACAGACCAGTGACAAATCAACAAGCCTAAATAGAGGAATTGTTGTTTTTACCATACATTTCTACCATATGAATGTGATTAAATTTTTTAAGCAACAAGACTGCTTTAGCTAACAGCCATATAGTAAATTACCACTTTGAAAAGTTCAGTAGAAAAACAACACTTAACCAACTTTAAAATTAATATGGCTAATATAAAAAAATAACTATTAAAATGTAAATTTATGGACCAATAACAGACATGGAGCGCGTGCCTAAAATACTATAAATTTAATAAGAAGTAACATTTCAACTAGTAATGTTAATCAAGGAAACTAGTTTTTAAGTTAAATCAGAAATATCTTTTTTGTTTTATAAAGCATGAAAACCATTCTATATTCTCTGCTATTAAATTATTGAGCATCTAAAAAAACTTAATACATATGTATTGTTTATAAATTTTTTCTCACCCAGTGTCTGCTTCTATTGTTCCCTAGCATAAATAAAATAAATTAAAATAAAAAAATAAATAAATAAACCCGTGTTTGATCCCCAAGTGGCAGGCACGTACCAATGGGTTTTTCAAAATCTTATGTACGAATTATATCATTGGCTTGGACACAAAGACAGCGACAGGCTCACCACCTATCACATTGTCCCGAAAATATCTTCAGTGGAAGGTGGGTCAAAGGGACTTAATTGTCTGGACTAAACCTCTGTCGACCCCTGTATTGGGAATTGCGTGATGATATTTATATTTATTTGTTTAAATAAATCATAAATAAAATGTAATTAATAAATAAAGTGTGACCATAAATAACACCTTTCTCCAATATATCATACAGATTGGAATGCTATGAATGAAATCATACATGCTATGTATGGCATAATATGTTGTTGGTAAATGTTGGTATGCATTAATACGGTGTTTTCATTTATTTATTAATAAGTTTTCAATAACAATCTATACTAATTATTTTGCCTCTTATCATCTAATACCAAAGTATCAGGGAGTTTCTGTCATCAAATTGTATATTACTACCAAACTCCAAACCCTTAAGATGTGCAGTGGCTTCTTACATTTGCTCAAGAATACAATGGAATACATCTCTATAGGAATACAATGTCCCCTAGTCGAAAGAAACTGAATTACATAAAAAACAAGGTGAAATACTCAAAATGCTTATAGAATTTGAGATATTTTCCTTGTGATTCCATCATCATATAATGACATGGTGACAATGGGACACAATTAGAAGTATATTCTTTCAAACAAGAAAAATTTTCAAAATTGCCATTGCTCAGGACTATAGTATATGCTTGGTGTGGTTTATCTCTATTAAATAAATAAATACAAATATTGGACTTATAAGGTAACAAACACGTTATAAGAAACACATCAAAATAGAGAACCTCCTAATATTATTTTTGGAGTAGGTTAAAAAAGGTTGAAATAGAAGTATACAAATACATTACAAAATGGAGATGGCTTGTTAATTAATAATAGTTAACATCTTCACGCAATTCCCAATACAGGGGTAGACAGATGTCTAGTCTAGACAATTAAGTCCCTTGACCCACCTTCCACGAAGATATTTTCGGGACAATGTGACAGGTTGTGAGCCCGTCGCCATCTTTATGTCCAAGCCAACTATGTAAATCGTACATAAGTTTTCTGAAAAACCCATTGGTACGAGCCTGCCACCTGGGGATCGAACTTGGGTCTTTTGACTCGACATTCCGACCACCCAACCACTCAGCTATCGTGACTTTGTTTTGTTAATTAATACTTCTGTTATTATCTCACATATATTTTTATAATTTGATTATTATAAAGATTATATTGATTAATATAAAGGATGTAAGGAAAGGATCCTTACATCCTTGAAAAATTAAAAAATATTTTTGCTTATTGCATTATAATTTGCTATATCAGAAGTCGGAAATGGGTCATACACTACTTTTTACTTTGAGAAATTAAGTTTTACTGCAAGAATTTTATGGTACCATGCAGACTAAGTTGCATGCAGTAATTAGTATAACTTATTTTAATAATTTTATATCAATACTTGACATTTGTAAGCCTATCTCAGCTAAACAGAGGCACTAAATTATGTTAATTAGTTAAATTTTAATTATAAAAATTAGTTATTAAATTAAGTATTACTTTAAATATAAAAAGTCACAATAGCCGAGTAGTTGGGTGATTGGAATTCAAGTCATGTGACCTGAGTTTATCCCCAAGACTCGTACCGATGGGTTTTTTCAAAACTTATGTACAATTTATATCATTAGCTTGGCTCACCACCTGTCACATTGTCCCAATAAATGTCTTCCGTGAATGTGGGTCAAAACAGACTTAATTGTCGAAAACCTCTGTCTAGCCCTGTATTGAGAATGATGTGAAGATATTTTTTATATATTTTTTTGAAATGATATGATAAATCAAATCTAATTTTTTTTTCTTACCCTGGTAAATAAGATACCAATAGCACTATCCTATTCTAACCATCTTGTTATGCCAAAATCTTTATAGATCAAATTCAAATGTCTTAAGATGTAGCTCTAAAGGTTTAAATGACATGTTTTTGTAAAAAATACCTTCTACAAGCTAAAAAACAATTTTTTCACACGTCAAAAATCGATAATAAAGATTCTTGCAGCATAAAAAAAAACGGGTAACTTGGTAGAGTTAATTACGTAAATAAAAGGAAACTTACCAATCAATCTTCAAAGGCAGGGCAGCCCGTCTTTTTCTTATTATAATATAAATATTATTGTGTGGTGAATTCCCAATAGGTATATCACTTTCTGGAATATCATCTTCTAATATATTTAAAGTAGGTTCTGATTCTTTGTTACTTCTTCTTGTCTTTGTATGCACAGATCTTCTTCTGTGGGGTTTTTCATCAGAGAGATGAAGGTCCCTGTACTCGGCTTTTGACATATCAGAGAGTTTCGTTAATCCATATCGAGCTCGGTGCTCTTCAGGACCTCGAGCCTCTGAGTTAAGAAGTTCTATCTCTCTAACGGAAGACTTTAAAAAAAAAATAAGAAGAGATTGAAATCTTAGCAGGAAATCATTTGAAGAAAAGGTTTATTATGGGATTTTAGTAATTACTTACCACAAAAGATCGAAATCTAGTTTCATATTCATCTGGACTATCTTTATAAGTCTTGTTAAACTTTTCAATATATTCATCAAACATAGACTTTAATTGTTGCCTATTATCGCCAGTGTACGATAACGGTATCGCTATAAATAATAAACAAAATAAGGCAATACCCAAAATCCAATTCCACCATTTTTTCATTTTAATTTATATTGCAACACGATTAACTTTACAGAATTAATTTCTGTTTTGTTTGAACTCGAACTTGCTGTCACCTCACCTCAGTCCCCACTCACAACTTTTTTACACTGGTCAACACTGGTTTTAAAAACTTCTAATTGGTAGTGATGTGTACTGGTCTTGTATATAACGTACAACAGGCAATATATTTAATTGTAAAGTTATTACAACACATTATTTTATCTCAAACAAGACTACTAAAGGGCACTACAATGCTTTTCTAGCAAATTAAATTTATGGAAATTTATCTGTTATTATAAAACATATTAAAAAAATTATCTGTTATTTTAAAACAAATATTTATTACATTCTGCAAATATGTCAGAATGAACCGTCAGAATTCTTAGTGTCCAATTTTTCCTTCTTTAACCAATTAATTTTCTCTTAATAATATCGACTCGTTTCAGAATATTGGCGCGTTTGTACTAAAATATGTGCAACTAATAAACCTGACCTTACAGTGATTACTAACAATATATTTCTTTTCCTACTATTGGTTTGTCGTTTTTGTTGCAACAAATGCGAGTACCTCTGTTAAACACAAATTTTATCATTAATTACAAACTTTAAAAATTTTAACAAAAACGAGAATTACAATATTCTCGTTTTTATTAAAATTTTTATATGAGAATCAATTCTACTGAATGTTTAACCATTTAACATTACTAATGCCAAACCACGATTTAATTTTTGTCAAACTGTTGTAAAATATTTTATAGGTGTTTCTTTTGTTGCTAATTTCAGTTAAATGTCAAATAATACAGCTTCCAAAAATGTATTAAAGAGATTGATACAACGTGGTTGTTTGGCACATGCAATGTGACTTTTTCAAATATCATTAAATATTACTTTTCTACAGTTGAGTTAATTTATGGGTTATACAATAAGTAACAGTTCGCATCACTACTATACAGCTGTGTTCGTTGAATGAATTTTTAATACAAGTAGTGAGTAAAACAGTTTATAAGATGTTGCGATTAACTTGTGGAACAATTTCAAGCCATTTTGAAAACGAAGTCTTTAAAAAGGTGAAAATTAGACACAACGATCTAATGGTTTACTGTATGATATTCCAACGGTATAACTCGTTAGTTAACTGGGACAGCGATACAGGTGTAGGCAAACGTGACATTTGTAAACCAAAGAGTATGTAATCTTCGCAGCCCTCATAAATTTTAATTATAACGTAGTGATTATATTATCTTTGATTTTAATTTACCAATTCTTGATTATGTGTATGAGGTAGCGTAGTACTTAATCACTATGTTGAAAAGAAGATCGCAAAATCAAAAAATGTGGCCTTAATTATTATCTATGAAATCGTCATTGGTAGAAAGGGATCTTAGGTAAATGGTAGGATTACTGAATTTTGGTCTGGCGTTTCTCGTGACAGTTTTTCTGCCGTCTGACGGGAGCAAATAGTATTTTCAACGTTTTTCCCTTAATCGATTCTTACGTTATCCACCGGAAGAATGTTTCCGGTTGAATGGTGGTATATTTTTATGTTGTAACAGGGCATAGATTATATTTTATTTCACTCAGTGCGATTCTATATCGTGTCATATAACTGATCAAAACCACCTCAGCTATGCAGTAAGGTGTGGGACGGACATATGACTGGACAACTATCAACTAGTTAAATTACTCGTTTGGAAATTTCTAGTGGTAGATCCAAGCTGAAAAAATATAGAGCTGTACGAATGGTTCCACAGAAAAAAGGCTCACTTTGAACCTATTATTATTCCTTTGGTGTTACGTGTTAAGAATCATTAATGCTTGGAATTTATTTTTTGTCTCCATCCGTCAATTACAATGTGGGTGTCCTTCCCATGGGTTAGACGCGACTAAACGCAATAATTATATTTGGCATTGGCTACAAAAAATAACTATGTACAATTATGGGATTACTATCTTGAGAAAATACCGAACCACATTTTAATAGAAATGTTACGGTAGCGACTAAGGTGAGGTATTTGGTTCAGCAATCTCTTCCACCAATCATTTAGCCTGGCGTGACGGAAATAGCAATTTCTCTTTACGCGAGAGGGCTTCATCCAATAGCGAACAGGTTACCTATTCGTTTGCTCACAGAGTCCCTTACTCGTTTTCCTTGTTTTCGTAAATAAATAAAACAAATCATAAAAAGTTACATATGATTTATTCATCAATAAATTTGTAATTCGATAAAAAGTACACGTATTCAGTAAAATTCATCAAGCTTCGCTTTTAATGAGGTCAAAAGTAACAAAGGTCCATCTGTGCTCTATGGTCGCGCCTACGCCGGAAGTCTTGCAGCGGAATACATCTGTATATTTTTGTAACATCTGGTGCACTGTTGCTTGTGTCACATTAGGGGTCATTGACCTTACGTATGACACAAGATAGTCCAATGAAGCTCCGAGAGGATGGACCATGAGGAATGCAGTGAGTATACTGATCAATTTGGCCTCTGACGGTGGAACTGATGGTCCCGATGTGATCACTTTGTCGTCATCCGGTGTAGGTGGCGGCGGTAACGGCTTCTGTTTTATTGAAGGTGACAATGCCTTTTCTGACAGGAAGTTTGATGATGGCAGAGGTGGGTAAACCTGCAATTTATTTATAGCATTATTACATAAACCACCAGTAACATCATCTAAACAGCCTATCAAAAGTAGTACTAGTACTACTGAACCCACTCCCAATAATTGTTATATAGAATGTTTATTAACATCTGTATTTAGCGACTGCCCTCCACATTGTGCAGGTCATTGCTCTATCTTGTGGGTTCGTCCTACACTGCGTTTGCCTGTACCTGGTTGCCACTCGAGAACCTCTCTTTTCCAATGGATGTCAGCACTTCAAAGTTCAAATCCTTATATGCTATTTTAGTTACCCTAGTTCTGCCGCGGGTTTCTTCATTGCGGATTCTATCACGCCGAGAAACACCGAACATAGCCCTCTGAGCAGCAGTAATAGCATCAAAATGAAGTTCTAGTCGTAAAGTAAGACAGATAATTTTTTATATTCGGAAATCTCAAAGAAATTAGCGACTCAAATGATGTCTTTAATACGCTTTAGGAACATAGCTTCCTTATGATGATAAACAGCCACATTGCCAGATAAATTATCAAAATTCTGTTGAGTGATTTAAGTATTAAAAACTTCAGAGTACAATTGTGGTCTGTTGGTGGAACTTAATTCTTCAATAAATTAAAATTCCCTTTTACTTGTTCCACTATTTATTTATTTTAATTCCAACACCTGACCGGTTTCGCCTTTATCGCATTATCCTAGGTTTATTACTCCAAATATTATAGTCTACTGAGCAGTAGTGGAATTAAAATAAATAAATAATGGAATAAGTGTAATGAAATTTTAATTTATTTGGAGTACAAACTTAGAAACGTACCTGTTTATTTTGCAACGCCTGTTGTGCTATGAAATGCGCCTTAAACTTCTCAAACTTCCTCTCCGCCTCGTCTTTAGCCAAGTACGCTTCGTTTTTGTAGCCCTCTAATTCGTACATGAGATTCTCATTCTGAATCTGTGAAAATATAAGATATTATTCTACACCATACAAAATTCACTATAGCCGAGTCGTTGGGCGGTCGAGGCATGAGACCCGAGTTCGATCTCCAGGTGGCAGGCTCGTACCAATGGGTTTTTCAAAAACTTATGCAGGAATTAAATCGTTGGCTTGGGCATAAAGACGGCAACGGGCTCACCACCTGTCACGTTGTCCCGAAAAAATCGTCGGTGGAAGGTGAGTCAAAGGGACATAATTGTCTAGACTAGACCTCTGTGTACCCCTGTATTGGGAATTGCGTGAAGATATTTATTTATTTATTCAACACCATGTAAGTTTCTCACAGCTGGGATATACGTCCTTTCCAAGAGTTCTTGGGCACCGAGAAGCTGACTTCAAACCTCTTCTTAATTGAGAACTGAATTATACATTAGCCGGATTCGAACCCGCGACCTACGCCGTACCGTAGTGACACTTTTGCTAACCGAGCTACTTAGTTTTACGGATAAGCGGTGTTTTACGCCACTCGTCCACGGAGGTAGTCAAAATATATAAAAAGTAAAATGAATAAAATTTATCGATTCATATTGTTTCTTACCTTTAGTTCATCATATTTTTCTTGCGATACCATTGTCTTGTTTAGTGCGATTTTTTCAGCATCGTCCTCCTCAAAAATATTATTGAACTCCTCCTTTATGTTATCTACCTCCTAAAAAATCGATTCCAATTAATTTTTGCATATCATTAGACATATACTGATATACATATATCAGTCAAAACTAGCTTCGAATACATAAACATTTACGGGTGAATTTTTATGTATAATAATATTGATGTATCCAAGTTATGATTCTAAAAATCTTTACATTACAAAAACGTTTTTTTTTTTTTTTTTCAATTTACAAGAGATCTTGAAGTGTGGTATGAAACAAAACTAATTTTGTTTTGCTTTTAATCTCACTTTCTATCGCATATTTGTGAGAAACATCGCCGCTATAAGAGGCCTGCCAATTATAATGTTATTCTACATCGGCTACAATCACAGCATAGCATATTTAAAGACCATACATCCTCACAATGACAGGTTTTAGCCCAGGAGGAGTAATATGGCCACTGAAATTAAAAATATCATTTTAATTTGCTACTATCCGTTTAGCCTCATTATTTTTTATATCATAGTAGAAGCATTAACTACAAAATCAAAGACGTCTTTTTTAAGGCAGCGGCATACTGATATGCATTATGGTTGATTTAAAATATCAGTAAAAAAGTTTAAAATAATCAAGATCTAAATATCGCTCATTAAAGTAACTATTATTAAGCAGTTCTCTCGTGAATTTAGAACCAAAGACTGCACTGAATTTATTTTCAAAAAACGCGGGTAAATTAACAAAGAAACTCTTAATAATCGTGAATATATTAATACGCATTCAATTTTAGGAAAGGTTCAAAGTGTGCCTTTGTTCCAACAATATAGTCAAAACTATTCTTAGAACAATAGTTTTGAGTACTGTTCCTAGATCCTTAAAATGTACGAAACCGAACATAAAATTACAATCTGTCATCGAACATTATTAAATTAAACAAGTCCAAATTCTCGGAAACGAGTAAAAACTCTCGTGAATATCAATACTATGCACTAATGCTGGCTGTACTATGCAAATAAAAAAGAAACTGAACTTGTTTTTTTTTTTTGAAAAAGTCTACTATCCATGCTACGCATAAGAATTGCATCTCCCGCCAAAACTGCTTCGCTCGATGACAGGATCGATGATGACAGGAACCAGCGTCACTCTTTCTTATTATAGCATGGATATTTTTTGTCAAATTTCATTAAAAAAAACACATACTTTTAGACTTAATGGTATATGACAGATTACAATTTTAATATACGATATATACAAACCTTTAAAGACTAAATGTGTGCTTCTATTCTATTTTCTTCTTCATTGTTTCCACAGATACTTCATGTTCACGACTGGATCTGTTGTAGGTACTTACTTTTGTCCGATATATGAGTACTTCCCAAGACTACAATCCGTGGCGTAAATTTTTCCGCAATCTCCAATTCTGCTTCCGAATGAAATCCTATATACTTACAGTAATGAAAGATGTGTCCTATGTTTTCCAAAATCCAAACTCCGACCGGCATCAGATCGTCTTTAGAAAACTCGCATTACTAACTAACCCTATAATATACCTACTTATCACTTACACTTACCTTACATTATGAAGTACCTTTAATGCACTTTTGTTTACCAAAACTGGTAAGTATTAAACAGTGATGTCAGGGGATACATGACAAATATCTGTGATTTAGATATACCATGGTATGCAAAAGTTTTAAATAATCATAGTTAAAATTTATGCAAATTCTGATGAAATTTAATTGTTCTGAATTATGATGAATAATATACAATACTTTTTAATATATAATATTTTTTATATATTGTCAGTTGACTAAAAGTAGTCTAACTGATACTACCTGACGGTATGTACCGTCATCATATTTTTAATTTTTAGGGTATCTCTCTATATAAATAATATATATTTGACTAAAAATAGTCTAACAGATACTGCATAATGCTATGTACCACCATAATTTTTTTTATTTTTTATTTTTTAGGGGGGTAGAGGGTTATGAAAGTTCGCCCATTACGTACCTCGGTCATTTTCAGCCACATTTCAATGTTACGTCGCTGCTGCTTAGTGAAATGGTCGGAGACGCGCTGGTGTCGCGCCGCAGACAGAATTTTCGCTACCTGCTCGACTGTTGTTATAAAAAAAACACCTCTTAAGTTCTTTAAAGGTGTTACAGAGCAGGGCCCCAGTACACCTTCAACATACATACATAGATACATGCATGCATGCATGCATGCATACATAACTGCCTGTTATAGTCCATTACCGGACATAAGCCTCTCCTGTGGCAGGGTGCCATAATCACATGCAGAGCGTGACATGCGGATTGGCGATAGTAGTAGCATAACACAAATACTTTTAGGAGATTGAAATTGAGGTTTGTTGGTTGTGCAGATGAAAGAATATATTTCAATTTTATTATTCAGCTTTTATTTCTCATAATATTTAAATAATATTTTAAGTCACGATAGCCGAGTTGTTGGGTGGTCGGAATTTCGAGTCGAGAGAACCGAGTTCGATCCTCAGGTGGCAGTACCAATGAGTTTTTCAAAAAACTTATGTACGATTTCATCGTTGGCTTGGACATAAAGGCGGCGACGGGCTCACCACTTGTCACGTTGTCCCGAAAATATCTTCGGTGGAAGGTGGGTCAAAGGGACTTAATTGTCTAGACTTGACCTCTGTCTACCCCTGTATTGGGAATTGCGTGAAGATATTTATTTATTTATTGCTTTTATTTCTCAAAATTGTTTTATTAATCAGACATGCATGATGCTGAGGTTTTCCTTCACTGTCAAGCATGTCAAATTCAGTACTTAAATTGTTACGTCACTGGGGATGAAACACACCCACATCAGACTCGCAATGTTAATGTTAAAATTGTTTTCGACCCACCCTCCACCGAAGACAAATTTTGGGACAACGAGACAGGTGGTGAACCCGTCGCCGTCTTCATTTCCAAGCCAGTGATGTAATTAATACGTAAGTTGTTGAAAAAACTCATTGGCACGATCTTACCACCTGGTGATCGACCTCGGGTCTCCTGACTCGAATCCCGATCACGCAACCACTCGGCTATCGTGACTTTAACCAATGTATCATACTCTAACCAATATTGATGACAATGTATCTAGAAAGATCTTATATAATTTACAGGCTGACCACCTGTCAGCCTATAAATTATATAAGATCTTTCTATTTTTTTTCATTTCAATCTTCAAAGACAACGGTCCTCTTTTCTACTTACTTGAAGTTATTTCTTGGAGCCCTTCCTCTTAATAGTCACCAATAGAATGCAAACTGTTTTTTTTTATAAAAATCCAAAGCAATTACATCATTGACCCAACTTAATCACCTGTTTTTCTTGGTCCTCTCTTACCAATGTTGTAACGAAATTAAATTTAAAAAAAATCTTTTACATAGTCTCTAAATCTTTACATTTATCAGTGCCATAACGGCCGGTGAAACACTTCCTCCGGCAATGTTGCAGATGAGAGCAGCTGCAAATTTATGCTGGACACCGCTGCATCGCCTTCGTACTGCACCAGACGAAGCGACGTTTGCACACCATGCAGATATTCACTTAAGCCGATTTGGCACTGCTAAATGTAATGATGTTCGACTAAACAAAGTTTGAACTAGATTTTTTCTTTTGTTGGAAGCCCTTTTCATACTTACAAGGAGTAACGTCCAGGTCACTTCAGTTTTAAATAGGAATATACTAAAGCCAATTTGACAAAAAATTTAAATCGAAAAATATAAAAAGTTTTATTATTTGTCTAATTTGTTTTTAAACAGTTGTCAATGTGGCTAAAGTTGAAATTAAAACACAAACAAGCATTGAAACTTGAAAATTAATTAAGAAGCTCCATCATTCTAATGTCCGTTGCCTCTGCCACTTCCAGAAAAACACGAAGATGTCACCGCTGCAGTAGTGAAGAACACGCCGGCTGATGGAGTTTCTTACAGCATAACATATTTCAATAAAAATGTAATATGTCTATGAAAGTTTATGTAAAGCATAGCTTGTTTGTGTTTCGAATTATTAACTCACGTGACTGGATTTCCATAAATACAGAGAAACTGGCACACGACACTGTTAAAACCACCATCCTGGGGTGAACACATAAACACAGGAAACTCAGGAGGGTGCATCGGGCTGCTGATATAGTTCCTGCCTTGAACTTGACACAAGAAACTGCAAAGTTACATTACACCCATGTCACTATTCCTGGTGGTTGAATACAATTTTTTCTTCTCTGGTAATCTGGATCACATACTTGGACAGGTTCCTCACCTTCTGAGACTTGCCTAGTAGTAGGTTGTTTATATTTTACCGCAGGTGCTACTGTCTGCCAGAACTTCTGGTCAAGTCTTCCAACGTCAATAAAGTGGCGACGCAGAACTTCCAGAAGTCAGCGTAACATGATATAAATAATACTTACATTGCATCACCACATGAATGAACTTTTCCCTCATAGTTGCTTTCATGTTTTGGAACTCTTCGTCCAGTTGCATTTTCTCGTTGAACAGCCGCCTAAGCTGGTTGTTGCTCGCTTGTATCAGGGAGTAGAAGAGGTTTGCATTTTTCTTATTGCATTCACCGCGCTCCAACCAAACTGCTAGAGTCTGAAAACAATAATTTCATAAATAATAGCCACCCGTCATGCATATTTCAAATGATGACCTCCATGGACGAGGGCGTACATGCAGGTTTTCAAGATGTCTCCATGTCTGGGGTCCCGGATCAATTCATGGAGGGTTCTATATAGAAAATCCAATTTTTCTACATTTTCTGTAGTGAGTGTTCTTTTCCGATTCCATAACACAAGTGCTTTAGCTGCTTACTTTGAAATCAGAACAATGTATGTGATATTGTCTCTATGTTTGTTTGTGTGTACTTATTATTTATTAAAAATGTCATAATATTGGGTAATTCGAAAATACAAAAACACATTACATTGAAATTATGTGTATATTTCAGGATATCAAAAATTACTTACAGGAGCAGATTTAGCAAATTCCTCTTCACTTTTGATCTTGTCAGTGATAGCAGCAAGGGCGGTCGGAGAAAATGGTTCCACGCGTGGAGGGGTGAAGCCACGTTTGCGCTGATGTTTCTCATATTCAGATTCATCATCTCTGTTCTGAAAAAAACATTTACACACAATTACTCCTGGGATTGCGGTTTACATTATTTGTAGAAACAAAATCACAATTAAAATGACTCATTATAATTATTAACAATATATTATATTATGACTATGATATATATTTATTTAATTATTAAAGACATTCTTTTCCCTAAAAAATACTCATTACTGAATGCACTGCCTTCTCACGCCTTTCCTAATACTAGGGTATGCAGAGGTCTAAATAATGAAGTCCTTTCGAACCACCTATCACTAAAGACATAAGTACAAACTTAAAGAGTAGAGAGTCACAATAGCCGAGTGGTTGGGTGGTTGGAATTTCGAGACAAGAGACCCAAGTTTGATGTTAGCTCATATCCAATCAAAATACTTTACTGAGAATTAGTTAATAAAGTATATGAAATACTCACAACAGCATAATCAATAAACATCGTGGTTGCCTCATTATCCAGCTGATCGTGAAATTTGAAACGGTAACCAGACAGGAAGAAGGCCTGTTCCACCATCTCCTGTGTCGCAAACCGAACATGGAAAATCCCGTGCCTTGGTGATTTCACTTCAGTCAACTCCCCGAAACGTTGGAAAATCTCCATCAGAGTGTCTGTTGTCACTCCATTTGGCAATCCACCTACTACAACAGTGCGACAGCCCTTTGGACGTTCCCTTCTTGCTGGGGTTGTACTCCCAGGCAGTGGTGGAAGTAATGTTCCAGAGTTAAGGAATATTTGTTGATTAGGCATTGTCATCATTTGCTGGTTCATCATCATCATGTTTTGGTCCATCACATTTGGCATCATGTTGGGCATCATATTCATGCCAGGCATCATATTCTGTACTTGTACGTCCATTGGCTGCTGGGCTACCATGGTGTGAGGTATCATGTTAGAATATGACATCATGCTTCCTGAAATGTTATTTAATTTTGATTACGTTGTTTTGGTCTAATTCATAAACAACATGTATGAAATGTGATTTGTTTTTACATTAAAAAGCTTATTTGAGACAAACTAAGGGTACAATACTTACATACATTAATATTTAACATATAACTGTTCATATCCCTGACTCAAGGGAAAACATTCATATATATCAGAAAAATGTATATCCCTAGTGCAACTTGAAACCCCAACCCTTATTTTTAAAGGCAGGGTCACTAATACTAGTAGGCTAACAACTCATATGATTTTCGGAAGTTGATGCTTTGTCAGGTGAGTGTGGTGGTAAAGGAACGTATAAGAAATAGCTTATGATAATTAAAAAAGAAAAAGCTTATTGCAACTTAGAGTTAAACTAAAAAGTAGAAAGTTAACTATTTCTTACATCATATCAAAATGAAGCACTTTGCATGCTTACTTATTTAAAAAAAACAACTAGTGCCACTTGAATGATATAAGGATTTAAGATACCCCATATAATCCAAATCAGTTTAAGCATTTAACTCATCATATACATAAACAAACCCCGAAAACAGCACACTCCTTTTTTGAATGTGCCATAATATGCACATGAAAATAATTACCTGGCATCATATTTCCTACAGGCATTACAGGCATAGAGTCTTGTCCAAGCCCAGGTCTATCCCTATCGCTGTCCCATTTTGAAGCCCTGTCTCGTCTACTGTGACGACTCCTGTCGCTTCTATCATTTCTATCATGCCTGTCATTACGCTCACGTGATCTGGAACGCCGTCTCCTGTCTGTGAAAAAAATAGGTTATAATACTAACATTACACATAACAAGAGGTATGGTAATATAGTAGAAATTAAATATATTAGACAATATGGTAGTAACAGTAGACAGACCCCCAGAGAGACTTCGATCCCCAGATGGCAGGCTCATACCAATGGGTTTTTTAGAAAAAATATTAATTATATTGTAGGAATTAAGAAATAAATTAACAGTAAAAAATATAGAATAGACAAGGAAAACTCATTACACGGAATAACAACAATATATATATATATATGTGTGTCTGTGTGTGTGTATATGTTTGTTTACGTAGATGTATACGTCATGATAGTGATAAGTAACACAAATGTAAGTAAATATATATATATATTTTTTGAAATAACCGCAATCTGACAAAACTCGACCGGTGTGCCCACTAATAAGATAAAAATGTAAAACATACACAAATGAGATGAAGGTAATTTATTACACTAAGTGTGGGGACTTCTTTATTTATTATTGTATAAAAAGTAATGAGTAAGATATTAAAACATGATAAGTTACCCTCTAAATTGTAATTATAAAATTTATGTGGATTGTAAATGTAAACATTTATGTACAACATAATAATAAGAGCTTACTGTGCAGTGCCAAGACAAACAACTTCTGTTTAATGGAACAAAGAAATGAAATTGTAAATGAAAATGTAATTTGTAAAATAAAGAGAAAAAAAAATTGCACATAAAGATGGCGCAGGGCTCACCGCCTGTCACATTGTCCCAAAGTATGTCTGTGGTGGAAGGTAGGCCTTAATTGTCTAGACCTAGGCATGAAAATTTATATTTTATAGATAAAACATGGTATGATTACAATATAACAAGCTATCAGTGACAATACATAATATCCAGGTACTACATGTTATGTTATATACATACCTGGATGATAAATAAATAAAAAATAATGAAAAATATTTTGCTGTGTAACATTTTTTTAAAAACAATTTTAAGATTAGGCATCTTAGATTAGTAGGGCTTCATATTCAAATTTATTTTGATTCAGCTCTCAAGATATAATCTCTGAAAAAAATTGTTTATAAAAAAATGTCATACATTTAACTTATATTTACAAGAATAACTTATTTAAATCAAGTCATTTATTTATTAATATAAGTAACAGGCATTACATTCATTAATCTAATGGAGAAGAAACTGTCAAAACAAACTCCATAGGTATTCTCTTTTATTGCATTTCTTTTACAAAGGATATACACAATTTAACATAAACTCAATTAAGATTGGCATGGGAGTAATCAACTCTCCAGGGGTTACAATCATTCATATATTCATTTATATTGTAATAATAAAATTATGATAAATAATAAAATTAAAAGTCATGACAGCCGAGTGGTTGGGTGATCGGAATATCGACTTGAGAGACCCAAATTCGATCCTCAGGTGGCAGGCTCGTACCAATGGTTTTTAAAAATTTGTGTACGAATATTGTTGGCTTGGACATAAAGACGGCGACGGGCTCACCACCTGTCACGTTGTCCCGAAAATATCTTCGGTGGAAGGTGGGTTGAAGGGACTTAATTGTCTAGACTCGACCTCTGTCTACTGCTGTATTGGCAATGGCGTGAAGACATTTTTTTCAATTTGGGAAGTGCATGAAGATATTTTTATTTTATATAATTATCATAATATGACAACTTCTGATGTCTTCCCTGTCTTGGGAATTGTGTGAAGATATTTTTTTTATATTGTAATAACTCTTCAGATACAGTATTTCTTTGATAAATGCCTTAAAATTTATTATAGGCAAACTGCTCATTTGCCAGGATTTTGTTGTAGAAGACGCATACACACAACCCATTAAATGAGTTATTTGATCTATGGTCTATTAATGTAAAATCATATTTCGAACTTTAAGTAACATTAATTCATAATAGCCGAGTGGTTAGGTGGTCGGTCCGACCCGAGTTCAATCCCCAGGGGGCATACTGATACTTGCAGGTTTTTCAAAAACTTACATATGAATAACATCTTTGGCTTGGACATAAAGACGGCGACGGGCTCACCACCTGTCACGTTGTCCCGAAAATATCTTTGGTGGAAGGTGGGTCTAAAGGACTTAATTGTCTAGACTAGACAATTAGCCTGTCTATCGCTGTATTGGGAATTGCATGAAGATATATTTTTTTAAATAAATAAGAAATTTTTAATGTACTACCATAGATATATACAATTATTCATTTCTTATTAGACAATTTTATTTTACACCAAACTAGTTGATGCTTGAGTTTCATCAGCCATTAAACTTAAAAGACCAAATTTTTTCTCTGTTTTTTTTCCTAGAATACCTGAGACTTAATAAATTGCAATATATTGTATGATAGTTGCAATAATTAAAACCGTTTACAGAATTAAAGACAACAAAAACAAGTTATTTTTAATCCGACAAATTAGCATAGATAAGATGCTTTTATTGAAAAAGCTTATCACTTGCCTCCTCTGTCACGGTCCCGTCTATCCCTGCTACTTGCTCTTCGTCCTCTATCACGTGAACGCCTGCGCTGAATGTGAGTACTGCTTTCGGCTTCTGCACTCTGAATATCCGTATCACCTGCAGCGGTTTCAGATCCTTCCACATTATTTTCATTTAATATCCCCTCTGGAAGCACTGGCCCTATTAACGGGGGAACCGGAGGCGGTTTCATAGGTGGCAAGTTTGAAGCATTGTTTTCTTGGACCATATAGTTAGACGCCATCATAGAATTCAATGCCATGTTCTGAATGGCAAGTTGATTGTCCCAAGAATTCATAACCTTATTTTGTCTTCTTCTTTTTGTTTAAATATCTTGACTCTTTATTGAAGTATTTTTCTCTTATCTCTAAAATTACACCAAACAGTAGAATACCCGCTCGATGTCAAAAACTAAGATAAAAAGTAGTAAGTGATTATAACGTAGTGATTATATACCTCTCTATAGAGAGTATTATATTCTTTGTTATATACTTTTTGTCAAAGAGTAAATACTAACACGCTCTTTGTCAGTCATCAAAGAATAAAGAGAAGAGGAAACCATAGAGATAGTATAAAAACCAGACATATATTGCAGAGTATACAAACCTAAATACCTTAACATTTGTGCCTCACGGTCCGCATCCACAGAGATCGGTCCGCAGCAACTGTCTCCCATTGTGGTAGAGCCACGCATTAGCTTTTGTTGTTGCATGAATGGGCCGGCTCGACCGGGGAAGTACCACGACCTCACAGAATACCGGCATGAAGTAGAAGTCTAACAAACTTCTGCGTTCCGTCTGAGTGCAGGTAACCGGAGGCTCACACCCCCCCCTTCCCCAATTTTGTGGGGGAGGGGGGCACTCTAAGGCCGGCAACGCATCTGCTATGCCTCTGGTATTGCGGGGGTTCATGGGCGGCGGTAATCACATACCATCACGTGAGCCACCAGCTCGTTTGCCTCCCTTTTCTATAGAAATTTATCATTTCTTCATGTGGCGCACAAGTGCATTTTTGAATCACATTAATTGGCCGCCTTGTTTTCGCTTGCCATTATGCAGTTCAAAAAAGAAGATGCACTTGGCCACTGCAGTATTAGATATCCGGGAGACATGGCCGCACTACTTCAATTAAATACGGCTCTATACCGCTGACTTTAGGGCGTCGAAGTATTCCATGTTTCGTACACACAAAGAATGACACACAAACATGGAATCATCATCACACATAAAGATGGAATCTAAATCAAAAATCTAAATCTTCGACACGGCTCATCAAGACTTAACATATGTCTTTGTAGATCAACCGGGGATTCAGCTACAAAACATAAATCGTCTACATACATCATCACAGTGATGACCACGAGACCCTTTGGTGTGAGCTTTTGTTCTGGCTAGGTTGAAGACCCCGCTAATATGATACCGAATAAGATTACTCTCAGATAAAGTCTGCAAAACCTCCCGAACTACTACTCCCGAACAAAGTAAGAGTATGCAGCCTAGTTTAACGCCTAAGTCAACAAAATATAGCAACAATGGTAGACCTTCGTATAATCATTAGGTAAAAGTTTGGAAATCATGATATTGCATAATTTACAGACACGGCGAGATATGAACCCACGGTTTTGCCATAGTACGGACTATAGATACTTTTTTATTTTCTCGTTTATTGGCATGGCCTATATGCCTAAAATTTATAAAAATGGGTATTACACAAAGATGAGAAGTTTCTAGACAGCCACTAGATGGGAATAGGCTTGGCACAATAATTCTGCCTACATCAGCTTTTATTACAACATTCTTACGTTTACAAAATCTTAATATTAAATTACCCATTTAAAGCTGTCACTGCTAATCCTGTTGAAGTATATGAAGTATATTTTTATTGTTTTTATTTCTTATACATTTTCCACACAACTAAGAAATAAAGAAAGTTATAATTTTACACACCTTTTAAGTGGGAAAACTACATGTGCCAAGTGGCCGTACTCTTTAATACCAACATACAATAGAAAATAAATGCACAAATCCCAAAGAACTAAGAAATCTCTTTTTTACGTTATTCTACATTTTGAGGTCAGAAAACTATGGATGTAAAAAGAATAAAATATGTAAGAAGTTGTTCTATTCAAATTCATTTATCTATTATTGTTTTAAATTTGAACTACGTTCAAAGACAAATATATTAATATGTTTGTAATCATTTAATCCGGCGGTAATCACTTATGTGAGCCACCTGCTCGTTTGCCTCCCTTCCCTATAAAAAATATTTTTTATCAAAATATAAGGATGTTTATAATTCACGATATTATGCAATGTACATATTTATTATAAATGTATAACTACGTAAAAATGTACCTAACAAATAGTTAAATAACTATTTCTTTAAAACTCATATTTCTAAATACTCGTCAAACAGGTTTGTAGAAAAAGTATTTTAGTGTACTCGTACTTGCAAGACTCCGTATGTATTTTACCCAGTAGTTCTTTTTCTAAGTAAGTCCAGGGTATGAATTTATGGGGAGAAAATCGTTACGCGTTATGCGTCATTTTCGAAATCAACTATCGAAATACAAAAAAATTGTAATAAATATAAAAGAATTTGATTAAGAGTTCAAATGAACAAGTATGAAATAACTTTGAATATATGCTTAAATATTTAATTTTATTTTCATAAATGAAGTTAGTAAATGATTTTACAATTACAAACTGGTGAAATACAATTATAGTAACAAAGAGAATGTAATCATTATTAATCTCAAAGTTAGATTTAACTATAAGTTTGTTGTCAATGTCATGTTATCCATATTATTATTTTTATCACACATTTTTGTTCGTCAATATTATAAATCAAGTTAAATTATTTGTCGAATACTAAATGAACTATTATAAGAGACTTCATACTAAAATCTACTTATGTAATATTAACAAAAAATAATAATGTTTTCTGCATCAAGAATATTAAGGTTTGGCATGATCATAATATTTTAAGAAGTATTTTAGACATGGAATTAAAATAATAAAACTCTTATTGCAATAAAATGGATATTATAGTGAGCAAAAATATTTTTGACGAGGTCTAAATATATTTTCATATCATTAGTTTTAGTTTACAATTTTCTAATTTATCTTGATCTTCTTTTTTAATGGACTCTCTTAATTCTCTATTTTTTTTTTATTTTTGTCATAATAATACACCGCACGTTCAGAATATCATTTTAATTCATTAAGGGAATTGCCATAAATTACTTTCACGGACACTTTTACTAGGGAGTAGTCTCTTTCTCTGCTCTGGAGAAGTTTGGGTCAGCACCGATCTTTTCATCATACAGCCTCATAGGCATCGTCCAATGCGATAATGTTATTTTTTACCCATACTTTCTACCTAAAATATGACTCTGTCCGTCTAACTGATCTGTTATAAAGTCACGACAGTTGAGTGGTTAGATGGTCGGAATTTCGAGTCCAGAGACCCGAGTTCGATCCCAAGGTGGCAGGCCCGTACCATTGGGTTTTTTCAAAATGTACGATTTATGCTGTTGTCTTGGACATATAGACGGCCACGGGCTCACCACCTGTCACGTTGTCTTGAAAATATCTTCGGTGGAAGGTCGAAGGGACTTAATTGTCTAGACTAGACCTCTACCCATTGGTTGATACCCTGTATTGGGAATTGCGTGAAGATATTTATTATTATTTATTTATAAAAAAGGATCACTCATTTGTGTTTATGACACTAACTTCATGAAATTATATGACAAAATACGGATACTGATTTATTTTTGAAGTTATAATAAAAATTATGACATACACTTCATGAAAGTTATTTAAATATTTCCGAATCTACAATACGAGTTTTTTATTAGTACTACATTTCTCTATTTACTTTATATAAGACACGTTTACAAATAAAAAAGAATATTAAATTTATTTAATACTATTTACTGATTGATTAAACTTTATTCATTTTTTAAAGCTCTAATTCGCTCTGATATCGTAAGATATCAGATATGAAATGTTATACAGCTACTTCTTTTTTATACTTTACTTCTTTTTTGTTACAATTCTTTAAGATTCAATTTCGTTTGTGGTAATCTATGCGGAAGGCGTAGACCTTCAGCATCAGGATTTTGATAGACTGTAAAGAAGACGAAGAAGAAGAATTATTTCAAGCCACCACAATGTGCATTTTAGACAGGCGTCGAACTTTTATGTATGTATGTATCCCTACTAATATTATAAATGTGAATGTAATTACGCTTTCACGCGAAAACTAATCAACCGATCATCATGAAACTTTATACACATATTCTTGGAGGTATTACAAGTAACATAGGGGTTGCTTTATATTTAAAAAAAATATTTTTTTAAAATATTTGCTGATGTTATAAGTAGTAACTTAAGCTACTTTTTTAGATTCATTTTAGGATTCCGCGTTAAGTGTTATACCGCGTGCGAAGCCGCGTGGGGCAGCTAGTATATATATATACATATTTATACATACATATATACACTCTTGGGGGCACAAACTACTTTCAAAGAATATACTACTATCTGTGGAGGATTGTCTGACTTTGACATTTGTTTTGATATGAAGTTGATATGATAAATAATTCTAATCTAATAATAATATCATTTTATTTTACTTAGTGAGAATTCTCAGTCAATTAAAATTACATTGTTATAATTTAAGTGTTCATTTTTAAAATTTTTGGCCATCAAAAGGAGGCTAATTACAAAATTTTATCAAATTTGTGAGTATGACAATATCCAAATATTCGGTATTGAGATAAAAGTATATTATCGCCGTATTGTTGTTTCTTATTGGTCATATTCCAATATCTCTCAGTATAACTAAATAGCGGTGATATATTAATTCAATGACTCTTAGAGGGTCAGGTATTTGTTCGTTTTTGACATTACCACAAGACAAGAAAATACTGTTATTTTATTTCAAAAGTATGAGTGACATCAGTTCTTAGTCATGTATGACGGTAAACATTGGTTGATATACAATTTCTTATTATGTGGAAATAGTTGTGAAAGAAACAGTTTATCACTCCTATAACTTATGTTAACTTTGAGTACTGCTAAATATAGATAACACTTTGTTTACCCACTTTGTTTTTCTTCTATTTATCATTATTACTTATAATTATTATCCGTTTATTATGTTTATTAACAACCAAAATGGTAAGCAGGTGTCAGTTCAGAATTGATATTTAAATCATATGTAAGTAACTAAGTTTTAATACCTGGTATTAGTAAGGCAAATTTTTGACAATTTCAGAATCTGAATTATATATTATCTAACTTGACATTGACAGAATTCTATTAAGAGAGGCCATTAAACAAAGAAAATCAAGATCAAGATATATTATCTAATACCATGTCAACAGATAAATGGGAATACAGATCTATTAATCAAGATACTTATATTTAATACTATTAAACAAAATACTTTCTTCAGCTCATTAGTGGAATTGCCTCTGGTTGGAATAGGGATGGTTCTTTTCTCACTCAATGGTTAAATTAAACTATTCAATATAGAAATAAAGCATTTTTGGTTCAGTGGCATATACCTTATTATATTTTTTCACATATACTTTTGACAATGCTTTCACAGTGTAAAAAGTATAATTTTCATTGTCAATATAAGAAATAAGTCATCAAATGTTGACTCTTGGTCAATTAGAATTTTATTGAGAACCTTTAAATTCTGTAAATGTAATGGAATTCTAAATTCTAATTGGAAATAAATCTTGCAAAATAGGTAGATGCATTCATATATATGTGTTTGAGATAATAATTGATTTTCATTGTGTGTTTGTTACAATATTTTGGTGGACCCATTCCAAGCACCTTGTCCATAACCTCATAACAAAATTGTTGATGTAAAAATGTATCTTTAGTAGAGTTATGGGACAAACCTTATCAGAGCCTGTGACTGAGAAGCAGTCATCAACATGTCAAGATTCAAGGTATCTTGTTGGGTCATCTTGTATGCAAGGGTGGCGGGTCTCTATGGATGATGCACATACACACATATTGTCTCTGCCTGATGACCCTGGCACTGCATTCTTTGCTGTTTATGATGGCCATGGAGGTATGTGTAAATTTCTTATCATTCTATTGTTATAAACTCAATGTTTTTGGATTCAGAATCCATAAAATATTTTACTTTAGGGCATTCAGGATCCAATTCTATATTATATTTACTTTATGAGGGGAGGGGAAGGGATGTTATTTTAAAATTATCTTGCACAATTTTGTATGAGAAAGATAAATAAATGGAAAGTTACCTGGTCTGAAGAAAATAAGAGCACCACTATTCCATTTATGAACTAATTCTACAAAATGTTCCACCACCACTACATGGGCACTACAATCTACACCAGGTAACATAATGAATGTCATAGCACTAGCTGTTTCACACAGAAAAGTCACACAAATAAAATAATTTAAAAAAATATGGTATTCAGGTGGATATAATGATGGATGATGTACAGTTTCCAGTCTTATTCCTGTAGTCTTGTTGATTGACTGTGGAGTCAGAATATTGCAACCTCAATTATGAAGAAGTTCAAATCAAATCAAGACTTATTCTCTGATATAAGTAACAAGTGTTACATCTATCTGTAAGACATGTTGACTTGGAGGTAAGAGCGTTGCTACAGTGTGTATGTCGCGCATTCGAATCCTGCATGTATCAGTTGATTTTTGAAATTTTTAATTGATTTAAAAATATTTCATAAACTTAGGTGAAAAGTGGATCAAAAAGACTATTATCTAGACCTCTGCCTAATCCAATATGGGAAATTAGGTGAACAAATTCACAATTGCTTACTTACATGCTATAAAATTCAATTAAAAATTGTTTCATGTTTTATTCTAGGGGCGAACATTGCAGAGTATGCTGGAAAGCATTTACACAAGTTCATCACAAACAGACCCGAATATCACCTAGGCAACATTGAAGAGGCATTGAAACAGGTACAATTTGCTCTAATCAGTTTCGTTTCTAATTAGCTTCTAATTACATTGATTGGGTTGGTGTGTCACGGTCCAGTATTTCTCATACTTATTATGTAGTTGTGTTTAAGAATAATCTTGTATTCAATAGTCGGCCTTACTGCAATATTTTGCCAACGAATATTTACGTTACTATTGGAGTACTTTTCAAGCTGTTATTATAAAATGCTACAACATTTATTGTATTTTTTAAATATTCCTACTATAAAACGCCGGAAATAATTTTGTGAAATTTTAGACTTAATGTCTATATGCAGAAAGTTCATATAAGTGTGTAAAGGTGAATTAAATTTTTGTCTACCTTTCCTTCACAATAATTATTTATGAGAATACTGTCTATTTTAACTTGCAGAAATGAATTCAGTTTGTGTAATACGATTATATCACAAGTATAGTTACGTCGTAAGTCTAGTTAATAACCAAAACATTAAGCAATAATAATATAACAATCTTCATTGAATATAAATTGATAATTGAATATATTTCCTGTTGTATGTTATATTGCCCAAAACTATTTATTAACTGTATTATGATTCATAAATGTCATGATAAAAAGTGAAAAAGGTAAAATAGTCACAATAGCAGAGGTTGGGTGATCAGAATTCAAGTCAAGAGACCCGAGTACGCAATCGGTTTTTTCAAAAATTGAAACAAGACTGCGACGGGCTCACCACCAGTCACGTTGTCCCAAAAAATGTCTTCAGTGAAAAGTTGGTGGAGAAGACTTAATTGTGTAGACCTCTGTCTACCCCAGTATTAGGTATGGCGTGAAGATTTTTTTATATTATTCTATTTCTTTTGCTCCTCACCAGGGTTTCCTCGACCTAGATCAGGCAATGCTGGAGGAAGATATGCTACAAGAGAAAGTAGCTGGCAGTACAGCTGTGGTAGTGCTTATTAAAGATAATATTGTGTATTGTGCTAATGTCGGGGATTCTCGAGCTATCGCTAGCGTCAGAGGTGCGGTAAGTTAAACACTATCTTTTTTTTTTAAATAGCGTAAATCTGTAATCTAAAGTGTTGATGAGTTTCGTTGTTATGACACAAAGGGCGAGATCCATAGAGCGCACAAGGATTATGCTCAGATTTAAATTTTGTACTAAGGCATCGTCGATTTTTATAGAGGTAGCTTCGAATTTGCGCTCAGTGTGTGCACATCACCGCTTGAAACCAAAAGAAAATAACGAAAAAGATGTAACACGAAGATTACCATTTTGTCGATAGAGATAGGCAGAGAGAGAGAGAGAGAGAGAGAGAGAGAGAGAGAGAGAGAGAGAGAGAGAGAGAGAGAGAGGAGAGAGAGAGAGAGAGAGAGAGAGAGAGAGGAGAGAGAGAGAGAGAGAGAGAGAGAGAGAGAGAGAGAGAGAGAGAGAGAGAGAGAGAGGGAGAGAGAGGGAGAGAGAGAAAGAGTGTGTGTGTGAGAGAGAGAGAGAGAGAGAGAGAGAGCTAGCTCACCATCTGTTAAACTACCACACCATACTATACATACATAAATGGCATGTAATAGTACACTGTTGAACATTAGCTCTCCCGCGGGAGTGCTTACGACAAGCGCCACGCTTGGCAAGCGGATTAGCGATTATAGTACAGGACCTTGAACCTTACAAGCTGCTGTCCCCAACCAGTTTGCTTATTTCTGGTATTTTTCGAGATAGTTATCTCACCATCTGTCGGTATCCATTGACATTGTCAAGGTTTTTCTTTTATTCACGATATCCACGAGAAAGAAGAGGGTGGTATATTTTTACGCTGTAACCACGTGACATCTATCCACCTGATTGGGCCCTATAAATGATCTGCCAGTGAGATAGACTAAAGGCTCAGGCGTTCCCTTGCGGAAATACATTATTATAAAGTAGTTATAAAATAATTACACTGTATTATTGCGGAAACTACTGGTACTTTAAGCAGTTTTTATGAAATATCCGGAATTATGAGGGTGGGTCAAAAAGGTACGAAATAGTAAGTTTAGAAAGAGACATAAAGTTTTCGTATTTCTAAGACTAAGTGATGACTCAACTTCAACCAAATTAAAAAAAAAATCTACTGACCGGTGACTGGAGGTTCGGAGGTTGCGTCGGGAAGAGCATTTCCATTGTACCGCAGAGGTCGCGGGTTCGGATCCAACCCGTGTCAGTTGATATTTTCACCAATTCAATCGGCCGATCGGGATTTTAGGTTGAGGTATTATCATACGACCATAAGCCGAACAACGAGGAGGAGCACCGCAGGATTACAGCTGCCGGCGGCTGGGTCCAGCTGAATCGGGTCAATGGGAACCTCGCCTTATCCAGGGCATTAGGAGATTACGTATTCAAGAGGAATTACAGGCTACCGCCGCAGGAGCAGATTGTCACAGGTACTTCTTACTTGCTTTTGCTTAAGTCCATCTCTTCGGTGTGTAGTTCGGTGTTTGGCTCTTCCCTGTCACTTCTGTCTGGAACATTCTAGATGCTTGCCCAATCATCTGTTAGTAGCCAGTGTGGTTTTCAAAGCTTTTCCATTGTCCGTTACAAAACTCACAGGAAGAAACATGCAAATTGGTTTCCAGGCGATGTTTTGATTTACCGCTTACTTTGTGGTAAATTTTGGTACTTATTACTAACAATTTAATTATTGCTAGCCCAGCGATAGAACCAGGGTCGATGGCGAATTGCGTCATTTTAAAGCGAACGCGCCGTTATACCTTTGCAAAGGTTGTCTGGAAGAAATCGCTTAGAGCGATAAGGCCGCCCATTGTGCTACCATTAAATTAACTTTTTGTTTTCGTGTGCAATAAAGTGTCCTCTGTCTCTCTCTCTCTCTATTCCAAATATTTTGTTATACGTTTTAAAAGAATTACAACCTCATTTTTAACACGAGATGGTCGGCGCGTCCCAATGGGTTTTGTCAAAAACTTATGTACAATTTATATCGTTGGCTTGGACATTAAGACGGCGACGGTCTCACGACCGTCATGTTGTCCCAAAAATATCTTCGGTGGAAGGTGGGTCAAAGGGACTAAATTGTCTAGACAACTGTCTAGACAATTCTATCCTGTTTTGGGAACGGCGTGAAGATACCTTTTTATTTACGCCACAGTGAGTACTACTATGTCGGCTATGACTTATCTTTCCAACAGGCGAGGCCTATGTGCTGCAGTTACTTTTAAGAGGTGAAGTGCGTAAAGTTGTATTTCCTTCTAGCCTATCCTGATGTCATAGTGCGACAGGTATCGGAAGACTGGGAGTTCGTCGTAATCGCCTGCGACGGTATTTGGGAGGTTCTGTCGAATGACGTGAGTATTATAAATGGTTATCATTTTTATTCTTATTAAGAAACGACGATAGCCGAGTGGTTAAGTGATCGTGAATTCGAGTCAAGAGAACCGAGATCGGTCCACAAGACAGCAATGGTTTTTTTTTAACCCTCATGTACGATTTGTATCGTTGAGATTACTCCTATATTAAATAAAAATATATAAAAAATAAATATTTCATAACATAAAATACATCAACATACATATATCAAATACTTATAGATATATATTACACAAACTAAAACGTAAAAAAACAGACATAGATAATAATGTACATAAAATAAGTACTTAAATATATGTATATTATAGATTCTTATGATTGTGGGGTATATTGTAATTAACTGGGGTGTTTGTTATATTTTTTCGTCAGGTTGGGTTTATATATGTATAAAAATAAAATAAAATGTTCTTTAATATAATTATAATTATTATTGATATCGTGTATATGGGTAGTTGGTACCAATAAAGCTTTTAATTCGCTGTTCAACATCGCCTTTATTTGACGTTAGATTATATGTCTATTACTATCATTGCAAGATCTTTCTGGGTGGGATTCGAACCCCCGGGACTGTACAGGAGGTGATCTCGTTCTGCCGCGCGCGGCTGCTGAGCGGCTGGCAGCCGGCGGCCGTCTGCGAGGCGCTGATGCAGCGCTGCCTAGCGCCCAACTGCGCCACGGGCGGCCTGGGATGCGACAACATGACCGTGCTACTGGTCTGCCTGCTGCCCTTCCCCAGCCTCGACGCTATGGTGAGTCTTGTCTATGGTGCCCTAGTTTGTTACAGGTCTGGCACAAGTTTTTTTTTTGGCTGCAAGTTTGCTGCATGGTTGTATTTATAGGTTTGCTGCATGTTTGTTGCGGGAGTTGCTACTAATTTACACTCACGTGGAATCTGGTCGTGCAAAGTTGATATTATAACTGTGAAAGTGTGTTTGTTTGTTACGTTACGTTAACGGCTTGGCTTTATATAATTTGATGTTATTTACTACAATGATCGATTTGCATCTGATTAAAGTTATAGGTTGCTTATTTTGCGATAATAATGAATGAAACGGCGACGGGCTCATCACCTGTCACGTTGTCCCGAAAATATCTTCGGTGGAAGGTGCGTCGAAGGGACTAAATTGTCTAGACTAGATCTCTGTCTACCCTTGTATTGGGAATTGAGGGAAGATATTTATTTATTTATTTATTATTTTATGTTTAAAAAACCTTTTCTGGTACCAAAGAATTTCTTAGGCTCAATCTTTGAAAGCGATTAAATTCTACCTAGGTATTATACCTATTCTATCGAGGTACACTCAGTGGGACAAAGTACCCTGAAGTATACTCAAAAATAGTTTTATAATAAAAACTTTCTGAAGCGAAAATCTTATATTTCTGTAATACTATTAATTTAAATTAAGTAATTCGTAAATTTCTTTATCATCAGAAAGTATTAATTATTAGAATAATTAATTTAAACTAATAAGTAAAAAGTTTAGCTAAGAATGCAGCTTCTATGCATTCTTTATTCTTTTGGAAGGCGGTTGGATTTTAAAAATATTTTGGTTCAATGCCGCTGTAAATGTGGTAGAGAAGTATATGAACATTTGTAATTTTATTCCGCAGTCCCCCTATAATTGCTTCGAGGCGTCACGGCCCAGCCAGTTCCGGATGATGCCAACGCGGCGATTCTGTTAACTTTTTAAGCCGCCATTTTGTTTCGATCTCTTAAGTTCTATGGCCATAATCACAATTGACCATCTTTGTAGTAACAAATTTATTCATATGGATAATGGCAAAATCATTCAGACACTGTAATAGTGTGTTTGTTTGTTACTCATTCACTCAAGCTCAAAGGATTGGAGTAAAATATGAAATGAATTTAGCTTATAATCCTGAATTGACATATATCCTGGATAGAAAGACATTTGGACTTTCTATCTTGAAAAAGTCGACTATTTCTGAAATACTAGTGAAACCGCAGACAGCTATTAGTGCAGTGTAAAAACTTAATTAAATCAAAATATTAAGAAAGAAAACTGTCAATCTATTTGTGTAGAGAAATTGTTAACTTTACCTGCCCATTAAAAGTTCATTACACAGATGTCAGTATTGCGATCACCTATTTGTTTGCCTAGTTTTATGGCAAATATTCCTTACGGGAGAGGCCTATATCTTACAGTAAGTAAACATCCTAAGGCATCCCATGGGCATGTCATGACCGACAGATGGCGGGACAACTGTTATGTAATATACCTAAATAAAATTTACACTGGTCACGGGCAGCAATGTTTATGGTGCAAAGAGTCTGGTGTTGTAATCGCCTATCACCTTAGTGGCATTACGTTTATGGCAAACCCTGCTTAACGAGAACTGCCTCTCGTGTTATAGTTTGTTTCATAAAAAAGTTACATTAAAATCGGTTCCTAACTGACGACAATTATTTCTATCAATATAGTCGGATAAAAATTAGTTTGTTTATTAAATAGACATTTCTTATGTTATCAAATTAAATAATTAGGATTGTTTGACACAAACACAGCGACAGGCTAACCCATTAGTTACGTAGCCATAAATAAGCCTCGGTGTAAGGTGGGTTCGGATGGATTTAATTGTCTAGACATGTGTTTACCCCAGTTCCGGAAAAATTAAGTAAAGATAAAAAATTAAGCACACCTCCATGTGGGGTTATTCACTTGTGGCTATCAAAACGCATTTGAATGGCAACACTGTTATAAAATAACGTACGTGTATATAGTTATTTTGAAATCAGATTTTTATTGTTTCATGTTTATGTGGTTTGAAATTTCCCTTACTAAGAGTATTTACAAAATAAAAAGTAAATTATATTCTAGACAACAAAAACATATTTTCTATTGTTTTATACATTGTAATGAATGAGAAGTAATAATAATAATATTATCCCGACCGATTTCGGCCACAGCGACTTGGGACTATTGCGAGCGTCGTTCGTGTGCTCGCAGGTGACTGACGTAACCGATTTTTGCGCTGAACGTCAGAGCACATTGAGTTAAAGTCAGTCAAATAATTATTCATATAGCATGTTTATATAATCCATTTGCATAAGGAATTACTTTGCGTTTTTTTATTATTCTTTTTATTTACTAAACTAACTTCGATTGTTTTAGGTCGCAAGTGTATGAGGGACAAACAATGAAATAAATTTATATATTTACATAAATTGATTTGTGATTATGGCTTCGCGAAGAAACGTCATCCGATTCACTGTGATAGTATGTCCAAAGATTTGTAGAAACCAGATTACAAGATTCGAAAATTATACATAAATGTATTAAAATCGATACCTATTTCACATTAATTATATAGGTTTTAAATTATTGTTTTGGTGCCAAATGGCGGTAATGCTGTTGTGAATGCTTTGCTTTTGTGATTGCTTTTATGATTATTTTGTTTTAGGGTTATAATGTTGTATTTTTAGAATAATTCAGTCTATACTACCAATCAATATTAGATTAAATATAAATGGATTGCCAATTATTTCTGAAAAATATTTAAATATATACATTTTTAAATTAATATCGAGCGTCATCAATTTTTTTTAGGTAGCAACATTATGGGGATTTATCAAATAAAAAAAAAATTCCAAATATATTATTGTGGGTGTACGTATATTATTATAGTGTGGTTGCAAATATATTAGCTTAAGTCATCCTCTCGGAGATTTATTAACCAATGTGAATTGGCCTTTTTATTTTACGTAAAATTGGGACAATAAAGGGCATAAGGTATTATATAGCAAGGGGGATAGGTAACTATTATACTCAGGAAATGGTACATCAAACTATAAATTTAAGAGTACAAAATATTGAAAGTTTGTTATTTAAAATTAATGCACTATATTTTTTTAATCGGCATATTATCAACTAAAATGTAATATTTTAGAAAAAAAAAACAAATTAAAAATATCTTTTTTTGCAAACTCATGCTGCAAGAACTTATAAATTTCGTTGTTGATGTTTTTTACTGCTATAGATACAGATTGCGCATGCTTATAATTCTCACACTGGTCACAGTGTTTGTCCTTACCTATTATTATGTTTGCGAAATTTGTTATTATGTTATTTATTATTTGTTACCTTTGTTATCGCTTTTCCTTTCTTTTACTCTTAATGACGTAAAATTTATTCAAATGAAGCAAAACTATTCAAGTTAACAGTAAATGTTAATTTTAGATGAAGTTATTTATTTACCATATTTTACTATGGGCACTGAAGTTCACTTATGTAATTATGATTATGGGTTTATAATAGGGCTTTTATTAACAAACATTATGGATTAATAATTTTATGGGTAAATAAAGTCTTAAACAATAATATATTTATTACGGGTAGTGGAATTGGAGGCCATAAAAGGAAAATTGTAACATTAACTGGCAACACAGTCATTTAACTATGACGCTATAATCTATACTCTATAACCATATTTGTTTTTGATATATGTTCTATGTGCATGTTGTGTACAATACTCATGTTATGGCTTAAGATACAGTTATAAAATTGCATGATCTGTTCCTGTGGTGTATTATTGCATGTGTATAACTATATCGCTTGAATGTTGTATATTTAATTCAGCTGTTTTTATTTTTTTCATATTTGTTTGCCTGCAATAAATTGTTTTTATTAGCTTTATGTCTATTATTTAAAATCTTTTCTCCGTATAACCGAGGCCAAACATAATATAATAAATAAATAATTAAATACATATATAGATAGGGATAACATCACATACACTGCTCCAATCCCAATGTAAGATGCTAAAACACTTGAGGTATGGGAATCCGAATCAACGAAGGCATCACAAACACTCAGACCCGAGAAAATGTAGAAAAAGTAATTTTTCTACATTGAACCGACCGGGAATCGAACCCGGAGCCTCGAGATGGCGACACCTTGAACTGATGTAAACACTGGTTGTGTTTACACCACTCTTCCACGGAGTTCGTCAATAATATCATTAACCCTTAAATGACACTGAGGATTCCAATACATTAATACTGAAAAAATATTAGTATTTATTTATTTATTTATCTTCACGCACAATCCCTGACGGGGTAGCCAGAGAGAACAGATCGCCAAGTGTCACGATCCCTACATACTTTTTTCACTTCTTTCAGATTCATCATCTTCATACATGCACGTCTAGGTATCCGAGTACTCTTGACCCTCCTCTCTTCGAGCAATTTGCTAAAATATTAGTATATTAGACTAAATATGTCATGTATATATAATTAATGACTCTACATGCATTCAGGTCACTGGTTAAATCTTACAGTCGTTTTTTTAAAGTAATGTATTTACAGTTACAATTCTCTGGATATGTTTTTGAGAAGCACATATACTTTTTAGCTCAAGTAACAATGAAATATAATAAGTATTTACTTTGACAGCAGTGTTTTTAATCCATTCAATGGTATTGTTTATATCGGAATTACAGGAAGCGGTGCCGCCCGAACAACTTCTAAACAATAAATTTATGACAAAGATGGAGGATTTGCTGTATGCCGAGGATGAAGAGGTGGATCTTAAATGAGCGTTATGTTGTTGTTTCCGTGTAAATGGATGTACATAGCGTTGAATAGTGTAGTAGAGATGTACTTGTGTTGACTTTGGCTTTGAAAGTCGTGAGGTTTTGTACATTGGCAAGTTTACCAAATTCTTTAGAGACGTGGAATGTAGCGTGAAAACCGGAAGTTCCTGAATATAAGACAGAAAGAGAGGAGGTTAGAGCTGTGGTCGTCTCTTTCGTGTGATTTCGTCTAGTGAGTGCTTTATGTAGTTATTTTAATGATTGGGAGGTATTTGAAAGCATTTGGAAATTATTGCTGTAAATAAATGTAAATTTGATGTAGTTTTCACTTTTAAACAGTTAATAATAGGCCGCAGCAGGTAGATATTTTTTCTCCATGGACAAATTCTCATGTGGAGAACTCTCCAAATCGCCGATCGTGGTGACAATTGGTTACTATTTATTATAATTTCTCCTTAGTCACCTCTCACGACATCCACGTATGTGTGTATGGTGTAGCATATTCTTAAGCTGTTGTATTCATTATTACGCTGTATTGACAGTTGAATCCTACTATTAGGTAAAAGATCTTTGAACATTTCTTGTTTCTAAGCCGAGAAGGGTTAGCCATGGGAGCTAGTGGGTGAGTTGAGCATCCTGCCTTGGTTTCTGACTGAGTGAGAAATCATAAATAAAAAACAGATAGCATTAAACTGTTACAAATCTGTAACTATTTTACTATTTATTTATAAATGCAAATTTTACTAAACATCATCGTCATAACGGTTTGTAAAAGTCCACTGCAGGACTTAGTCCTCGGTCGTAGCAAACCGTCCCATACGGTTTGCTACAATCGATAAGTTTGGCAAGCAGTTTGGCGATCGCAGTACTCGATATCCGGAAACATAAGACACTACTGACTGTCTCATCCCTGGTTTTTCCGGGATGGTTATCCCGCCATCTCTCGGTAGCCAATTGAATTTTCGAGGATTTTCCCATACTGAGAATATTATATATTAACAAGTGTTCAACTTGTATAATCTTTAAATCATCTGCGATATATTCGGTGGCGTTTGAAAAGCAGTATATAAAACATATATAGCAGTTTCTAAAATGACTGGTAAAAAATATTTTTCTAATGCTTTCAAATGCATTCCATAATTATTTTGGAATGTGTAAGTTAGTATAAATTAAAAAAAGAAACATGTGCAATAGTTTTTGTTTGTAGACTGTTTCAAATGCATTGTGAGTTAAAGCTATAAAGTAATATAAAAAAGAAGTGATTCATTTGAAATTTTATTTATGATAGAACTTTGTTATTTTATTTACATTTATAATATATTTCGATGTTTTTTGCATCAAGAGATATGTATTTTTATTATTTCTTTACTACTGCTACTGTTTTAGTTTTAATTTAATATTACTTTTACTTTTTTATTTTATGGATATTTTTGGAGACATATTGTATACTTTCATTAGGTTAGTGTTTCAAAAATATTTTAAATGCATTTACTGTTGTTTTCTTTAACATTTTATTATTATATTTATATATATATATATATATATATATATATATATATATATATATATATATATATATATATATATATATATATATATATATATATATATATATATATATATATATATATATATATATATCTTTACAGCTGTTTTATTTTTGTATAACAATATAGTATTCAAAAAGCATGATTAGAAAGTTACTAATTATATTGGCCTATAGATTCTAGACTTCTCTGTCTAAGGTACGTCTTAATGGTAGGTAAATAAATAAAGTAGCAACCTGCAAATTCAAACCGTCTATGAAAATATCAAATGAATTCCGCTGATACTGAAGCGGCATGGCTTTCGTCTATTTTTAAAGCATATTTGGGCAAAAGCCTCTGTCAGTAGCGGACAAGTTTTTTTTTTATATCGGGATCTTAAATACCAGTTATCCGTTCATCCAAGCTGCTGCCAATGTACGGTACATTGGCGTCGGTAGCAACTTTGATGAACGGATTGGATGAAATCCGATAGACTGTGTGTGACTTGTCTTCAATAGGGAAAAAGGACGAAAGCACCGGACGAAACACCGAAGAACTATGGTGCATATACTTCTATGCCGGTTATCTGAGGCCCTGTTCCTTCACCAGTCGAGCTAGCAAAAAGAAAAGAAATAAAAAAATAAAGTTACAGATTGCTCCTTTACATACATCACATTTCCGTAGTCTGATCATGCTTTTTGAGCATAAAATTTTGAAGGGTAATGTTTTTTTAAATTTGTATTTCAGTTTATGTTATCAGTGCCAACATGTAGTTTTCATATTCATTTAACAATTAGAAAAACTGAGAAACTTTATGGGTGTTTTTAATAACATTCATTAAAAAAATAAAAAGTCTAATTGATTTCATCGTTTTTAGTTATCAGTTTTTAACTTCAACTGTATGTTGTTGTGTATTAATTGTTGAGTGTATTAATTTTTGTTGTATTAATTTCTGTTGAGTGTATTAATTTTTAATTCTCATATATATCTTTTAGTGTGGTTTTGCATACATACCATAGATACAACGAATATCTGTAACATATTAAGAATCACTATTCGGAATTGAAAAAAAAAACTGCTTAGTACAATTTGAGACGAAACATCTTAATCGATTGTTATTTTTAATTATGTAGCAATTGGGTAAGGGCAAAAATACAATCAAATCATGTTCTCCTCGTATAATGATACTTTTTAAATTAATTGTGTCACTGAATTCCACATGTCACTGCATACCAAATCCAATATAGTCGAGTGTAATAAATAAATATAAAACAGCATTTGTAAGTATTGTCATTGGATTTTACAATATTGTAAGTATTGTTATAAGAATTAATTTAATGGATCTTTACGAAGAAATTGTTTTCCTTCGTAATAATTTAGTAATGAATTCTTGGAAAAACTTTCACATTTTTCAGTGAACATAATACTGTATATGAGAACATTATTTTTCCGAAGGCTTAATGGTTCTTTGTTTTGCATATTATGAGATAAAATATTACTAGAGTTAAGAGTTAAGGTTCACTGTCTCAACAGTTTTTGACGATAAATAGCAAAATGTAAAGATGTTACTGTTTCTATATTTGTAAAACTTTCTTTCTCGATGTGCCACTTCAAATAAATTGAACATTACGACTCTTTAGCAGTTAATAATCGAGTAATTCTTTCGATGCGAGTCGCTGCAGCCTATAAGTATTTTCGCTTTGGTTTTTTGCGCTACTGTCCATTTTTTTAAATATGATCCGATACATATTCGGTTCGTTAATATATTCATTTTTAAGGTTACTTTATAAAGCGGTGGATAATAAAGTGATGAAGTCTTAAATTATTCCGACCGTTACGGAGATATTTTTATAATAAATATTTAGTAGTGTTAAAAGTGGAAACAAGGTGGAGCTTATTATGTATTAATTCCTGTTTCCTAGATGTAGGTAAGACTTTGTAATTAATAATAATTATTGAGCCAATATTACCCCTATCTATCTGTTCTTGTCTACGCTGTTCTGAATCGGTCCGTATGCTTTGGAATGCAACATTTTAAGCTTGTGTTTTGACTTTGCACTCGAGAAGAAATAAATTAATCATAGACAAATTATAATTAGATAGGTTAAGTGATTTGATTTGTTAAGTGATTTGATTGAAAAAGTCACGATAGCCGAGTTGTTGGGTGGTCGGAATTTCGAGTCGAGAGACCCGAGTTCGATCCCCAGGTGGCAGTACCAATGAGTTTTTCAAAAACTTATGTACGAATTTCATCGTTGGCTTGGACATAAAGGCGGCGACGGGCTCACCACCTGTCACGTTGTCCCGAAAATATCTTCGGTGGAAGGTGGGTCAAAGGGACTTAATTGTCTAGACTTGACCTCTGTCTACCCCTGTATTGGGAATTGCGTGAAGATATTTATATTTATTTATTTATTAAGTGATTTGAAATATATTTCAATTTAAATTATCTAAAATGAGAACCTGTCGTGTAACTGAAGGACATATAAAAATATGAAGTGTATAACCGAAGTCGGCGTAACATAGGCACTGTATATATTTCTGACGCAATTGGCACTGGTCCTGTGCGACTCCATAAATACAACATACCCACACCCGTGAGGCGGCTGCCATTCTCGCCAAGCTTGCCAAGCGGATAACCGATAGAAATACCAGACATTTCGTATACGCTACTGTTCGCCACCGGTCTGCTGAATTAGGTCTGGTGTTTTGCGAGATTGTTTTCCCGCCGTCTATCGGAAGCCAGTTGAATTTTAAAAGCTTTTCCTTTAGTCGCTTCTTACGACTCCCACGGGAAGGGGGTATAACACATACATCAGCATAGTAAGAGTAAAAAGTAGGTATTTATTTTAGTGGAAGAAAGAAGTATCAAGATTTCGATGTAAGAGATTTTAGAATAAGATGGATGGCACATTGTCTAACGATACGCACCCTTCAAATGACTATTCTCTTTATACAATCGATGCAGTTAAATGTGTTGTTAACTGTTCATCTATGTTAATACTTGTATGTATATATTTAGCATAGTGGCGCTGATATAATTGTATTACAAATATCAGAAGTTACGTTACATATTTCGTACACTAAATAGTTTGTGTGCTGGTATATAAAGCTGAATCGCGCAAGTGTCGCTCTACACCTTACACAGAAAGTCTCTGATCTCTGTGCTTTTCATTTATTTAATATAAGCTTCTGTACCTTTATGGCGTTGGTTTCGGACTGCGAAACAAACGTCACATGTTTGGACTTGCCAGTCGTCTTTTGTCGTAAACCACTTCAGTCAAGCATTCAGCTTGTTTGTGGTGTGTGGTGGAGAGTTTAACAGGAATACTAACAATGGCGTTGCAAGTATTTTTTTAAATTCCGTATCTAAAAATAATTGTTGGACGTGCTGGAAAGTAATTATATATTTTTATAAATGTTTTTATTTATTTCTTTAAACTTTTATGCTAAGTATATGATGGCGGACTTAATGCCTGAAGGCATTCTCTACCAGTCAACCATTAAGCTAAACAGAGATAGACATATTTGTGTAAATTGCAGAGCGGAATACGCGCTGATTCTCGGCCTAAGTAGATTGTATATTACTATAAGTTGTAGTAATGTTGTGACATATCTGTAAATTCACTAGTCAGGTTAGTTGTGTGGTCCGGTGTGTACAGTACATTGCGATATATATTACGTTGAAATAAAAGTTTTACATTTTCATGTATTTTTATTTAAAACCTTACTTACGTGGTATATGTCACGATAGCCGAGTGGTTGGGTGGTCGGAGTTTCGAGTCGAGAGCCAGAGTTCGATTCCCGGGTGGCAGGCTCGTATCAATGGATTTTTCAAAAACTTAAGTACGAATGATATCGTTGGCTTGGACATCAAGACGGCGACGGGCTCACCACCTGTCACGTTGTCCCGAAAATATCTTTGGTGGAAGGTGGGTCGAAGGGACTTAATTGTCTAGACTAGAAGACCTCTGTCTACCTCTGTATTGGGAATGGCGTGAAGATATTTTTTTATACTTACGTGGTAGTTGCCGTGGTTGTATCAGCTTAAGAGTATACCGCCCCGTCGTCCCGTGGGTGTAGTAAGAGGGGACTAGAATTCAAGGCTATGACAATACCAATAGTTACAGATAGTGGGATAGCCGTCTCGATACCAGAAGAAAATACCAGACCCAAATTAGCAGACCCGTAACGGGCAGCAGTGTCCGAGTTGCAAAGTGTCAGGTACTGCGATCGCCAATTCTCTTGCCGAACGTGGCGATTGCGCCAAACCCACCCACGGGCGAGGCCTTTAATAAACTGTGAACTGTAACAGGCCGTTATGTATGTCTCTACGTGGTAGAGCATGGTGACAGCATTTGCTGCTCACTGCATGGGCTGACTCGACCGCAGCAATAACATGGCATTGCAGAAACACGGGGGTGAAGTAGGTGCTTTCTTTCGTGTTGCAGAGTTTGGATCGGTGGCTGAGGTAACCGGAGGCCTGCAAACCTCTTTTTTCTTGTTCACTTTTACGTGTTAGTCCTGTCTCGTTTCGGCGAAGAATGTGAACATACTCTTTCAACACCTGACTGACGTAAGATGCGACGAATGGAAAAGCCATGTGAATAGTTGCCATGTGAGAAAGTGAAGCCATGTGAGAATGCAATTGGTTACCAACAGATGGCGGGATAACCATCTCAAAAATATCAGACCAAAATTCAGCAGAACGGTGACAGGCTGCAGCGTCTAAGGTGCAAGGTCCGGTTTTGTGATTGCTAATCTAAATGCCAAGCATTGCGTTTATGGCAGGGTCTGCCATACGTTACTGTCTTATGTCCTGCAGTGACTATTATATGTGTTAGTATGTGGCAGTCATGCAACAGCGTCAGCTTGACAGGCCAATATGATGATAATGATGGTAATGATGAACATACACACACACAACCCTTCTGGTGTTGCTAGTGTACTAGCGTTAGTAATTACTTACCATCAGGTGAAGTTATTGATCGTTTGCCAACGTACAAAAAAACGACCTTCATCGTGGCATCGTCCTAGCCTGTGAGAATAAATCGTCAAGTGTCAAGATGCTTATATGCTTCCTTCGCTTCTGTCATATTCATCATTAACATCAACGTTTATATCTTCACGCATATCCCGACGTGCTAGTCAGAGAGAACCGATCGCCAAGTGTCATAATACCGCTCGTAATTCATAATTTCTTTTATACACGTACGTTAAAGTATCTAAATATAGATCCGTCCATCTTTAAGCATGTTCCCTCAGTCAGTTCAAAATACCACAATGCGTTCAAAAACCCAAATATTAGATGTGGCCCCTGCAGGAGCAATTAAAGTGTGAATGGGTTCATGACTGTTGTATGTCAGGTGCCTTATGGATAAACGTCAGCACCGGGTGGATACCTGCAACAACAGGCGTCGACGCGGACGACCTAGACGGTGGTGGAAGGACGAACTTGAAGGCTTCTTAAATAACTAGCGCGAAGAGGACCACGATAGAGAAAGTTAGAGAAATTGAGAAATGCCTTTGCTCAGCAGCGGGACACAAATTGCTGAAATAAGATTAATCTTATCTGGATGGAATTGGGAAAACCTGTTTTCTGTTGCAAATGTTGTTGATTCTTGGAACAATTTTGATCGATTTTCTATTTGTTCGCTTTGTTAAGCTTAAGCTGCTACGTAAATTTGATCACGTACACTCTTGAATTAACTGGCGAATCCCAATTAGTAATTGAATTTCACTTTGAGAAATCACACTTTATATTATTTTTTCATTCTATAAAATAATGCAAGGAGCGTTACCTTTTGGCCAGTGTCATTGGACGCGAAGGCTAAATCTATTAAAACAACAATGGTTTGCGGCAGTGGAATGATCATCTCAAAACATAGTAGACCAAAATTTTGCAGACCGATGTATTGCAGCATCCAAGTTGCTAAGTATATATAAAATTAACAAAATATGTATAAAGTATTTTTAAAATATTTATGTATTTTATCATCAATATAAATGTTACTAAATATTTCTTCGCACACATGGTTAATAAATGGTTAACACAAAGTAATGAATGGCTCCAAACCCTAGAGTCACGATAGTGGAGTGGTTGGGTGGGCGGAATTTCGAATCACGAGACCCGATTTCGATCCCCAGGAGGCAGGCTCGTAGCAATAAGTTTTTCAAAATCTTATGTACGAATTACATCGTTTTTATTTAAGGTGGTAAAACCGTCGACGTCTTTATTTATTTATTTATCCTTTATTGAGACACCTTAAAGTAAGGGCTACAATGGGCGGACTTAATGCCTGAAGGCATTTTCTACCAGTCAATCTTTAATGTCCAATGTAACGAAATTAATCGTACATAGGTTATGAAAAAACCCATTGGTACGAGTCTGCCACCTGAGGATCGAACTCGGGTCTCTTGTTGCCTCCACTCGAATTCCGATCACCAAACCACTCGGATATCGTGATTTTCGGACGTGACAGGACAAAGTTTCTGAATAAAAACCTGAAGATGGAAAAAATACATGCGTATACATAGACCTACCAAAGCCTACCATTTAAATAGCAACAATGTTTTAAATCTCGTTAACGCACTTCACATAGCTTTGCCTACATTAAAGGTGTTGAAACGTGTAATAAATCTTCAATGCTAGTGCAAAAGAAACCATACAAACATAATTTATTCATTCTTACTCATACAGAGCCATATTCTTACTATAGATTCGTCAGTCATCCGGCTTCGAATGACGCTGAAGAAGATCTTGGTTTGTTTATGACGTTTTTGTTTCCTTTTGAATTACTGTTGAAATTTTATTTATTTAATTAAAAATCCAACTTAGATACTCATTTAACGCCCTGTCCGCTACAAGAAATACGCATCTTTCGCAAAAGGGTTTGCCATTATCGCCGTGCTGAGTAAGCGGAGTGACGGCTCCAGTACCAGATACCACACACTGCTGTCCATCGTCGGTTTATTTAATTTTATTGTAGTATTTGTTGAGATGGTTATATGTGGGCAGTCATTGTCAACTTGATGGCTTTTCCCGTAGTCGTTGTACGATACCCGCGGGAGAAAAGGGAGGCAAATTTGTACGTGCACTCTTCGCAAAAACCTGACCGCATGTATTTAAATGTGTATATGAAAATGTATCAACACCTCATACGTTGAAACCGATAACCTCTATGATATAGAATTACCGACGCCCGATGGGTTGATGGATCCCGCATGTTGATATACTGGCTATTATGCAAAAGATGTAAAATATTACGATTAGTAATATTACATATACGATGTAACATGATACAGTAATTTCTGTTAAATTTACAATCCCGTTATGACGGTGGGTGTCGTTGGATGCGTTTATGGGTAAAGCCCTAAAAATAGCTTAGTTATTGACTGATGGCAGGATGACTATCTCGATGATGATGAAAATGCTATTTGCCGCCAATTTTACCTTAATTAATTTCTGTATGTCGTTTGTTTATTTAATGTTTTGGTGTACAATAAAGGATATTTCATTCATTCATTTATGCTGAGGATCGGCAGTCGTTATCAACATAGTAAGTATTGAGGATTATGGCAAGTCCTTATGGGAGAGGTTTATATCCTGCGGCCATTGAGTACTGTTGAGTGAATATGAAGTTACACCAAAAAGATTCTTAAACTCGAAAAATTAAATACATAAAAACTTATTGAATTCAACAAACAAAATAAATCTATATAGTAGTTTTCATGGAGAACACATTATGCCTGAAGAAATGAGCTTGAGACCTATCCACAAATGTGGATCCACCGTTACTCATAGTATCCAACACACTATAGGTATGCTCACTACCCTAATATACTTGTGACCTCATAATTTTACATTCTATTGACGTCAATAGGCTGATGCTACTATATCGAATGCCTTAATAAAAGAAAAAAACAAATATATTTTTCATGAGCGAACAAACTATCATTTTATTAATTTACTAGTATTCGTCCCACGACTCTGCTCATGTAGAACTATACACAATAATTAATCTTTATCAGGGCGTCATATATTTTGTAAATATCTCCTTTATTGTGCATTCCTGCACTACATCGATCATGAGCTGTGGCCATAAGCCTGTTTAAAGGCTGGGTCACTAGATAATACTCAGGGAATTTCTACAATAGACTATTCTGCCATAGTCAAAACTCAAAGACAAAAACAATAGAAATTTCGAATTGATGATCTTTATTCAATAAACGCTGTATCAGATGCAAAGTTATTCCGCAGACGGAGTAAAAGTGGAACGACTTCAATAAAACAGTCCGGAACTTTTAAACAGTTTTATTGGATATTTTATAACCCGAAAACTGCAAATATCAATGTCCGTTTTACGAGATACTTTATTGTTATGCATGCTTTTATCACGTTTATTCTGGTTTATCCGACTATGCAAGATGTATTGATGAAGCTTATTTTGTGCAACATAGCCGAGTGGTTGCGTGCTCGGAATTCGAATCCTATCGGGCTAAGATCTATCTATCCAGATCGAGGGCCTACCAACCAATGAGTTTTTTTTGAAACTTTTAAACGGTTTGTATCGTTGGCATCTCAGCATCACTCTAAAGGTGATTCCAGATCTGACGAATGCGCTCCACTGCACGCCGCACGCGAGCAGCTCGCGCTCTATTCGCGTCCAGTTACTGTAACTTTGGGTAAGAACATTGCCACTCCCTTTCTTTCCGTGGGTGTCGTAAGAGGCGACAAAGGAAACAGCCTAGAATATCGTAAAGGCAACCGACAGATGGCGAGAGCACCATCTCGAAAAATACTATGTCTAAATTAATACAATATAATGTAAATTTTATTATTGATTTCCGACGTTCTGTGTATCATTAAACCTTAAAAACCTTCACGAACATAGAATAAATGTATAATCAGTTCTCTGTTTCGTGTGGTAACGGTGTAAGAATATTGCCACTCCTTTTCTTCCCGTGGGTGTCGTAATATTATCCTTATCTATGTATGTATGTTTAAATGTATATGTGCATAGTAACGATAGCCGAGTGATTGGGTAATCGGAATTCCAGTCAAAAGAGCCGAATTCCATTATTGTATTTTCAAAACTTAAGAACGAATTTTAAGTTTGGTCTTTAAGAGGGCGACGGGCTCACCACCTGTCACGTTGTCCCAATAAAAGTCTTTGGTGGAAGATTTGCCGATATGACTAGTTTGTCTAGATTTCGGTCTACTCCGGTATTGGGAATGACATAAAGACATATTTTTATTTATGTACGCAAATTCCTTATACTTACTCAGGGTTTGCAGCCTGCGGTTACTAAGCCTAAACTGGTTTGTAAAGTCGTAAATTCATAGGCTGGAGAAGAAGCGTCAATAGGATGTGGTAAGTAGACAATAGTAAGCAGTAATATACTTATATGGATACTGTGTTTCATTTTTAGGTTAACTCCAAGTTAACTCGTATTATCTTATTAAACGTGACATTAACCTAGTTAACAGACTTAATCTTAACTTTGTCGCGAATTCAAAGAAAAAAAAGAAAGAAATATTTATTACACACAATACACCACGAGCATAAAAAATTGATTGACTGGCTTTTGTAAAATTTATCTATCCTTTTTTTTATTTTCATGCAATTTCCTTTTTTTATGTTATGTCAACTCCAGTGCAAACATTTATATCATTTCATTTATATTCATCTTATTAAAGATAAAAAATGAAAATTGGCTTTTCTATAACATTCATCTATCCCTTTTTTTATTTTCATGCAATTTCCTTTAATGGGGTAGGCAGTGGTGTAGACAAGTTATTTCGATCCAATTATCACATAAGCTTATTTGGTACAACGTGACCGTTGGTTAGCCCTTCACCGTCTGTATCCAAAATAACAGTACAACATAATTACTTATATTAATATTCATATTATATACATAAAAACATTTATGACTCGAATACAAACATTCATTTAGCACTTAAATGTTTACTCCTGGTGGGATTGGAACCCGCAACCCTTAGGGTCGAAATCACTTTGAACTACCTCTGTAGGTCACTGCCAACTCGGTTTGGCGTTAATATAGTTTTGATTTATAATATTCTTGGTATAATATACAACCAGTATATTTTTAATTTATCTTATTTTATTTTTCTTCATGCACTGTCCCTGACGGGGTTTCCAGAGAGAACAGATCGTCAAGTATCACGCTACCTAGACTTTTTTTTTATAGAAAAAAGTCTAGGTAGGTAGTTTAAAGGCAAACGTGCAGGTGGATCACATGATGGTAAGTGATTACCGCCGCCCATGTACACCCGCAATACCAGAGGCATAGCAGATGCGTTGCCGGCCTTTGAGAAAGGTATAGGCTCTTTTTTTTGAAGGTCCGTAAGTGGCATCGGTCCGGAAAAACCGCTGTGAAAAACCGGAAAAATGCCTGTCAAAAGCGACTACACTTAGTATCACTTCTTCATGGCACAAATTAAATTTATCATCATCATTACGGCCTATAAAGTCCACTGTAGGGTATAGACCTTTCCCGTACGGGAGAGTTTGACATAATCACCATTTATTTTTGCAAGCGGATTGGCAATCGCAGTAGCAGACACCTAGCACCTTAGTCGCTGCTGTTCGTCACATGCCTGCTGAATTGCTGAATTTTGGTCTGGCATTTGTCGAGATGGTCATTTCGCTGTTTGTTGGTAGCCAATTCAGAGTTTTTCCGTTGGTTGCCTCTTACGACACCCATACTATACGAGTCAAATTTAATTACGTTATCTTAGCATGATTCTATTTCAGCCAGTATTGGAGCTCCTATAGCATAATGAGCTAACATCATGAGTATGCGAAACATGATCCCATGTGCGTGTCCGCCAATCGAGTTTTCTCGTGAACCACCCCGGAGTCGAACAGAAATAAAAGCTATGATATTATCATTGTCAACGTTATAGCCTTTTGGCGCCTAATATGAGGCACAGACCACACTTTAGATATATCTACACTTTAGATAGCCGAGTGGTTTGGTGGCCGGAATTTCGAGTCAACAGACCCGATTTGGATTCCCAGGTGGCAGGCTCGTATGAATGGGTTTAAAAAAAAACTTATGTACGAATTATATCATTGGCTTGGACATTGGGATGGTGACGGGCTCACCACCTGTCACGTTGGACCAAAAATATCTTCTGACTTAATTGTCTAGACCTCTGTCTACCCCTTTATTGGGAATGGCGGGAAGATGGAATGGATAGATATTATTTTAACCGTGGTAGAGCCACGCATCAGATTTTGTTGTTGCATGAATGAGCCGGCTCGACCGGGGAAGTACCACGACCTCACAGAATACCGGCGTGAAGTAGAAGTCTAACAAACTTCTGCGTTTCGTCTGGTGAGTGCAGGTAACCAGAGGCCCATACACCCCCCTCCCCCAAAACATTCTGGAGAGGGCATTTCTCAAAGGTCGGCAATGCATTTGCTATTGCGGAAGGACCTAATTGTCTGAACCTCTTACGTCCCCTATGTTACTGTTCCCAGTCTTGAGAATTTAATAAGATGTTTTTTTTTTTATTAAAGTTGTCTTTCTTTTTTTGGCTACTGTATAATAAATGTCTTTCTTTTTGTTTTCTTTTTTTTGTTGTCTTTCTTTTTTTGGGTACTGTATGAAAATGTAAAACTTAATCTTCTTGTTCAATCCACTTATAGCGTCCCACGCATCACCAATTGTATGTCCTCTTAGGACAAACATAAGTTGATTTTTAAGTTGTACAAAAAATCTACGAATTACGACTTAGTCTGGCTTTGTTCAGTTAAAACACCCTCGTCTAATTGGATAAAGCCTCCCCTTACACCCCGTAAGGGGAGGCTATAAAAGCGCACGGAAGGTGAAAGAGGCGCAGGAGTGGCGTTCAGCCAGCCTGGGAGCGCGTTTCCCGTGAGTAAATAATAACTATTTATAGTAATTTCGATTACAGTTTAGTGTTAAAATTAAGATATTTGTTTAAATATAACATATTACATTCAACAAGCTTCACGCAGTGGCGTAGTAATTCGCGATTTATTTGGTTTAGTCTCGTTCTTTGTCAAGAATGGTTATGGTATGGAAAGTACTTAGGGTCTGGATGGTTAATCAGCAAAATATCTGTGAAACATCAGCAACATATACGTGAAACACACACAGAAACATCTTGAGTGTAATATTTTGTTAAATACCTGATTAGTTAATGACTGAAATTTATTTTAAATTGTTTGTAAGTTATTTAAATGAAATTTTTTTAGGTTAACTTTTAGGTTATTTTTTATAAATATGTGTCATAATAACCATGTGCAACATTCAGCAAATTACTGAATTCGTGGTGATTTTAGCAACTGGAAGTTCCTTTAAAAGTTTAAGTGATGTCGGCTAATGATACAAATCGTACGTTAGTACTAATAATAATAATAAGTATAATAACAATAGTTTTGAATAATTCCGATCATCGAACAATCTGACCGTCGTTTAAAAAATCAATAAACTTTAAATAAACTCACATAAATCAATAAATTTCTTCATGCATTTCCCAATACAGGGGTAGACAGAGATTTAGACAATTAAATCCTTGCGACGGAAGATTATTTTTTGGGACATCGTGACAGGTGAGCTTGTCGCCTTCCAAAACAACGATATGAATCGTACATAAGTTTTGAAAAAAAAAATACCATTGGTACGAGCCTACCACCCAGAGATCGAAGTTGGGTTTCTTCACTCAAATTCCGATCATCCACTAGGCTATCATGACTTAAAATATAATTAATAAATAAATACATACATAGATGCCGACAACATTACATATATTCCATCCGATCTCAATGTTAACTATCTTATGCTCTACTGGTATGGAATCGGAAACAACGAAGTTACCACAAACACCCAGACCCAAGAAAACGTAGAAAAAGTGTTTTCTACATTGACCTGACCAAGAATCGAATCCGAGATCCTCAGAGCTAGCGATACCACCATGAAAACCGGCAAATATGCCAGTGAACTACAAAGGTCGTTGAATAGGAATCGATATCAAGTTAAGTCAATTTAATGTAAACTCAATTACAAACCAATGGTCATTGAACCCAGTTCCTATCTAGGTGAGGGTTACGGGGACATTATGGATTATCTTAACTCGCGAGTTTCTACGGTTTCGCGTAGTGTCACGTGCTGCACTTCGTTCACAATAGATTCTGCCCGCGACTTTGTCTGCGTTTTGCATCAGAATTCCGGGATAGCCGAGTAGTTGGGTTATTGGAATTCGAGTCACGAGACCTGAGTTCGATTCCTAAGGCTCGTACCAATGGGTTTTTTCAAAAACTAATGTCCGATCGGTGGCGACGCTCTTACTTCCGAGCCACCGTGTCTTACACGCATCAGTTGAAATTTTAAATCTGTATTCTCTTATATCACTTTCGCCTTGTTTATTAGCATAGGAGCCATCTATTATCTCTTTTTGCAAGGGGCAATTTGATAATCCTGACTTTTCAGTTTGGAATTATCAATACGATAACGGTAATTTTATCTTTTATTATGCAATTTTATTGATTTTTAAATACAGATTTAAAATTTGAACTGATGAGTGTAAGACACGGTGGCTTGGAGGTAAGAGCGTCGCCACGGATCGGCGAAGGTCGCGGGTTCGAATCCCGCCCGTGTCAGTGGAAATTTTAACTAATTTCTCTTTAATTTAATAACATAAAAGTTCAGCATAAATATGCTTTAAAAATCAATAAAAGTACATAACTTATGTCCGGTTAAATAACGTTGACTTGGACATAAAGACGGCGACGGCGTCCCAAACGACCCGACGGCGGTCCCGACGGCGAGGCCTGTCACGTTGTCCCAAAAAATGTCTTCGGTGGAAAGTAGGTCGAAAAGTCTTAACTGTCGAAACCTCTGTCTACCTCTGATAATGAGTCTATATTTTATATTCCCAATACTGGGGTAGGCAGCGGTCTTGACCATTAGGTGTTCTTGATACACCTTTCACCGAAGACTATTTGAAACAACTTGACTGGTAGTCAGGCCATCGCCGTCTTTATGTTTAAGTATCGCCGTTTTAGTGCCCAAGACAACGGTACAAAACACTGAGCTACAATCAACTGATTGGTACGAGCCTACCACTTGAGGATCGAACTTGGTTCTCTTGCTTCGAAATCTGATCTGATTATAATATAAACCAACATTTTTAGACATACTATTAGCTAAGAATTTAACGTAAATAGTGTAACCTTAGATTAGAAATCACGTGCTCTTTGGATTTGTTGTCATTGAAAGACATATATCTTGTTGCACTATTTTTAGATGTAGAGAAATCTTGTTAAACTTCTATGTCACTTTGTTTGTTACATATTCTCCCCGAGGTCGACCCAATAGCTTGGTAGTCAACGTGTCTCTGAACTTAAGGGTTGCGGGTTCGAATAACGCTAGTGGCAAATATTTGTGGGATGAATATTAATATTTGTACACTAGTCATGGATGTTTTTATGTACAAATGAATATTTATCTATGTAAATATGTATATAATAATATAGTACCGGCCGAGCCGGCCCATTCATGCAACAACAAAAGCTGATGCGTGGCTCTACCACTGTTAAATTGGTGAAAAGGGTATTGATGTTACATGTACAATAAGTCTATAGATATTAATTTGATGAACTCCGTGGACGAGTGGCATTAACACAAATTTTCGTCAGCTTTGAGGTCCTGGTTTCGATTCCCGGTCGGGTCAGTTTGAAAGCGTTTTTTTTTACATTTTCTCGGGTCTGGGTGTTTGTGGTACCCTCGTTGTTTCTTTTCCCATAATACAAGTGCTTAATCTAATTATTACAGGATCTGAGCTGTGTTCGTGATATTGTCCCTATATATGTGCGTTTATTTTATTTTGTAATATTGAATTGTATTAACTTTTATGTACAATTGTTTGTTTTTATGAATTAATTAGAATAGAATATCTTCACGCAATTTCCAATATAGGGGTACACAGACCTTCCACCGAAGATATTTTCGGGACAACGTGACAGGTGGTAAGCCGTCGCCGTCTTTAGTCCAAGCCAGGGATATAATTCATACATAAGTTTTTTGAAAAACCCATTGGTACAAGCCTGCCACCTGGGGATCGAACTCGGGTCTCTTGACTCAAATGAATTAATTTAAAAAATATATTTATCTTACTTGCAGAACTATATGTCGAGTTTGGCAGACTGCTCAAATTCATCTGCCTAAGCAAACCGTCATCATGACTGAGAAACAGGATTTGGAAGGCGTAAGTACACAGTCCCGGATCGTTATTACAATAGTTTGGTTCAATTCATAGAAATATCTTTAATGGTAGGGACCATTGAAAAAAGGTAAAGGATTCGAAACTTGTGACCCATAACAAAAAGGCTAAAAAAGCGTCATCTATCGGTAGCCAGCGTAAAATTCTGAGCTTTGATGCAATGAAATTGCACCTGCTACAATTAGAGCCCAGAAGATTCCTTCAGCCTGTGTCAATAGGTGTTCAAGATTTCGTTGTAACATGGCTAAAATTTTTTTCAATCATGCCGTATTTGATTCTTCTACGATGTTTTCCTTAAATACTTAGCATGTGATAAATACAACTTTCAATAAATTTTGAAGTTGAGAAATAAATGGTATGTATCGCTGTAAATTTTTTTTAGTTTATTTCATCGTCATCAAGATTGCGAAATCCACTATACAGTATAGGCGTTTCCCTTGTGGTGCAGATTGGTGATCGCAGTATCAAACACCTTAGAATTTAGACGCTACCCGTAACCGGTCTTCTCATTTTGGTCTGCTATGCTATGCCATCATGGTTATATGCATATGGCATGTTTGATGTGGCCAGACCGCCTTTTGTCATTAGCCATAGTTATTTTCATGTCTTTTCTTGTCTTGTTGGTGTAACTTTTTAAGTTGATATCTCAAATAATTTTCAATTAATTTATCTTAATGAGTCGCGAAATATTTACCCACTCACCATCAGTATCTCTCTCACAAGGACATATAATGCGCGTCTATCTCCTAGTTGCAATGTTTAATATAATAACATTACCGGTATTTCTGTTAATCATTCCAATTACGCTGTAATGCTTTTGCCCGGAATGTTTATAGCAATAGTCGAATAGCGGGCCCGAACCTGCAAAGTTCCATTTCGCGGTCCGCATCCAGAACCATTACGCTATTAATGCTTACTAACATTTTTGTAGGGCGACCCTAAACTAGAATGTAAAAAACGACCGATGGAGTTACCGGTTCTTCCGAAGTCTCTTTCTCTGGAGGAGAAAAAATATCTCCTCGCCGTCGAACGCGGAGATATGGCCAATGTTAGAAGGTAAAGCTTTAATTTTGTAAGAACAAAATATAGTTTCGTAACTTTATTTCATGCGGCGCTTACATAGATACATACATGATGGCCTACAATCGTCCACTGTTGAACTAAGGCCTGGGAGCGTCTATGTTCAACTGTGAACAACCCTCCCTTGGGAGGGTTTGCCATTATCTCCACGCCCGGCAAGCGGATTGGCTATTGCATTACCTTAGACCATCGCCGGTCAGCTTATTTTGGTCTGGTATTTTCGAGATGGTTTTCCTTCCTTTCCATCATCTGTAGGTAAACATTAATATTGTCTAGACTTTATATTTCATGCATTGTTTGAAACTACTAACCACTATACAATGCTTTGTTTTAAGGATACTCCAGAAAGCTCATCGCAGGAATCATGTAGATATAAATTGCGTGGATGCATTAGGTCGTGGGGCTCTCACTCTAGCAATAGACGGGGAGAACCTAGAGATGCTGGAACTTCTGATCGTCATGGGTGTCAAAACTAAGGACGCCCTTCTCCAGGCCATCAATGCGGAGTTCGTGGAGGCTGTCGAATTACTTCTGGAACATGAAGAGTTAATCCACAAAGACGGAGAACCTTATGTGAGTAGTTACAAATTGATAAGATAGCGTTACTTAACTATAACGACCTTTAAAACTCATTGTAGGGCATATGACTCCTAAGTAAGAAAGGGATGTCATAATCGCCACCCTTGATTAGCAGATTGTCAATCCAGACATCTTGCACCATACACACTGCTGTCCGTTACTGGTCTGATTATATTAGGTCTCGTATTTTTCGAGATAGTTTTCTCGGTAGGAATTGTCATTATTACTTATTGCATTCGCTTGTCCCTTAGAGTCTTACCACTTCCACGGGATATAGTAAATTCTTAGGTCGGCATCACACGAAAAATATTTAAAATGTAAAATAATAATTTGAAATTATTTATTTCCCAGAAATATTCTGATATATCACAATTGGTTATGACTTTATAGATACAATTTGCTCATTTTTCTTACATCTGTGCATCCTTTTCTGGCCTTCTTTTTATTAAGATATTCCAAACTTGGCTTATCATGTAAAACCTTTATAAAATAGTGTACACTAGCGCTCCCAATACCTCAGGCATCAAAGGCAGTTGTCTCGGGTATTGGTGAAATTATGAGCATTTGAAGTATTTGTTCTATTAGCCGCAGAGACGACAGATCCACGGGGTACTCGCGCGAAGCAGTTTCTATTGGAGTTGTATCCGCAACTGCTCTTAGTCGCTGATGATAATGGAGCTGCTTCTTTTCTTGCTTAAAACTTGAGTCTAACCATGCAACGTGAAATTGCAGCCAGCTATCTTTGTACTATTCCATGAGGCATAGGGCTCTACGATAATTATAAATTGTAGTTAATAAGTATTGTAAGGTGTCGTGCTAGCTTAGTGGAAACTGTGCTCATTTTATACGTGATTAATCCAGGTTCGATCTCCGGGGCCATCACCACTAAAATTTTTAAAAACAAGTGCTAAATTTACCACAAGCTCGTCGGTGAAAGATAACATCACGAGGAAACCTTTCGACGGATAAAATAAAATTTCGAGGATGTGCAAAGTCCCCTTCATTACAGAAGCTTGGCGGAAGTTCCCCCTTCTCTAATCTCTCTCATAATTGATTCAAATTTATTTTTCCATTCAATTCACTTTCTAATTTAAAGTGTTGTAAATATAAACATCAATCAAATATAAACAACAATCTTGTTTCCATAAATAAAGTATTGAAGAAAAATTGTTAATGAAAAAAGTCCGTTCCCTGAATCAATTGCCCAGCATTAACAAGTGTTGCCATGATGAACAGAGCTGGCAAAAGGTGGATACCAACACGGCGCTGTTCACTCGGGACATCACGCCACTGATGTTGGCGGCTCACAAGAATAATTACGAAATCATCAAGATACTTCTCGATCGTGGTGCGACATTGCCAGATCCTCATGACATCAGGTAGGCAGGTAGTGGAGAGAGAGGAATAACCCTTGGATTGGTTCAAGTAGTGTAATATTATTAGCAACTGACTTACCACTAATAAATAATTAAATAAATATACATAGATAGGTACACCATCACATACATTGCTCTGATCCCAAAGGAAGTAGCTTGAGCACATATGTTATAGAATCGGAAAAAAATGGATTTTTGTAACCCACTCACTAGGATTGCTTCATGTGATACAATTTATAAGCAACTGACATATTTAAATTAACTATTTACTTAGATAAATATAAAGATAGGGACAGCATGACATACATTCTACATCTTGTGTTACGGAATCGGAAACTGCGAGGGTACCACAAACGCCCAGACCCAAGACAATGATAAAGTGGTTTTCTACATTTCGAGTTCAGAGCTGATGATTTGCTTTCGTATTTTCGTTATAGTTATCCCGTCAGCGATAAATGACTCGAAGAATTCACTTTAATTTCTTTCATCCCGTAAGGAATTCCGGGAACAAACGGTTTGATAAGTATTTTTAAGCCAGCGCATCGATCTTAGAATACAGAAATAATAGACTACGCAAAACTAGTAGTAGGTAAAACTAATAACAATAGATTACACATGTGTGTGCATGTTCTTTCACTCTTACTCACATTTTGATAAATCTGTATTTTTATTTTTAATTTTATATTTTTTATATTAAATGTTTAGTTTTTTTATATTAAATGTGAGTCATGATAGCCGAGTGGTTGAGTGGTCGGAATTTCGAGTCAAGAGACCCGAGTTCGATCCTCAAGTTGCCGTACCAATGGGTTTTTATAAAAACCTATGTACAAATTATATCGTTGGCTTGGACATAAAGACGGCGACGGGCTCACCACCTGTCACGTTGTCCCGAAAATATCTTCGGTGGAAGGTGGGTCGTTGGGACTTAAATATCTAGACGAGACCTCTGTCTACCCCTGTATTGGGAATTACGTGAAGATATGTTAATATTTTTTTTTATATTTTACGGAGCAATTTAATTTATTATTAATTTTATGGTACCTCAATTCTAGGAAAAATGTCTTGGAGGGAAACTCTAATTATAAGTAAATACCCGTAATAAAAGAGATAAAATAGTAATTTTTGTAATAAGAAACCTTTGATAATTCGATAAAGATGAAACCAGTCAGGTATTTTAATTAAAATAAACAAATAGTGGAATAAGTTAAAGTGAATTTAAATGTGTTTAAAGATGAAGTTCCACCAAGAGACCTCAATTGTCTGTATTCAATACTATTAATAACACACTAGGTAAAAATTAGGTAAAAAGAAGGAAAAGTGATAAGACATATGTGTAATGTATATAAAAGCCGGAGAGAACACAAAAACGTAACACAATTTATAACAGTTTATTCACCAATGAATCCGCTGTATTATCTTAATTTTCCTTACATGTTCCTTACATTACTATATGTTGAATCTGTTTTTCAATGAAAGGTCTTCTTAATAGATTAAAAAAAAATATGTCACAGATAATAGAAAATATCTTCACGTCGGCCTCAATACTGGGATAGATAAAGGTTTAGACAGTTAAGTTCTTTCGACCCACCTTACACCGAAGATATTTTTTGGGACAATAATCCAATTGTTTCCGATTCCATAACACAAATGCTTTAGCTACTTTCTTTGGTTATGCAATTTTATTGATATAAAAGCATATTTGTTATTCTGAACTTTTATGTGATTAAAGTAAAGAGAAAAAAATATTTTAAAACTTCGCGATAACGAAAAACACGTATAACGTGGCAACCGTTGCCACGGTTCGGCAGAGTTCGCGGGTACGAATACCGCCCATGTCAGTTGAAATTAAAAAAAAAAATTCTCTTTACTTTGTTTGGGTTTGAGATCAGTGTCACATGTGAGTCTATCGTCGACTTTATGTCCGAGCCAACAACATAAATCGTACATAAGTTTAAGAAAAAAGCCTTTGGTGCGAGCCAATAACTTAGGTCACTAACTCGAATTCGATCACACTCAAACTCTACTATGGTTACTTAAACGGACAATAAAAATGTTCATTTACAAAACATATGTATAGTACAAAATAGATGATAATCTTTCTAAAGGTGTGGCTGCGACGAGTGCATTCGAGATTCGAACGAGGACTCGCTTCGGCACTCCTTGGCGAGACTCAACGAGTACCGAGCCCTCGCGTCGCCATCTCTCATAGCATTGTCCTCAACAGACCCTATTCTCACTGCTTTTGAACTGTCTTGGGAGCTCAGGACTTTGGCCTATGCTGAACAGGTTAGATTTCTGAACTCTTCATAAGTATTTTTTTTAACTTCATACTTTTAAGATTAAGAGATAATTTTTAAGTTCCGTAGGTCTTAGGCGATCTAATAAGGAGTCCAAATTTTTATTCAATTTACTCGAGAGTCTGTGCGTCCGTTACAGTAAATTTTGGTCTAGAATTTATCCATTAGTACGCGCCTGCCACCTAGGAACGAAATTCAGGTCTCTCGACTCGAATTCCGATCACCCAACTACTTAGCTATCGTGACTGCTGAATATATATTCAAATAGATTCCATTGTAATTTTTAAATAGTTTAAGTATTTAAATTAACACTATATAGATAGTCTATAGGTGAAAATTCAACAAGAATTGTCTATCTTCGCTCCCCCACCCCTCTTACCTTCGCAATCACTAAACATATGTAAAAATAAAACACGCAAAGGAGTTGCCCATTTAAACATTATGGGAAAACTAAACCTGATGTAAAAACAATATCCGAATCTAATATAATAAAAACAAGTTGATGATTTTAAAATAACATGTTATACCACTCAATATTGTGATAAAATTGTACAGAACCCACTTCACATTAATTCAACCGACACTTATCCCGTTTCGAATTTTTGTGTTAAAGTCACGATAGCCGAGTAATTGGGTGGTCGAAATTTCGAGTCAGGAGACCCGAGTTCGATATCTAGGTGGCCGGCTCGTACCAATGGGGTTTTCACAAACTTATGTACGATTATCTCGTTGACTTGGACATAAAGACGGCGACGTGCTCACCACCTGTCATGTTGTCCCGAAAATATCTTCGGTGGAAGGTGGGTCAAACCTACTTAATTGTCTAGACTAGACCTCTGTCTATCACTGTATTGGCAATGGCGTGAAGATATTTAATATTGTTTATTTTTTTATTAACATTACATTTACGTGCTTACTTGATTTATGAGAAAATGAAATGAGTTTTGAATTTTTGTGTTAAATTCACGATAGCCGAGTAATTGGGTGGTCGGAATTTCGAGTCAGGAGACCCGAGTTCGATATATAGGTGGCCGGCTCATACCAATGGGTTTCTGCAAAAACCTATGTACGATTATCTCGTTGACTTGGACATAAAGACGGCGTCGGGCTCACCACCTGTCATGTTGTCCCGAAAATATCTTCGGTGGAAGATGGGTCAAACTGACTTAATTGTCTAGACTAGACCTCTGTCTACCGCTGTATTGGCAATGGTGTGAAGACATTTTTTTTCAATTTGCTATGTTGGTTATTGTAACGTTGTAGCTTTGTTAATACGTGAGACGCATCTAGTAAGGCATATTCATGTAATTCAACCTTTATTCTGACGTGTTCATGTTATTTATATTTGTTTTCATTATTTTAAGAAATGTCAAAGTTGTTACGAGCCTCATTAGCTTGTTACAAAAATAACATAAGAAAACATTTTCGAAATGTAAAAAAAAACAACCCTAGCTTCGTAATGTAAATTCATTTTCTCTTAAATTAAGTAAGCATTTAAATATAATCTTATAAACTATATTTTTCGTATGATGTCTAGGAAAGTAAAGTGGAATATTTGGAACTGCGTCGCAAAGTGCAGAAGTTCGCTGTAGATCTTCTGGACCAGTCCCGAAGCTCACAGGAATTGGCAATCATTCTTAATCATGATCCAGACGGACCGCCGTTTACGGAGGGAGAGCATATGAAGTTGGCAAGGTTGGAATTGGCGATCATTTTTAAGCAGAAAAAGGTAGTACAGGGATCGGTAATTTTACCAATAGAGTTTTTTTAAACTCTTTATATACAGAAACACAATTATGTTTATATATACAATTATCATCTATAACTTTTAAGTTAAAGACTGGGTTAAATTGAATATCTCGTTAGCCTGTAAAATTTCTACTGCATGAGATTGATATGTCCCATACGGGAAAGTCTCCCATAATCTCCACTATTCGCCACGCTTAACAAGCCGGTTGGCGATGGCAATACTACCCGTTATCGGTCAGCTGAATTTTGGTTAGGTATTTTTGGAAATGGTTTTCCCGCCATCTGTCGGAAGCTAAGAGCATTTTTAAGGCTTGTCCCTTAGTTACCTCTTATGACTCCTACGGGAAGAAACGGGGTATGTTTATTACGCCGTTATCATATGGATAATAAATTTAATAATATAACTAATTAAGTATGCCACATTATTGAAATGTGTGTCGAACTCGGGTGCCGGACTTATTTTGGGATAACAAGACAGGTGATGAGCCTGTCGCCGTTTTTATGTCTATAAAATAAATAAATATCTTCACGCAATCCTCAATACAGGGGTAGACAGAGGTCTAGTCTAGACAATTAAGTCCCTTTAACCCACCTTCCACCGAAGATATTTTCGGAACAGTGTGACAGGTGGTGAGCCCGTCGCCGTCTTTATGTCCAAGCCAACGATATAATTCGTACATAGGTTTTTGAAAAAAACATTGGTACGAGCCTGCCATCTGGGGATCGAACACGGGTCTCTTGGCTCGAAATTCCGCCCACCCAACAACTCGACTATCGAATTTATGTCCAAGCCAACGATATAAATCATACATGAGTATTGTTAAAAATCAATTGGTATGGGCCCTCCTTCTGAGAATTAAACTCGGGTCTCTTAATTCGAATTCCGAACACCCAACCACTCGGATATCGTAACTTTTAAGTATGACATTTTTATTAATATTATTTTATTAGTTTGTAGCGCATCCTAACATCCAGCAGTTATTGGCTTCAATTTGGTACGACGGCGTACCCGGATTCCGCCGGAAGTCGGCCATAGAGAAGTTTATGATAATTTTTCGAGTTGCTTTTTTATTCCCGTTCTATTGCATCATGTATATGATTGCACCTAACTGCGAAATGGGAAGACTGATGAGGAAGCCCTTCATGAAGTTTTTGATACACGCTTCAAGTTATTTGTTCTTTTTGTGTAAGTATTTAATGTATGAAATATATATTTCTGTGTAAGATCTCATTTCATCAAGAGGCGAATATGAACTAAGGCTTAGACTTAAAGCAATAATTGTCTAATAAGCTAAATTGTTTTAGTATTAGGCAAAATTTAGACAACATTTTGCACATTTATGATTACAGTTATCGTTCCCCTCAAATTAGATCAGGTATTATTCTAAATGACTATCCAAAAAGCAATTATAAACATTGCAATTTTTATGATTTAAAATGGTCGAGATATTCCCGACATTTCCGTTCGGTATTTCTATATTTTCTTTATAATTACTTGTTCTGCAACAGTGATTTTGATTCTGGTGTCGCAACGTGCAGAAGTACAGCTCATACAAATGTTCGGATCTGAGCAAAGGGTGAAAGATCTCGAAAATGAATTGTTGAAACAGAGAGGGAACGGACCGACTTGCCTGGAGATTGTCGTTTTCATTTACGTTTTAGGTAAGATTTTAGAGTTCCGGTTCTGTAATACTTGTATTAGGATAAATCTCTCTATTCGTATATACTTAAATAGAATCGAAACTTTAACTCATTCATCAGTCAAAGTTTTTATCGCACTAATGAGTAAACAAGATGTTTTAAGAATATTTAGTACTGAATCATGATATTCATTTGTGGAATGATGAAGCAATGTAAATATTTTGTGAAACTAACACATGACAAAGACAATGTAGTTCTTTCATAACTATATAGTCATAACTTACTTATTAGAAAAAAAGCCTCATTAGTTGTCCCTTCCATAAGGTCACGATAGCCGAGTGTTTGTGTGATCGGAATTCAAATCAAGGAACCCGAGTTCGATTCCCAGGGGGTAGGTTCGGACCAATGATTTTTTTAAAAGTTATGTACGATTTATATCGTTGGCTGGAACATGAAGGACAACGTAACAGGCTGCCTGTTACGTTGTCCCAAAATAATATCCGGTGAAATGTGGGTCGAAAGAACTATATTGTCTAGAACTGTGGCTGTGGGAAAATGCGTGAAGTTAAGCCTTCTCCTTGGAGATGAAATCGGCACTGATTCTAAATTTGATTACTCGACCAATCGGCTATCGTAGTTAAGGGATTACTTATGATTCTTATAACTAATAAAATATGTAGATACTTGGAATCCCGCCGTGTCATTTGAAATTTCGAAAACAATTTTCTCTTTAATCTAATTCCGAAATTCAGCATAACTTATATGCTTTAAAATTAATAAAAATTTCGTAATATAAAAAAATGAAAAATATTCTGGATCCCACTCCTAAAAGAGATAAGTCTTGGCCACTATTAAACAGCATTACTTCCAAGTCAAGCGATGTAACTGACGATTTATATATACAAACATAGTATAAAAAAAATCTGCGCAGAATGTCTTTGCGAAAGTTTAACTTAAACTAATACTAAGAAATATTATTTTTAAGCATTGGCGTGCCTTCTATTCCATAAATAATTTTAATAAAATTAAAACTTAGTAAAAAAAACAGACTATATTCCGCAATTAGCCCACAATTATCTCGTAGCATAGGTGGGTAAAAAATATTGTAACGTGTAAAAGGTTACAAGAAGTCTCATTGCGAAAATTAATGGTTTTACAGAAATACTTAATTAAAAAGTTGCAAATCGAGTATTTATTTTATCAGTGTATTATTGTGTATCTATTAAAACTTCAAACAATTTTTAATCTTCTGCTTACCCTGTTATGCTAACCCTCTGAAAGCCTGGTTAAAATTATGATGTCTGTTATAAAAAAGCATAGATTACAGAAAAAGGAAGTTAGGATAGTATATTTTTATCTTCATCGATTTCTTTAATAATAAATTTATATGCAAAATTGAACCATACACACAGTGACGTACTCGTCACCTGTCACGCCTGAAATAATGTCTTCGGGGTCGAAAGGACCTGGTTGTGTGTACCTCTGTCTACCCCAATATCGGGAATAGCGTGAAGATATTTTGTAACCAAAATTAACCTATAATATATTTTAATAAATTTCAATCATTTATATTTTAAAAAGGATTCATATGGGAAGAAATGCAGGAAATCTACGTGCAAGGGATTCGATCCTATTTAAGGAATATGTGGAATTTCATAGACTTCACTCGCAACTCTCTGTACGTTGCTGTGGCATTCCTGCGTATCGTGGCATATATCCAACAGATACACGAAATTGAAAAGGACCCCCAAACGAAATTCATTCCGAGGGAAAAATGGGATGCTTTTGATCCTCAACTCATAGCGGAAGGGTTGTTCGCTGCTGCAAATATTTTTAGGTCAGTTACTATTTTTTTTACCCTATACATGTCTCAAAATGAATTGGATAGTGTTGGTTGGTTTATATTAAAAGCCCTTTTGTCCGATTTCGATCATGGATGTAATTCTGATGCTTAACGACGCATGGGACGCATTTATTACAAATTCGGTGAGGATTCGAACGCAGGCCCTATCAGTTATATTACATTTCATAACATACATACAAGTACATACATACAAGTCACGATAGCCGAGTGTAAGAGTGGTCGGAATTTCGAGTCGAGAGACTCGAGTTCGATCCCCAGGTGGCTTCCCAATGGGTTTTTTCAAAACCTATTTATAATTCATATCGTTGGCTTGGACATAAAGACGGCGACAGGATCCTGTCACGTTGTTCCGAAATATCTTCGGTGGAAGGTGGGTGGAAAGAACTTGATTGTCTAGACTAGACATCTGTCTACCCCTGTATTGGGAATGGCGTGAAGATATATTTTTTTTAACATACATACATAACGGCCTGTTAAAGTCCTCTGCAAGACATAGGCCTCTCCCATGCGGAGGGTTTGTTATAATCGCCACGCTTGGCAAGCGGATTAGCGATTGCAGCACCGGACCACTTGCACCTCAGACGCTGCTGCCCATGTTTGGTTTCATTATTTTGGTCCGATGTTTTTAGTGGTGGTTATCCCGCCATCTATTGATTGCCATAACGATATTTAAGGTTGTTTCCCGTAGTCGCCTCTTATGACACCTACGGGAAGAAAGGAAGTGGCTTCTTACACCGTTACCACACAGTCAGTTCAGTTATACCAATGTATCAGTTATACCTGTATACAAAATGTTATAAAATTCATAGACAACTTTGCTGAGCATGACTGCAGTAAATTTATCAGTTTCTATTCTATTCTATTACAATCATAATTTAATTTTTCAAATGGAATTTGTTGCAGTGCTTTAAAATTGGTGCATCTGTTCTCCATCAACCCTCACTTGGGACCGCTGCAGATCTCCCTGGGCCGTATGGTCATTGACATTGTGAAGTTCTTCTTCATCTACACATTGGTGCTTTTCGCGTTTGCTTGTGGTAAGTTAATTATGATATTATCTTTTAAATTACAAATATACATTAGCATCTTCTTTTTTTCGTACATTGTATGTGACTTGAATTTGGAATTTATTTTTAATGTAACTTAAAAAAAAATTAAGCAGCTAAGCAGGAGTTTCAGAGCTGGGCCCTCTTGTTGCATACTTAATAATAAAATTACGAATAATATTTGTTCGTTATTAAAATATTAACAATTATTCTATGTAGGCTTATAAGTTAAAAGCATAACTTTTAAATTTAAGTAATAAGTTAAAGCATTTTTAAAATATATTTTTATTTAATGAATCAGAAATAAAAATAATTTATATTATTTTAAAAATTAAAAAATGTTATTAAATACAATAAATAAATATTTTCACGCAATTCCCAATACTGGGGTAGACAGGGGTCAAGTCTAGACAATTAAGTCCCTATGACCCACATTCCACCGAAGATATTTTCGGGACAACGTGACAGGTGGTGAGTCCGTCCCCGTCCTTATGTCCATGCCAACGATGAAATTCGTACATAAGTTTTTGAAAAACTCATTGGTACTGCCACTCGAGTCTCACGAAACGAAATTCCGAGCACCCAACAACTCGGCTATCGTGACTTATATTATATGTTATTAAATACAAGAAAAAGAAATTACAAAATATTTGTGAAGATTCCATTTAGGCTCCTTATAATTTAGTTTTATGCTGTAATTTTGATTATTTAAATTAGGTCTGAACCAGTTACTCTGGTACTTCGCCGACTTGGAAAAACGAAAGTGCTACGTGTTACCAGGAGGTTTACCCGACTGGGATCATGCGGGCGATTCGTGCACCAAGTGGCGTAGTTTTGGAAAGTGAGTCGTCGTGATTGCGATTGTGTAGCCGCTAGCTTCCTTGTCATTTTATCCTGTTCTTTATCCTCTTTATGTTCGTTACGTTCTTTAGCCTCTTGTATTTATAAGATACTCATTACTAATGAGGACTAATTCACCATATCAAGTTTTTTAAAATACTTTATTTTCTCTGTTTTTCATAGGTGAATTTGACCTCTAAAATTTTTAAAATAGACTTTATGTTAGTTGTTAAGAGTATGCTATGGCTTTATATCGGATTAAATATATAAACAGGAATATAGTAAAGTACAGTATGACCAACTGTATGTTTTGTTCTTTTGTGGAGCTTAGAATTTATAATTATTTCATTAATGATGTATAGTTTTACAAAACTTCATATAAAAAAAATATTATTTACATTATTATTACATTAATGATTATTGCATTATACGTGGTAGGCTAGTGTGTCAGGCGCTCTGCTTAAGATGCGTCGATCGCGCCTGGTTCTATTCCAGGGCCAGTATCACTAAAATGGTACTGCTAAAATTCTATCTGCTGCATTTATTACGAGCACTGCATGCATGAAAAACCTATCATGTAAGAAATAATAAAAAAAGGAATATTATTTTGAGAATGTGTGAAGTCTTCAAACGAAAGAAAGAAAGAAAGAAATTTATTCGTGGACCGAATACAGCACGAAGACAATATAAAATAAAATAACGCAAGCTAAACTAAAACAACAAATATGACAATCCGTGCTGCAGTATACGACCACGAAATGGATCGGACTCAGTTGTAGCCGGGATAAGCCGACACTGATTTTCAGTCCGACCCTTACTTTATGGGAACTCGGACAGCTTATCATAAGTATTTTTTTATTATGAGGTATATTATAAAAAAAACAATGTGAATAAAAAAAAAAAGACAAAACAATAAAGGCTGTTTAAGTAATTACATTTTGCATACTTCTTAAACTATTACAATGCGGTTGTTATTTATTATATAGTACTTATTTGCTCATTATACAGTATACGTTTAAACTTAATCTTAAAAGTAGTAAGTGACTTGAGAGCACGTAATGGAGTGAAACGCAAACTCTAGCAAACGCGTGCTGGAGCTGCGTGGCGGACTATCCTCTCCTTCAGTTTCTCTCTCAAATATGTGAGAGAAGACCTTTGCCTAGCAATGGGAAATTACAGGCTAGTATTTTACTTTGTATTGTGTAGAAAATATTTATACATTATTAATATATTGGTACATATTAGTACTAATTACTTCTTTTTTTAAATTGTTTAAATAGATGCCACATTAAGAGAATTCCTTTTCAAATAAGATTACTGAAATGCTATATGAAGTTCTGTATGTCAGTATGTAAGTACTATGTACGTAAAACTGCTGTTGGTTAACATCAAGCAAAATGGAACGCAAACATACAAAATTTTGCAAAGTAACAATGAATATACAATCATTACTTTTTTGCATGTAATTGGAAAATATAGTGAACGTAGAGGTTATATTCTGTTTAGATCATAGTGATTCAAAGAGTATATAAACATTACGTTACAAAGAGTGCATCATTTTCGAAACATTCATACGTTTCCGTTACCAAGGTGATATCTATGGAAACATCTAAATGGTTTTATGTTTAATCAATTTTTGACAACGACGAGACTTGTCTTTACCTCATATTTTTTTAGGTTCGCTAATTGTGTATATTTTCTACGAAATTTTAGTTTTATATATTAAAGTAAAAATAATAATTGTAAAATGACCGAAACCCAATTCGGTGTTCGCCATATTATCGGTGCCCCCGTCGCGACGACCAGGTTATCCGAACAAGCTTTAGTTTGTATTCCACCTAGAGCTGCTAAATTTACTTTAGCTGAATGGAAGATGAGCAACGACCAACGGTGCAGGAATACAGAAGATCAGCAGCAACTTGCAGACAGAGTGCTGGGTGAGTCCGAAAGAATCCGTGACGAGACCGCCGAACGCGCTTCTATAATGAAAGCCACCAGTGATCGGAGAATTGGAGAAAGAATCGGAGATGTGGAGTTCAATAAAAACGAGCTACAAATACAGAGAAAAGAAATTTGCTTGGAGTTAGAAGCACTTGGCGTTTACAAGATGAGATTGCAAGATTGCTTAGCATCATTACAGACGAATGCATTGACGATATGTCGGAAATGTCTTATATTGAGAGATGGACGTATAGGTATTGATTTAGTCGTGGATGGTGTCGAGCATGCGTTACAACAAGAGATAACTACAATTCTTGGAGGGCAAAGCTTACTTAAACGAACCTTAGAACAGCTTAATGAACAAATGAGACGTCTGAGATCTACTCGCTATCTCCTTGATCGCGATCTTCAATACAAGCAAGCAGCTATAGATTCGGATAAAGGATCGTTATCATTAAAACCAACTGACTTGTGCCTGTCTATTTATGAAGGGTATGCTAATTTGGATCCAGCTAATATATCTTCCGAGGAATATAATGCTTATTCAGCTAATAATATCCAGTTAGCCGCCAGAGAGGTGACCAGCGCACGACCCATTCGAGTATTTATTGATACTTTACTGAACCAAGTTATCGACGATCTATGGGCTGCTTTTAATAAATGCAACCATGAGTTTAACGAGCGCATAAAAGAGACTAAGCTAGCGAAAGCAAAGCTTGAAGATATGCATCGAGAAACTACACAAAAGACCTCAGATATGCAAAACAATATCTTGCAGTTGCAGAAAGCGCTTTCAGATAAAGAAGGAAATGTGGGATTGGCGCACACGAGACTCGGCAGACGGGCTCAAAGAGTGGGAGCTGAATTGGTCCGTGATGCACCTGGTCAAGCGTTGTATTATGAATGTGAAATGTTGAGGCACAGCGTGGAGCAACTCCAGCAAATGTTACACGAAGCAAATGCATCTTTGCGATATCTTCTGCAAACGCAAATACAATTGGAAGAGGATATTAATGTCAAAATGAATACTCTAAAGATTGATGAAGTAGATTGTATGACTTTAAGGGCGACAATGGATTACCACGCCTATTGAATGGCAATAATAAAACTTTACAATTATATGATTTATATTTCATTGGAGTAGAAGTAAACTAACGAGTTGAAATTTATTTCATTTATTCCTAAATCAAATAAATATATATGTACATTTATACTATAATGCTAATTTTGTGTGATTCGCTTTATGTAATTTTAATGCACACAGGTATGATCTTTTTTGTAATTTAAATAGAACTTTTGCGAATTATTTGCTTGTGTTTAATTTATGTTAAACGCAGATTAAACGAAATTTGTCCAATAATTTTTTTGTAAAATTATTGGTTGGTATTTATATTTTTCAGTCATAATTATGTCATCGTTGCTTATCTATAACATATAAATACAGAAATAATATTGTACAGAAAACCACATAATATTCATAAAAGTTAATGACAAGGTTTTTTTTGATGTTCAGTAAGATCGTGACATCTGGCGATCTGTTCTCTCTGCCTACCCCATCAGAGACTGTGCGTGAAGATATGTTGGTTAGTTAGTAAGAGAAGAAAATTATAATGGCTTTAACAATTTAAGAGTCCTATTTCATATACAAATACTTGTAGCATAAACAACTGTTTTGATGAAATTTGGTATTTGAATGGCTTTGTAGGAGGTACCAGCATGTTGCTAGTTTCTGTTACGAGTATGTCAAAATTAAATATTTCAATCAATTCAGTAAACAATACGACAATTACTATAACTTCATGATATTTGATATCGATATTGATACGATAGCCGAGTGGTTGGGTGATCGGGATTCAAGTCGAGAGACCCGAGTTCGATCCTCAGGTGGCAGGCACGTACCAATGGGTTTTTTTCAAAAATGCGAATTATATATTGGGCTGCCATAAAGATGGCGAAGCGTACATCAACTGTCACGTTGTCCCGAAAAATGTCTTTGGTGGATTGTGGATAGAAACGACTTAATTGTATAGATCTCTGTCGATATTCAATATTAAATAATAATTTTATCCACCAGTGTATTTGAAGCCTCTCAGTCACTCTTCTGGGCCTCTTTCGGTATGGTGGGTCTTGAAAATTTCGAGCTGGCCGGTATCAAGAGCTACACGAGATTCTGGGGCCTCCTCATGTTCGGATCGTACTCCGTGATCAACGTGATTGTCTTATTGAATCTCCTCATTGCCATGATGTCTAACTCCTACGCAATCATCGACGTAAGTTATACACGATGATATAGTTTTAATTTTTCATTATTATTAATAAATATAATCATTATAACATATTATTATAAAATTGTTAAAAGACTCAGGCGTTACTTTGCAGATATTCATTATTGTAAAGATCAAGTTGTAACATCCCAAGTACTTACTTATCTTCACGCACATTCCTTGACGGGTTAGGCAGAGAGAACAGATCGCCAAGTGTCACGATCCTTACATACCTTTTAGCTTTTTTCTGATTCATCATCTTCTTCATGCACGCGAACGTGCACGTTTCGAAGACCATGTAAGCAAATTGATTGCATTGAAGTAGATAGTCTCAGCCTACTTCGACACCTTTTAATGTTAACTCTTAACTTTTGTGACATGTATTTTCTTCACCATTCGGTCTTTACTCATTCGCTCAATGTGATTAAACCATTGAAGCACGCCCTTATCAATTTTTGTGATAAGGTCATCTTTCAAACGCCGCATGTTTTATGAAGGTCTCATCTCCACTGCATTCAACTTGCTTTTATGCTTCTTCTGGTATACCCAGGTTTCGCAGCCACATAACAAAGTCGGTACCAACACTGCGTTATGTATTGCAAGGCGTGCAATTTTCACTACGCCTTGCCTATTGACTAACGCAGTCAGGACACCGTTGACTTTGTTCGCAGCATCGACACGCCTGTCCACATCTATATCTACATCTTTATCTTATCTACATCTTTCATCCCGACTAAAAACACTTTTATACTTGGGATACAATTTCATTCACCTGTAATCGATAATATCTTCGCAGCGCACTGGCACTGTGTGTTCAATAAAGTTATAGATGTGTTTTTCTTCTTGATGACTAAATGGAACGCCTCAAGTCTGAAACAAGCTTAGTTAAATAATTACATGAAAGCAAAAACAGGAAGTCCTGTTCACATAGGATATATACCTAGTTTGTAATAGTCTAACGCACGATTTATTCTTATATCGTGCATTAGTATTACACATTTGCTTTGCACTTTATTTAGCGATTGTATGCTGTAGAGGGAATATTGACCTTCGAATAGATTAGTGGGGTAACTTCTAGGCAGATAATAAATGTACCGCCTAAGTTTGATAATCACCAGTTTATTCATCGTTATCACTATTTGTTAATTGTCATTTATTAATTCTATGTTGCTTAAATGTTACACAAATGTGACAAGACATCTGCATTGTTCAGGAGCATTCTGACGTAGAATGGAAGTTTGCCCGGACGCGCCTATGGATGAGTTATTTCGAGGAGGGCGCAACTCTACCACCTCCATTCAATATTTTGCCTACTCCCAAACTGTTCTGCAAGTTGATGGGACTCAGGAAGAAGGATAAAATAAAAAAAATGAAATTAAAGGTAAAATAACAGATAATTAAACTAATATTGGTAATTGAATGGTTCGAATCTTTTAATGTAACAGGGTAACCGAAATAGTGGTAAGAATCAGCACGTCATAGTGACAATGAACCAGCCATATAGCTCGTTGAACTGACAACCGTTTGGGAAGAAATGTTCTCAAGTGGGAATTTCGGACAGGCAAACGCAGTGTGTCCTACACTGCGTTTGCCTTCCTCCCACAAGATGGAGCATCGAATTGCATAATGTTGCGGGAAGTCGATAGATGCAGATGGCACAGAACCGTTCTGTGTGCAATCTTTAGAGGCGGCCTATGGTCAGCAGTGGACTTTTGACGTTGTTATGATGGCGATGATGGTATATTCTATTTAAAAAATATTTTCGTCTGATGTACTCGTAGATTGGTCCGTATCCTTAGCGTATCTTATTTAATGAAATAGTTAATAATTGGGGTATTGTGTAATATATTATACAATATTAATATTGTTGTGACATTAAGCACAGCATGAATCTGTTCAATTTGCATAATAGCAAAATGAGCAAAATAAAATTTCCTTTTTGATTTACGCGAGATTAGCTTGGTCTGTAGTATGTAAGAACAAAATAAATTATTATCAAGAGGCAGACCCTCCTGTCATTATATAAAATACAAAATAACGTTTTTTCAATAAATAAAATAGATATAAATGTCTTCACGCAATCCCAATACAGGCGTAGACAGAGGTCTTGTGACAATTAAGTCCCTTCGACCCACCTTCCATCAAAGATATTTTCGGGTGTTTATGTCCAAGCCAACGATATAATTCGTACATAAGTTTTTGAAACACTTATTGGTACGAGCCTGCCACCTGGAGACCGAACTCGGGTCGCTTGACTCGAATTTCCGACCACCCAACCGCTCGGCTATCGTGCCTTATTGTATTCTTATCATTGAATGCACAAATATAAAATAAAGTTTTTATTTTTAATAAAATAACATAAATTTATTTGTTGATATACTAGTAACGTACATGAGATTCTTGATTGTTGTTTTTTAATCTGCCACTGTTGATGTCATTAGGCTTTTTTTAACGGAGAAGAGACAGGTGCAAGCATTTCCGTTGATATCTTCTGTTTTGTCATTATAAAAAATAAAATGCGGTATCGAAATTTAAAAATTGGAAATACTATTGCGATACTCATTCACTCTCTAACAGGGGTAATCATTAATATTATCTGTGAATGTGAATGTATATTTAGTTTGAGTTAACTTTTTACTAGAATTGATATCATTGACAATTTTTGACAAATTTATGTATTTATTTATATTAACAAATTTATTTATATTTAAATTTTCAAATCTGTTAGATTTTCTTTAAGAGAGGCTTTCAAAATAATCAACTTAATATTGCAATGTTTTCTAGAATCAACTTTGCTTGACTTTTAATCTTTCGCATACAATTATTTAGATAAGAAATTGCTATTACTTGTATATTAGCGAATACTTGCATATTGTCTCATTTTCATTATAATTGATAGATCTATAGTTAGAAATATTAAAAGTTGCTAATAAGCCTTGAAATAGAAATCTCGAAATTAAAATGTTGTTACTACACGACCCCTGTGGACGAGTAGCATACATACCAATTTCCATAGAGTCACCAGCTCTGAGGTCCTGTTCGATTCGACGCGACAATGCAGAACAACATTTTTCAACATTGTCTCGAGTCTGGTTCCTATGGCACCTTCGTTGTTTCTGATTCCATCACACAAGTGATATAGCTACTTACGATGGGATCAGGACAAAGATGTTGTTGCAATGTATTGATATATTGATAGCAGCTATATCTTTTATTTCGAAATAATTATCTCGCGGTGTGTTTTAAGATACTCTGCAAATTTCTCTTAATACGATAGGAGCAGAAAGAGAAAGAAGATGACGTCCGTTACGCTGCAGTAATGAGATCTCTGGTTTGGAGATACATCTCGGCGATGCACAGAAAAATGGACGACGAACCCGTCACTGAAGATGACATTAACGAACTTAAGGGAGATGTTTCCGCTTTAAGATACGAACTGCTTGAAGTTTTCGAAAAGAACGGAATGGATGTATCGTTTACAGATAGAAAAGAAAAAAGTAAGTACGGAGAAAGCAAAGGGACAAGGTTTTGTTTTGGGAACACATTTGCAACAGACTCCTTAGTTGCGATCTGAAAGCCGTGGCACTCACTTTATTTTAATAGTACGTGCTCTAATTCTGATCCCAGGTGCCAGTAAAAACAAATAACAATTTTTGAATGTTTCAAATGCTTAAATGTTAAATGCTCGTCGATTAGGAAGGAAACCTGTAGGTCTGAGATTAAAAACAATATATTGAAAGGACTTGAATGAACCGTAACGCGTATTGAAGCCTCGTGGTGGACGTCTCTCGATACCAATCTTTTTTAAAAATAAAGTTTTGTCCTCAGCATCCTTCACATTTTGCCATATTAAAAATAGTATTGCCAAATTTGTGATCATATATCATATCTTCACGCAATTCCCAATACAGGGGTAGACAGAGGTCAAATCTAGACAATTAAGTCCCTTTGCCCACCTTCCACCGAAGATATTTTCGGGACAACGTGACAGGTGGTGAGCCCGTCGCCGTATTTATGACCAAGCTAACGATGAATTCGTACATAAGCTTTTGAAAAACTCATTGGTTCTGCCACCTGGGGATCGAACTCGGATCTCTCGACTCGAAATTCCGATCACCCAACAACTCGGCTATCGTGACTTTTATCGTGTAAATTTGTGATAAGTTAGGATATGTTGTTACGGCGTAAGAATATGCCACCCCGTTCCTTTCCGTGGGTGTCGTAGGAGGCGCATAAGTTAAATGCCTTAAAAATTCCATTGGCTACCGATTGATGGTGGGATAACTATTCAGAATAATAGCCATATAGAATAGTAACGTTTATGTTTATATTTTGACCAGAGTCTAAAGTAACAAACTAACAATATTATATAGGTAAGTCGGCCAATTATTTATGAAATTCCTGTAAGCATTTGAGAACTAATGTTTTACATAAACTCGTTTACAAACTTGGGTGACTAGGCGTCTTTAGGTGAGAAAAAAATGGCACTGATAAACTTAAAATATGTATATTTTTTTCGTAAAAAAACTTATTTTAAGCGACTTACCTAATAAGATATGAATACTAATGTCTACGTAGAATCGAAACAGAAGTGGTGTTGTTATCGTTTTAGTAGCCTTGATGACAGCAATTAGAAATTTGGAAGTAGAGGGACATATTCCTCCGAAAAGTTAATTTGGAGTAAGAGGGTTATACTTCACTCGGTGGAAGGAGCACAAAAGTAAAAGGTGCCTACTCTACCCAAGTATTCCCCTAGCCCAAGTATTATCCAAGTATACCCCGGTGGAGCCGGCAAATACGTGCAATAATTCCAAGTCATTGTTTTGGCACCACGTACTAAACTGAGTGTATTTGAACTAAGATATTTTTTCTGGTAGCCAATGCTAGGCGTGGAAAGATAAATATGTTAACATATTTTTAGCGGTACTTGCTAAGCGTATGAAGATATGGGAGCGTCGACTAATGAAGGACTTCCAAGTGGCACCTGTGTCACCAGTGGATGACAATGAGAGACCTGAGAACGAGACTGGCCTGTCGAGATTCAGAAGAATAGCCAAGATGGCGATAGCTTCTACATCCAATGCTATGTGGGATAAAACACTAGCAGCGGCTGGTATATCGTAAGTAACCATAAAGAAATCTCATCTCATTTTTTGTTTTTTATTTAGGAGGTAGAGTAGACAATCGTTGTCAACGAATTTCTTCTTGAGGATTATCATTCGCTCTTCTTGGCTTTCCTCTAACAATGTCGTGCGATATCTATGGGAGTGGCAAGTTTTACATTACTGGTTACGTTTGCTTTCTATTAAAAAGTATTTTTTTTTTCTTAAAATGATGATTTTTTTAATTATGATATGTACTCGTATTATGGAATCAGAAATAATGAAGGTACCACACACACCCAGACTCAAGAAAATGTAGAAGAAGAGCTTTCTTCATTGACCTTACCGGAAATCGAACGTGGGACCTCACGGCTGGTGACACTATGAAAACGGCGTGTACGCCATTTGTCTACTTAGATCGTCAAAATTTTAGATCATTGTGAACTATATATATACTTCAAACAAAGAAGATAATAAATGCTTTTGTCATCCCTAAAGATTAAGATGGAATGCCAGTAGACAATGAATAGCACATAATTACACTGGAAATACTAGGTCCCCTGGCCGGCTCCAGTGAAATTGTTGAGAAGCAATTTTTATTTCTAAATTTACCGTGAGTTCAGATTTTAAAAGGAATATTTTGAGAAAACCTGCCCTTCTGAGAACTAAATGCATTAAAATCGAGGATGGTTGAAATTCGCTAACATGCGCTGGAGCAGCAGTGCGCAAGTTCCTCTCTCTAATCTCTCTCAAATATTTGCGGCAAATTTATTGCAAACCGCTTAAAAGCGCAACAAAAAGTTTGCATTTAAAGAAGTCCCTTTGACTCATCCTCCATCGAAGATATTTTCGGGACAACGTGACAGGTGGTGAGCCCGTCGCCGTCTTTATGTCTAAGCCTACAATAAAATTCATACTTAAGTTATTTAAAAAAAACCATTGGTACGAGTCTGCCCCACCTGAGGATCGAACTCGGGTCTCTCGACTCGAAATTCCGACCATCCAACCACTCGGCTATCGTGAATTCTTTTTAAATAATTTTTAACATAATATATTTTGTATTAGCAATGACTATATTACAATGATGATGAAGAGTTTGTGAATTCCTGTCAGGTCACAAATCGGTCGCTGTCGCACCAGAGAATCATTCAAGCATCAACAGAAATTGCAGTTAGCGATGAACGAAGCCAGAAAACTCGTCATGCGCTCACCATTGCCTGGTAAATAACTATTAAAACCACAAAGTTTGATAGATAATCCCTATCCTGATTCCTATCAATTGTGATTGCTCTTATTCCAAAGTAAGTTGCAAAATCACTTGAGTTATAGAATTAGAAACAACGAAAGTACCACAAAAGCCCAGACCAGAGCAAAAGCTGTAGAAAAAGTAGTTTTCTATATTGACCCGTCTGGATCAAACCTGGGACCTCAGAGCTTGAACTATGAAAACCGGTTGTTTCTCCAAGTTTCCTCCTAGAAGGAATGCGAAAAACTTCGATTCGAAGACATTTATTTTCACATATCCCTTAGAAAATTATTGCAATCGTTTTAATTTGTACAACTGTTTTTTTTTTAACTGGTAATCGAAATAAATTGCAGAAAACTTAATGAATTTTTATTCCACAGAAGGATCGCGAGTACCTTCACCAATAGAGATGCCGTTGACACCCGGACATACATTGTTGGAACTCATCAAAGATATATCTACGGAGGTAGGAATGCAGACTGCGGGTGCATCATCACCTTTACCAAAGTCACCTTGGAAAGGTCCGGGTAAGTAACAAAAATTAAAACTGTACTATGACAGTAACTGTGACTGATTGAGATGATCGCCTACAAGCCATTTCTTGACACCAAAAGAAGAATTTATTAATTTACGAAATTATAATTTTATTATTATAATTTTAATATTATTTAATTTACGAAATTGTAATTTTATTATATATTTTATTAATTTACCAAAGAAGAATTTATTATTAAAGATGACACTAACGGAGTTTCTTTAGCATGTGTTTTCTCCTTTAAAGAAACCTCTTTACGAAACGGTGATATAATCAAAAATTACTATCCATAAACCAATGTTTAACCTTAATTTAACGAACTTCGTGGACGAGTGGTGCACATCGGTTTCCAAGGACTCATCATGTCACCTGGGATCTCCTAGGTTAAATTCCCGGTCGGGTCAATGTAGGAAAACCACTATTTCTACATTTTCTCGGGTGTGGAAATTTATTGCCTTTGTTGTTTCTGATTCTATAACACAAGTCCCTAAGCTGCTTACTTTGTGATCGGAGCAATGTATGTGATATCGTCCCTATCTATGTATGCATGTATTTAATTCGATAAATAAATGATTTGATTTGCTTTTGTAATCTGCAAGCACTGTATATTTCTTTTCAATCATACCTTAATCAACTTCATCTCAAGTACAGAAAAATTTCAGTTATTAATTTTGAACATCTTATGATGTTTGTCTAAACCTTAATTTTATTCTTTTCAGCTGAAGGTCCTGCAGTATCTGGATTTTTAAGCCCAAATATGATTCCAAGTAGAGCTCCTTCACCAGTGTCAGGAATTATGAGTCCTGCATCAACTAATGTTAGTTCTGTTACTCTAATTTATAACATACATTTTCGTACTAAAATATTAAAGTTTATTGCAATATTTTACTTAATATACTATATTATTCTTGTATTTCGTCTCTTATATTAATATAATCTTAAATAATCTTTTAATTTAAAAGAATACAAAAATGCAAAGCAGTAGTGCTTTGCGTTTTTGTATTTCTCAATCAAACTTGTTACATATTATCAAAATATTCTAAGATTAGATCAAAATATTATTATAATAAGCTATACTTACTTGCTTGAATCGACACCAAATTGTGAAAAAATGGTTTTTTGAAGACGAGTAAATAGGTATAATAGTAGGTAGTAATTTTGTAAAAAATATAAATATCCTCACGCCATTTCCAATACTCGGGTCTCTTGACCCGAATTCCGATCATTCAACCACTCGGCTATTGAGATTTCACAGGAATTTTGTAAAAATGTATAATGCCATAGGGTTACAATTTAGTTAATTGATACGCTATTTTAGTACATTGAAAACTTTAGGTAATCATTGAAATTTTCTACAAATAATAATTGAGGTTCTATACGGATTAATTATTCTTCTTTATCTTTGTTACTTAGGTATCAAGATCCGCATCTCCAGACCCTCATTCGCTGAACCCCCTATCACGATCATTATCTCCTGCATGCAAAGAGTCATCAGTAAAATATTTTGTTAAGAATGGTAAGTAAATACTGTATATAATATAGCATAAAACATACAGATTCGTTGCCTTTTGTACTATATTTAATTGTTATAATAATGCTTAAATAATAAATGAGGACAAACCTTCCCTTACAGGCCGTTATGGCATTTACTTAGACAATTTTAAAGAAAACCTTACTATAAAATTAAAAATTTAAGATACCACGTTCAGTTTAAAAAACTGTAAGAAAAATCAATAAACATATTTATTTAACTCATGCAACTTGTTTTAAATGCAAATAATGTAATTTTTAGATTCTAGTCCATTAAGAGTGCCACGGTCTCCAGGAGACTTGACGCAAAGAGCTAAGAACAAAGCTCCCGAAGTGCCCCTACAATTATCAATGGATCAGGTATATTATACGAATAATGTCATTGAGATACATAAATGTTTTTAGTAGAAAAATGAAAATTTTACTTTAAGACGTGACTTTACTAAAAAAATAAACAATTGTAATATTACTCACACGTTTCAGATGGATTTTGAGACAAAAGAAGATATAGCAGTAGCAAGACCAGTGGCTGCTGGAATAATAACTGCCGAGGGATTATTGCCGCCTCCTCCAGCTAAGCCTAAAGTTAGTACTACAGAATATTAGATTTAGTCATATGAACCTAAAGTCATTAATAACCTGACAATTGTAATATAAGCTACTGTATTTTGTTTCTTCTCAATTATGGGGTAGAAATAATTATTCAGACTACTACCCCAATAATGTGGTAGTGGTCTAAAGAATTTAGTCCTTTATACTCAGGAGTACTTTATACACTGGAGCTTATTTAATACAACCAGATATGTGGTGAACCAGTTACCGTCTTTGCATCCAAGAAGTGTAAAAGATACGAATGATACATGGATGTATTAATTGTATCGTTTATATGATCGATCCTGATGTGGAAAACTCGTATCTAACGCATGATTCGTATTGCTTGGACACTGATATAGCGACTGCCACACATCTTTCTTTTTCTTCCAAAATGAGGTGTTTGAAATGTGATTCGAAAGGTATACCTTTGACTACTTTTAACCCCAGTGACGGTTAATTTGATTATTTATTTAAAAACATTATTGCAGACAATTGTATGAACAATTAGCGTAATTAATGTCTAGAGGCATTATCTACCAGTCAATCTGGAATTTAAAAGAAGAAAAATTAAGGGCAGCATTTCTTAAAACAAAAATAAATAAAATAGATAGTAACAAATTATCGTAAAAATATCGTTATTTTAATTATTTTTACAAGTATTGTATGTATATGTATTTGTCTTTTTAATTTGCGTTTGCCTTTTAATCAAAAACCTTTTAGGCACCGATTACTCCAACAATGGAAGTGACGCCGAGTTCGCCATCGATTAGATCAGCTGCACCTTCAACACCGAAGAATACGTCTTCAGTTGACAGAGCTGTGGCGTTACCAAGACCACGGCCGTCGTCTTCTAGACCGCCTTCTCCACAAGTCTGTACTGTGCCAGTAAGTTTGTAATTGAAATTAGTTATATATAGGCCAGCCTATATATAACTAATTTCAATTTTTACATCCAAACATATGATTTAAGCATTATCCCCTTTGTAACACCTCAGCGTGTGTCTAAAAGACCTTTGCTGGAGTGACAGGTACAGCCACACATATAACCCTTATGTTGTCCATCCCATCATGCCCCATCTGAGAGACGTGTTTGACATGATGTTTTTGACATCCCCTGGAATAAAGGGGAGCAAATTGCTGACGACCGTAGTGCCTGGAGGGACTGCTGTATAGGGGTCAGTCAGTTTGTGATGGTGCATAGTTTCGATCTCTAGCTCTAAAACATTAGTGTACGAATGCATAATAAGCTATCTTTCTATGTCAATTTAGAAGTAGTGAAATCTGCATGAAAAAAATTATACATTTTCACTTCAAATTGATGCACGATCTGGTGGACATATTTATTTTTCTGTAATAATAAATTTATTTGAACTGTTCCATATGAAATTTTTTGTCAAAATTCAAGACCAGGATTGTTTCTCGGCTTGGATACATGCGAACGACACCCAATTATCAAAATATGGTAGGTTTATCATTTACATGAAGAACAACTGTCACTTGGGGATTTGTATGTGTTTCTGTTTTCATGGTGTCGCCAGTTCGGAGGTCTCGGGTTCGATAGGAAACCACTTTTTCTGCATTGTCTCTGATCTGGGTGTTTCTGGCACCTTCGTTTCTTCCAATTATATAACCTGTGCATTAGCTACTTACTTTAGGATCATAGCAACATTGTCCCCATCTATGTTCATATGAATATACATTTATATCCTTATGTTACAGAGTCCTAGTTCACCATCTTCACCATCAATGCGTCATTCATCAACATCGAGCACGGAGCAACTGATTGCATCACCGGGTCCCAAAACTCTTCAACCATCCAACAAAATAGATGACGTGAAAACTATTAAGCGTCAACCTAAAACCGGTTGGCTTTGAAGAAATGATTGAAAATTATAACACGCTGTATCTTGAATTCCTAATGTCATAAATATGTTTAAGAAATGAACGTTATATTTTCATATTCTTATTGTATTTTTATATCGTGTGATTACTTCGTACCTTAATTATACTAGTGAAGTATGATAATTAAATAATATACTGTAAACGTGATATCTGACAATTATAGCGGTGGAAGCTTTTAAATGGCCTTTTTGTTTCACTGTAATTGACTTTATATTTTCTGTATTAGCTGTAAGCTTTCCTTCAAGAACAAAATAAAATAAAATAAAATAAAAATATTTAAACTTATTGTTTTTTTGTTTGGCGTGTAGTGTCGTCGTAATACTTTACCATCTCATTCCTACTCACGATGATGGTGTATTAAGAGATAGTTCTGAAAATTAAAGACAGAAAGAACATACATGTGTCGCTTATATCAGAGGTAAAAGCGGTCAGGTAGTATCAAAGATTGGTAGCTTTGAGGTAAGAGCACTGCCACGGTACGGCAAAGGTTGCGGGTTCGAATCCCGTCCGTGTCAATGGAAATAAAAAAAAACCTCTTTAATTTAATAACAAAAAGTTGAGCATAACTTATATGCTTTAAAATCAATAAAAATGGTATTGGTTCCAGTAAAAAAGAAATAAAAAAAAAAACAAATAAGAATTACATCAAAAAGCAAGTAACAAATTACACAATATTAAATTGGGCATATAATTAAAACAGCTACTACTTAAGTCCAAACAAAATCAGAAAAAACTACACAATGACTGATTTATTCTGATATAAGTTATAACATACAAGACCAAACTTAAATAGATAGATGATTGGTAGTAGTGCATAGGGTGTGAGGCGTCTAAAAAAGGGCGTGACGATTTAGCTTCATCTTTCATCTTCGTTTCACGATACATCACCGGGTCAAAACTTGCGGAACCTCTGATAACCAATAGGTAATAAAATACTGAATGAAATGCTGAAATTATAAGGACTTATGAAGCTCTATGTAGCGTATATTGAGAATAGCTATGAAAACCATGATTCATAACTATCCACGATTGCCGAGTAGTTGGGTGATCGGAATTCGCTCGAACTCAAGTCGATTGATCCCCAGGTGGCAGGCACATACCAATGGTTTTTTTCCCAAAACTTATGTACGATTTATATCGTTCACTTATACATAAAGACAGCGACAGGTCCACATCACCCGTCTTTTTGTCTCAAAGGTCTTCAGTGAAATCTGGGTCGAAAGGACTTAAAGGCTAAACCTCTGTCCATCCCAGAATCAGGAATGGCGTGAAGATTTTATTTTATAAGTATCCATTCAAACTGATGGCGTTATTGTAATTATTTATTTTACTAATTTATGGGAGTTGATATATATTATATTATATTATATATTACTTATTGATATAAATTGTACATATGTTTTGAAAAAGCCCATTGGTACGAGCCTTTCACCTGGGGATCTCATTCTCACTCAACTCAGCTGCCGCGACTAATTGCTTATCGATCTATATAGTACCCTTTCTTATCTTGGGTGTCGTAGGATTATAATTAGTTCATTTCCGTTCAATTTTCCATTATTCGCCTTAAAACCATTGACTACTGGCAATTAGTTTACCGTCATTTCGAAGAATATCAGACCAAAATTCAGCTGTCCGATGTAGTAGTGTCTGAAATGCAATGTATGTTATGGGAATTCCAATTCGCTTTTCAAGCGTGGCGATTATAGCAAATCTCTTATAGGAGAGACTAATGTTCGGCAGTGTTCTTTGACAGGACGTTATGTGAGTAAGTATTATTAGTTAGTAGTTAGTATTATTAGTTAGTTAGTACTGGTAATATTTAAAATTTGTTTAAGACTAAAATACTGGGTAGGGTGGGTACTGGTACTCTCGTAGTACAGACACCAATACCCTACTTTTTTATATCTTCACACATAGGCCTATACTGGGGAAGGCAGAGGTTTAGACAATGAATGACAATAGAAACATTCTTATTCAACACACAAAAGTTTGTCTCCAGCGGAATTCGAACCTGCAACCTTTCGTTTTGAAAGCAGTTTTACAATATCGGGTATCGGGTCATTAAATTTAATTGTAAAAACATAAAAACTGTATCCCAGGTAAATATTACATCTTTAATTTGTGAGAATGGTATAAATACATTTATCGTTATAACAGTTACATTTTTTGAAAATTATAATCAAACAATGATTGTTAAATTCTAACTCATTAGAAATAAATAAATATCTTCACGCCATTCCCAATACAGGTGTAGACACGAGGTCCTGCCTAGACGATTAAGTCCCTTCGACCCACATTTCACCGAAGATATTTTGGGACAACGTGTGATGAGTCCGTCGCCATCTTTATTGGCCTCAGCATGACGTTAAAATATTATACATTAAATATGTCTCGTCACTGAAAACATTTTTTTGAAACAACGTGACTGATAATGTGAGTCCGTTGCCGTCTTTATGTCCAAGCAAACGTTATAAATCTTTTGTAAGTTTTTGCAAACACTCACCTGATTAAAATATCCCCGGCCACGGCCACCTGGGGAGCGAACGCGAGTCTCTTGACTCGAATTCCAAACTACACGGCTATCGTGACAATAATACTTTATGGTTACTTTATTGAGAATCTCATAAATAGCATACGTATTTAAAAAAAACATGTGAGCAGTTCATACGGGATAGAAGTGAAATCTTGTTAAAAGAAGATAATGATTTTTTTTGAGAATCCACTAATTATTACCAATTTACCCCGATTGATGACACCTTTTATAAAATAAAAGTAGTAGCTTCTAGAAGTAGCTTACACAACTTTGGATCTTTTTAGTGTTGCTTTTTCGTTTCATTAACTTTTAAATTAAAACAGGGTGGAAGAAGGTATCAGTCTAAAACGATACGATGTCCATCAATATTCATAAGCCTATTAACAGGTTTAAGAAATTTATTAAAGAAAAACTTTATAGGAAGGGTTTTTATGATACAAATGAATACGTTAATAACTGTAATTCCTGTGGATAAGGTCATAGCTTTCAAGATTTTTTTTTAAGATTAAATCCCGTCTACCTACCTTCCATCGAAGATTTTTTGGGACAACGTGACAGGTGATGATCCTGTCGCCGTCTTTATGTCCAAGCCAACAATATTATTCGTACATAAGTTTTTTTGTTGAAAAACCCATTGGTACGAGCCTGCCACCAGGGGATCGAACTCCGGTCTCCTGACTCGAAATTCCGACCACCCAAATATGTAATAATAATCATTGCCTTTTTGAAGAAACGCCTGTTCAAACAACTTAAAATTGTCATTCACAATATGAGATCAAAACCCGTCACGTAAAATATCTCCCTGAAGCCATTAAAATAAGCAGAATTTAATAACAATGAAGTTACGAATTTGATTAACATTAACGGAGAAATTTCGGTAAAATAAAAAGAATAGAAGCTTTGTTATTTTTAAACGTGTTTTAAATATGTTCACCTCCGTGGCTTTAGTTGTTTTTTTAGGAATAATAATAATGTCGTGAATGATCATTCACTCCTATCATAGATTAAGCAGATATATGGCGTTTCTATTAGGCACAGAACAGTGGCTTGCCATCTTTAACTTTTAAATTCATAACTTATATACTATGGTCATTTAGTCATTTAGTCACAAATCGGTGGAAATTTCATAGCTTTCTCTTTTTGGATATACTTATATAAAAAAACATCAAACGTAGACGCAAGTAGCCGCAACTAGAATTTGTTGATGGATAAACTTGAAATTTTGACAGGGCGTTATATTTATACGCGACAGTGATATAGATAGTTGTAAAAAAAGTATAAATAAATGAAAATTCTATATATATATATAAATATATATATATATATATGTATATGTATATATATATATATATATATATATATATATATATATATATATATATATATATATATATATATATATATATATATATATATATATATATATATATATATATATATATATATATATATATATATATATATATATATATATATATATATATATATATATATATATATATATATATATATATATATATATATATATATATATATATATATAAATATATATATATATATATATATATATATATATATATATATATATATATATATATATATGTATATATATATATATACGTATAATATATTACGTCACGATAGTGGTTGGGTGGTAGTAATTTCGAGTCAAGAGACCCGAGTTCGATCAGCAAGTGGCAGGCTCGTACCAATGGGTTTTTCAAAAAACTTATGTACGAATTATATCGTTGGCATCGACATAAAGACGGCAACGGGCTCACCACCTGTCACGTTGTCTCGAAAATATCTTCGGTGGAAGGTGGGTAAAAGGGATTTAATTGTCTAGACCTCTGTCTGCGAAGTGGGAATTGCGTGAAGATATTTATTTATTATTTTACTATTTATTTATTTCAATTAAAATACCTGACCGGTTTCACATTTATGGCATTATCAAAAGTTAATAGGAATATAATACTTGTAATAATATTACAAATATTATAATCTTATTTGTAATAATAAACCTTGTAAAGAATTCCACCAAGAGACCACAATCGTGATTATTCAACAAAGTATAAGTTTAATGTTTCCTTTAAAATGAGGCAAAATAAATTAATATATCTATTAATTTATTTTATGTATTAGTACGGTATTAAAAGAGAATCCTGGTATCATGGTAACTTAGAATCTTGGTAACTATTGCTGTTAACAAATTTTATACTCTCTATGGCTCTTGACAAAGATTACTTACTTATTTAAATAAAAGCATGTGACACATCGGACCGTTTAGCTAATCATCACATAAACTTTTCCATCAGCCATACGAAGATTGAATATAAAAGTAAATGAATTGACATGTTATGTTATTCATACATACATACATAGAATTTTACATAGATAGTGACAACAACTCGTATATTGCTCTGACCCCTAAGTAAGTATTCAGAAACAACGAAGGTATTACAAACACTCAGACCCGACAAAAGCATATATAAATAAATAAATGAACAAATAAATAAATAAACACATATTTATTTATTATACATTGTTTCGATCCCAATGTAAGAAGCTAAAGCACTTGAGGTCTGAGAATCGGAAATAACGAAGGGACCATAAACACCCAGACCTGAGAAAATGTATAAAGAGTAGTTTTTCTACATTTGATCCCTCCGGGAATCGAACCCTGGATCTCGAGATGGCGAGACCATGAGAACTGGTGTTACCGTCACTCGTCCACGGAGGTCGTCAAATGAAAAAAATAATATATGAAATAGCATATATAAAAATTATGAATTAAGATATTCTCATGTGAAATTGTTGTATATAAATACGTTAATACGAATTTATAGTAGGCCGTGTTGTATGCGTCATTATAATACCACCCCTCTCTTCAAGTGGGTGTCGTAAGAGGCGACTAAAGCAAGAGTCTTGTTAATGGCAATAGCTACCGATAGGTGGCCGGATTACAATTTTTAAAAATACCAATCCAAAAATTATTTATTATGTATAAATACGCCGCAGTGTCTAAGGTGCAAGATCTCCGGTACTCGATTGCCAATCCGTTTATTGAACGTGGTGATTTTGGTAAACCTTACTAAGGGAGAGCAGCAGTTATGTATGCGTGTCAAGTAAGTGGACTATTCAGTAATGTTCAGATGATTGCCTTGGTCATACGGCACTTTTTTGGGTAGGTAATAACCAGTGGCTGTGGCTTTATAGCCACATCGAACTATTTCGAGGAAATAAAAAACATGTTCAACAAACAAACCAAAGAAGGTATTTATTAAAAAAATTATAATTTGTATATAATTAGGGTGGAAACAGATGCGAAAGGAATATACATACGCACCAGTAAAAATCATATTCCTCCATTTTGCTTCGCTATAGATGGCTATAAACTTGCCCGATGGACTAAGATGTTACTCTTTTTAAGTTCAGACTTAATATAGTATTCGAATGCATTTATAAATAAAAATCAATATGACGTCAACAATTAATGTATTAAGATTTAGCGCCAAACAAATAAGCTTCAATTTGGGATCCACTATTATGTTGTTAATAAATAAATAAATATCTTCACGCAATTCTTAATACAGGGGTAGACAGAGGTCTAGTCTAGACCATTAAGTCCCTTCGACCCACCTTCCACCGAAGATATTTTCGGGACAACGTGATAGGCTGTGAGCCCATCGCCGATATTATGTCCAAGCCAACGATATAATTCGTACATAAGTTTTTTTTGCAAAAACCCATTGGTACAAGCATGCCCCTATAATCCATAAGTTAGTTATAAAGTTCCTATTAGAATTATTGACTAAGCCGGAACACGACCTACCTGCTGTAATCTGTTGAGAAGTTACCTCAACTCTTTCCTATACATTATCAGATTTAACTTAGGTCTTTGTCTATTTAGTGTTCTAAGAGTAAAGTATTCAATGATGTTATCCTTAGGGGCTAAAGAAGGGGTAGAGGTAACATTAGTTACATTACTTTTTTCCGCAGAAATGGGCATGCACTAGACACTAGCCCAGATGATTCCGAGGCACAATAGAAACTATGAAAACCTATCCGAAATATATTAAATTTACACACTGTCATATTCACCTACTCTGTAATCTGACATTGAGGTATTAGATTTGCCATTTGACAGTATTATACAACAAGTTTTCAACTTCCTTTATATGTTAGCTAAAGCGCTATCTGAACATTTATATGTCTACATCAGCAATGAATTTTAAACAAAAAGATTTTTCGCATGAAATTTATTGTCTATTTTATGCGAGTGCCTTATAATTTTCATTATCTGATAGTACTTTACAAAGTATTGTAAAGTACTATCAGTACTGTACAAAGTATTAAGTTACGATAGCCGAGTGGTTGCGTGGTCGGAATTTCGAGTCGAGAGACCCGAATTCGATTCCCAGGTGGCAGGCTTGTACCAATGGGTTTTTTAAAAACTTTTGTACGAATTATTTCGTTGGCTTGTACATAAAGACGGCGACGGGCGGTGAAAGGTAAGTCGAAGGGACTTAATTGTCTAGACTGGACCTCTGTCTACCCCTGTATTATATTATAACTTATAATTATAACAATTACGATTTATGTTCTGTTCGGAGAATAACCAGTGTTTATAATAATGATCAACAATTTGAACAATTACTTTTGCAAAAGATGGAGGAAACAAAGAACAGATTTAGGCAACGGTTATATTATTTTTTTTTAGAAAAGGGAGGCAAACGAGCAGGTGGCTCACATGATGGTAAGTGATTACCGCCGCCAATGAACACCCGCAATACCAGAGGCATAGCAGAAGCGTTGCCGACCTTAGAGTGAGTAGAGTGGGGAGATACGCCACTTTCTTCCCATTGCTGAAAGTACAAATGGCAGGACAAACATCAAGAAAAATTCCAGACCAAATTTCATGTTATCTATCCCATCAGGGACTATGCATGAAGATAAGTTATTATTTTAGGTGCGACAAGATCTTAACACTCGTTGATATTTTTTTTAATCTTTATTTAAATACATAAATAAATAGTCGGATACACACTACATAGATAGGGACAATATCGCATACATTGCTCTGATCCCAAAGTAAGCTGCTTAAGCACTTGTATTATGGAATCAGAAAAAACGAAGGCACCACAAATACCCAGACCCGAGAAAAAGTAGAAAAAGTGTTTTTTTTTTTATAGAAACGGGAGGCAAACGAGCAGGTGGCTCATGTGATTCTAAGTGATTACCGCCGCCCATGAACACCCGCAATACCAGAGGCATAGCAGATGCGTTGCCGGCCTTTGAGAAAGGTGCGGGCCTCCGGTTACCTGTACTCACCAGACGAAACGCAGAAGTTTGTTAGACTTCTACTTCACGCCGGTATTCTGAGAGGTCGTGGTACTTCCCCGGTCGAGCCGGCCAATTCATGCAACAACAAAAGCAGATGCGTGGCTCTACCATGTTATATTCGTTTCTAATTCAATTAAAAAAAGGGAGGAAATAAAAAAAAATTTCAAAACAAATTCGTTTTATTATCATCAAACATATTTTACTTACTATATCAACAAATAAGATAAAATATCTAATAAATTAAAGTACTCTGATACTATGATATCTAAATAAAATATATTACGTATAATTAGCGAGTATTATACAGTGGTAGAAAAAAATTAAGAATAGAAAGCAGTGGCAGTTAAGTGTAACATTTTTGTCTATTATAAATATATATTTCTGTATCTTTTAATGAAGAATATTCTTTTAATATTCTTTTATCTATTAAAAGATACATACAGATATAAAGAAGTTAATTTCTTATAGTTAACAAGCAACATTAATTTATAACAAATGATAAAATTTTCGAAGGATTTCGGTGAACTGTTTTATTTTCAAGATATTTAATCTTTGCCCTTATCTTTAGCATTTTGTTATTTAATAAACAAATGTACTTTACAATTTGTTTTTAGTCCCAATTATGATGAAGATTTTGATTTTTAAGAGAAAGAATATCGAATTTTGGAAATCCATCTATCCGTAGTAGAGTAGAGTCCGTAGAGGTCCGATTTACTATACTTCTACGTTTTTAGTTATCGTGTCGGTGACAAGCATGAGTACATCAAGATTTTATACTAGGAAGTATTTCTTGTATTGAGAGATGATATGTGTAATAGGCATTTGACGTGAGGATATTGCAACATAATGTTCACGGTACGAACAGTTCTAAATTCGGAACTAAAACGTTTTGTGTGTATTCTAATTCTACATAGTGCACATTTCTTTTTTCTCTTTCTTTTTATACCCCTTTCTTTATTTTATTACCTTTCTTAGAAAAATAATCACAAATACATTAAGTATTCCCATATAAACTACATTCATGGCTAATATGCTTCGGGAAGAATTAAAAATGTATTATAATAGCCTCTTTTATTAACATCGATATAATTATTTTTTTATTGTGTACTTATATTATAATTGTTTCATCTGTGTTGTAAATGTGAAGGTCAAAATGAATATTACCATCCAAATTGAAACCAAAAACGAAACCTGTATTGTTCTAATGAAAATTATGTCAATTGTTTTGTGTAATTCGAAAAACGCTGCGTCATTTAAATTCAATTTGAAAGTCATTTTTACACACTTTTTTTAGTTACTTGTTAACTTTGGTATTTTGATAATGCCGTAAGGTGATAGCGATCAGTTCAAAATAAACATTAAGTGAACAAGTAAGTTGACATTTAGTGTGATATTAAATCTGATGTTAGATGTGAATTTTCACTATAAAACAACAGTAGTAAGTATAAGTTACATTAAAGTAAATTTTTCTTTGATAATTTACGACCAGAATAAATTTTAACGTTAAAATTAAAAACAGTAAATTAGACTATTATAGATTAATGTATAGCAATCTCAATAAATACCACATACATTCACCTAATAGCTTATCCTCAAAATACATTCATAAAATTTACGGGTTAAGTTTGCTATTTTATATTCTAGTTATTGCTATCGTCAATTTTGGTTTGTCTCACTAATATGTCAATGTGTGGATAATTTTCCTATCATTCATTTTAGCTTACGAACTAGAGCCATCCAGATACAATTTTACCTGTTACTTTAGATTTACCTTTATCACTTGCTATGCCGGGTTTACTAGCCGGTGGTTGAAGACTGGCTGCTGGAGGTTTTGGTTTAGTTGTTGAACTTTTAGATGGACCTTCCCCAGCAGACGTTGTAGCGACAGTTGGTGGTTTAGATTCTGCTGCAGGCGGCGAAGTTGGAGGTTTACTTTCTGAAGGCTTTGCATCTTTGTGTTGAGCCTCGAGAGTTGACGCTGACAAGATCTGTTCAGACTTGGCAGGCGTGCTCGTTGTAGGTTCAATAGGCTTTTGGAGATTTGAATCTTCTTCCTTTGTTATGTATAAGCTCTTTGATGGACTTCCTGCTACTTCTGGTTCTTCTATTTGTATGATGTGATCTTTTGATTCAGATTTTGTAGTTTTATCGCTTGTACCTGGTTTGGGAGTACTAGATGTAGATGTAGACGGTTCCTGTGGTGTCTTTAATGGTTTTGTTTCTTTTGATGCCGGTTCTGAACCTTCGGAAAGATATTTTATTGTTTAAAAACATCGTAAGAAATTGGGTTTGGTTTGAATTAAAATGAAATTTTTTTTTGAAGAATCGAATGAAAATATAATCTACCATGATTGCCAGGCGACTAAGTTGAAAATACTTAGTCGCCTTGGTTAGTACTACACTATAAGCCATTTACGTCGTTAAATAGCAGTGTAACAGCTGTTGTATTCCGGTTTGAAAAGTATAGAGGTCCAATGTAATAACGGACTGTAGAGGTATTCTATCTGGGTTGCAGATGTGTTTGGGAATGACAAACACCTGCAATATTCATAATTTATAAATGTTTCCAGATGTCCATTGCGCAGCTGCGTTAGTACTTATCATCAGTTGGACTGTTAACTAAATTATACTAAACTAATATATAGTATCATAATAACAGTAATAAGTGATAACCTCTATAAACTTAATATTGTATAAAGCCATTCGAATATAGAATTAGAGTAACAGCTTACCTTTACGTTCAATATCAGCCTTTACTTTTATTTCATTCTCTTTTAAGTTTTCGTCATCTGGACTCTCTTGGATAGGTGTTCTCGCCCGGAACGATTTACCTAAACATATAAGTATTTTTATAACCAATCAAAGTTAAAGTGATAACATATAATTACCAAGTCGCGATAGCCGAGTGGTTGGGTGGTCGGAATTTCGAGTCAATAGACCCGAGTTCGATCCCCAGTTGGTAGGCTCGTGCCAATGGGTTTTTCAAAAACTTATGTACGAATATCGTTGGCTTGGGCATAAAGACGGTAACGGGCTCACCACCTGTCACGTTGTCCCGAAAATATCTTCGGTGGAAGGTGGATCGAAGGGACTTAATTGTCTAGACTCGACCTCTGTCTACCCCTGTATTGGGAAGTGCGTGAAGATATTTTTATTTTATACAATTATCATAATATGAAGACTTCTAATGTCTTTTAACGCATATACTTAATTTTATAGATAGATGGATGGATGGATGATGGAAGGATGGACGGTCCCGGATATGATTCCCGGATCTTTCTTTCGGGAATAATATCGTGATTTATCCGCTTTTTCTATCTTTTCTTGGGTCTGAGCGTTTGTTGTTACCTTTGTTGTTTCTGATTCTATTACAAAAGTGCTTTAACTAATTATTATAGGTTCGGAGCAATGCATATGATGCTATCCTCTCCACTTTTATTTATTAATTAATAATACTCGTAATTTGTTTTTTTAAAGCAGTGCTTACATATTAATATTCTTGTGGAATTGTTTTACAATATTTAAAGTAATGTATAGTTTCCATATTTGCGTACTATATCCGTTTAAAATTGAAACAGAAAACACTTGTATCGGTTATGTTAATTTCGCTTTTACATTGAAAACTGTTTTCTTTATCTTCTTCGATATTGTAAACTATTCATGACTATATAAGACAGAATATATTTAAATGAACATGCATGAAACAATACTAATGTCATGATAGTCGAATGATTGGGTGGTCGGAATTTCGAGTCGAGAGACCCGAGTTCGATCCCCAGGCGGTAGGCTCGTACCAATGGGTTTTTCAAAAACGTATGTACGAATTATATCGTTGGCATGGACATAAAGACGACGACGGGCTCACCACCTGTAACGTTTTCCTGAAAATATATTTGGTGGAAGGTGGGTCAAAGGGACTTAATTGTCTAGACTAGACCTCTGTCTAATTTTCCAATACAGGGGAATTGCGTGAAGATATTTATTTATTTATTTTATTTATGAAACAATACAATATAGCCACAATATACAATATATTGTGGCTATATTGTACACAATAATACACAATATACAAAATATCCATTAATTTTTTATAATTCAGTTTTTGGTTGGGGTTTCGAGGGAATGTTTCATGATCATCATGATAACGGGGTAAAAAGTTGCGATAGCCGAGTCGTCGGGTGATCGTAATTCGACTCAAGAGACTCGAGTTCGACACCGACGTGGTAAGCTCGTACTAATGATTTTTTTTCAAAACAAATATATCGTTGGCTTCACGGCGACCAGGTCGCAAAAATTGTCTCCAGTGAAAGGTGGTTTGCCAGGACTTAATAGTTTAAACCTCTGTCTACCCCAGTTTTGGAAATGGTGTGAATATATTTTATTATAGCGTATAAAAATATTTTACCACTTTTTCTGACAGAGGCGGTTCTCTTCGGTGCTTCGAACACTTCGTCTTCAAGACTCACATCACCCTGTGAACCTCTCTTCTGCTTCTCCGAAAAGTCTGACTTAATCTTGTTCTTCATGAACTTAGCGTACGCCACTCTTGCGGTTGGGTTGACCGATGAAAGGTTCGGATTATATTCTGGTAACAGAAAAAAATTATATAAACGTAGATGAAAAATATTCCTTATTTAATTTTACTTTTACTAATTACTGTCTGTTAAAGTTCACTGCACAACAAAAGCTGAAAATCTCCTCTCAATGGAATCTCTAATCTATTATGGTACGTGGTTTTATGCATATTATTATGCTAATATCACGTAGGCTCATAATTGGGGTTGATTAAAAAGTAACATCTTTTGTTATGTAGGTTTTAGGAATCTATTGACGACCTCCATGGACGAGAGGCGTTCGATTCCCGGTTGGGTCAATTTTCTTGGGTTTGAATGTTTGTGGTACTTTCGTTGTTTCTGATTCAATATTAAAAGTGCATAAGCTGTTTACTTTGGGATTAGAGCAATATATGTCTTGTTGTTCTTTCTATGTATATATTTATATATGTTTTATATAAATACGAGCGATACTCGTACAGCATGAATAATTTTCCAATTTTTTTACCTTCGTCGCCTCTTACGATACCCACTGGAAGAGGGTGTGGTATTATTCTTACGCCGAATTTAAACGGCAAATTCAGCCGTGATGGTATTGAGGATGCTAAAAAAGAAGAAACCGAAAGTCTCACCCAGTAGTTTCTGCGGATCAATAGTCCTAGCCTGTACGTTATCCAGGATATGGGCACGCAGCGATTGCCGGCTGCGTTTTGTCTCCGCCTCCGAAGTTCTGCCGATGGGGTCCCGTTGAGTTGTGTTCGTACGCACAAGAGCGTTCCAGTCACGTTTCTTACTGCGAAATACATAAATCTATAATTATATAGTACATGGGTAACGAGATCATTTTGCGTATATAACTTGTATATATAGGATAATATTCATGTATTTTTGAATTCAAAAGAATGTCAAAATGTTTTTGGAATCGCTTGAGTAATTCTGAGATTATAATGCATGGCTTATTATTAAATGATTGAATGCAAAATCTAAAGAAATGTAGAATGATTTAAAATTTCATTTCATCAAAATAGCTCTTTAAATACGATGTTTGTGAATAAATCTCTACGCAATGATATTGTAACATTAAATATTGATTTTTGTATGAACTTGATAGAAAGAAATCTTATAAAGGCTAATTCCATTAGTTGTTTGGAACGCTGACGCAACAATCCTATATTATTGAAGATTATTATTAATCTATTTGATACTATACACGAAACTGAAAAATGTTTACTGGTTATATGTTCTAATAGAGCTATTATAGTGTATATAATTTTTTTTTGTTTTTAAAAAAACTTCACACATACTGCTCCGACCCCAAAGTAAGCAGCTTTATTATGGAATCAGAAACAAAAAAGGTACCACAAGCACCCAGACCCGAAAAAATGTTGAAAAAGTGTTTTCAACATTGACCTGACCGGGAATCGGACCTGGGAACTCAGAACTCACAACGTGAAAACCGGTGTGTACACCACTCGTCCACGGAGATTCTCAATATATAATTATGGTGGCCTTTTCCTTCTCTTACGAATGAATACTACACTTGCAAATTAAACGGTAAACAGAAGAAGTAGAACAGTATTGTACCTCTCGGTGCTGCCTTTTCTAACGATTGCTTTGGCGATTTGACTGAAGACATCTTTAGGCTTGCTCTCTTTGGATATAACGTCTTTTATGATACCCTCAACTATGCCGATCTGGAAGTCCTTGAGGATTCTTCTCTCCATCACTTTACCTTTCTTTCCAGATACTGCAAGAATCAATCAGAATAACATTACTTTACTCCCTACTTACTTAAAGGCTGTGAAACTCACAACAGGATAATGGTATGTCCTGTAAGTGTATTTTCCATAATACCAAATTGCCACGTTTGGCAAGCATGTTGAAGATAACATTACCAGAAACATCGCATCTTAGACACTGGATTGTTTAATTCTGGTCTTTTTGGTGATTGTATCCATAGACTTTAATTTCCCTCAGTCGCCTTTAACAACGGCCACGGGAAGTAAACCCCCCTACACCCTTTACTTAAATTCTTACAGCGATACCCCGTGATAAGTGCTATGTTCTATATAATTTTTGCATATAACAAAAAAACTAAAACTTTGCGTAAGAATATCGTTGTTTTCTCTACATACTTTTCATTTAAATAATTTTCCTTTATTTTTAAGGATCAAGCCAGTATAACGGTATTGTATATTTTTTATCAAAAAGTATTTTCCAATACTCGGTAGGAAGAGCATTTTGACCCACAAGCTTAGGAGAGATAATGTGACAGGCGGTGAGCCTGTCACCGTCGCCGCGTCTATCGCAATAACCCCACATGTATCTTTTTAAAAAATAGTTATAATAAAAACAATTTAAGATATCATACTTGTAGTTTCTTGCATGTTAACCCTTGGCGTTTTCATGCCATTGTTATGTAGTATGTCAATCAGTTCGAATCGTAGTGTAGATATATCCTGTCTGATCTCCATCACGTCGTCTTCTGTCACGCCGACCTCGTCACGTGCGCGTTGTTCCGCTGTCACGTAGCGACGTACTAGAACGCGCATTACTGCTTCATGCTCCAAGCGTGCTTTTTCACGAGACTTACTCTAAAAGATTTAAGAATGTTAATGCATTCAATAATCCTTTACCTACTCACTAAATCACCAGTAAAAGCTCCTGCACGAAATGGGGCACACACTTAAGGATGATTTGCAAAAATCAGCACTATTTCGGCGGATTTATCGCAGTACTTGAAATTTAAGACCAGAATTTATCTTTCTTTAACTTATACTATTTTCAAAGCTGTTTCTCTTAGTCGCCTCCTTATAATTCCACAGGAAGAAAGGGGGAGTTTAAATTTTGTGGCAGTTACAACTCTGCATTACTGATGTATTCATATATAACTCAGTTACTTTCCGCATTGCCGGGATTGGTGGCAGAGAATGACATTGGGCAATTATTCTACAATATAAAATAAATAATAACTATTATAAAAAAAATCTATTACTCAAATGCAAAATATATCGAAAACGTATTAGCTAATTAGATTAAACATAGGCAGGAACAGCAGATAAAACTTTTTTACAATTAGCATATTTAGTAAAAACAAAAGTTTTTGAATACAAATATTGGTTACCGACCTTTTTATAATGTGTTTGAGGACGATACATTTTTTTGTATTTTAATGCAAATATGAGTTAAACACAAGACGTGTTGTTTTTGCGAAAGCTCACGTTTGAATGACAGAAAACTATCTAGGTGCGCGAAGGGTATGTGGAAGAGCGCAGAGGGACTTAATATTCCACCCCCGTGTCTCCGTTGCGCATGATTTAAAAGAAACGACATCGCCCATACTGTTACCTTGACTATGTTGATATAATTAAGTAAGCACGTCATTAAAATAGATTTAGGTCTATTATTATAACCATGCTAAAGTCCTTAAATTAAAATGATTTTAATTTATTTACTTACAAGAATAGAACCTCGGTCCCTTTTAGAGCAGCAGCGTTCAATCCAGCCTTTGAAATGCTTTGGAGTGGGGACAATGTTGAAGGGTGGTGGTACGGTGTCGCCATCCTCGAAGTAAGACATCCAGAGGTTGCTCCTTGCGAACTTCCATTCCATATCAGCTCGTTCCTGGGTAATATTAATAGTACTTCGTGATGTTGTAACTTATGTACGCCAGCGATCGCGGTGGTAGGCAGTAGTTATGGAATTTTCACGACGGAAGATATTGAATATGATATGGTGTGGAGGTTACACAATACAGCGTTTCAAAACAGACGCTTTTCGTGGTGGTAGTGGTATCTCTAGGAGATAAAAAAATATCTTCACCCATTCGCCATTCCCAATAATGGGGTAGACACAGGTATAGATAATTAAGTCCGTTCGACCTATCTTTCACTTAGGTGACCACAACGAAAACCAACTACTTTGGTTTTCTTTGGGACATCGTTCAGGTGGTGCGCTTGTCGTCGTCTTTATGACCAAGCCAACGATCAATCTTAAACAACCAACCTTACATAAGTTTTTGATATACCATAAACCCATTGCTACGAGCCTACCACATCCTACCGACCTCTTCCAAGAGATAGAAATCTGTTTTATGTGTTTCAGTTATTTTGCCTCGGTGCTATAAGCATCGACAATACACGACAGTTGTGGGTTAGGTTCTTACCCCTGTCAGGTAAGTTTTTAAATGTCTCATTTATATAATTTTACGAAGAATTATATGATGATCTCCATCGTGACGATCTGGACGTGTACATTTTACCGGTTTGGGTGTTTGTGGTACCTTCGTTGTTTCTGATTCTACAATGAAATTGGTTTGGCTATTTACTTAGGGAACAGAGCAATCCATGCGATGTTGTCTCTTTCTATATATGTATTGATTCTATGATACATACAAAGAAACAATAATTTATTATTTTAATTTTTTTTGTTATAAATATTTTCTTTCTTTCTTTCATTCAAAAAATATTTCATAACTCACATACAATCCAAAATACATACCGAAATAATTTGATAAGAGTTGGACATCATCGCAATAAGCATGTTCAGCAGCACTATGATGTTGATAACGGAGTACGAGCCGAAGGTGAGGAGCGCCCAGAATCTGGTGAAACTCTTGATGCCTGTCAGCTCGAAGGTAGTCAGGTCCACCAGACCGAAGGAGGCCCAAAACAGTGACTGAGATGTTTCAAATAAGCTGAAATGTGTACAGTTGTTTAATATGATAGAAAAACGAATATATGTTAAGTTCTCTTTCTCGGACTTCAATAGAAGCAGCTAAAGAAGATAGAGATTCATTGTTAAGGGTGCAATAATTTTGTTAATCCTCTGTGTGTCTCTTTCTCTTATTACGATGAATTTTATTAACGGCCGTGTTACGTCGGCACAAGAATAACATCATCCCCTTCTCTTGCCGTAGGTCTCGTAAGAGGCGACAAAGGGAAAGACCTTGGAAATATAATGGGCTATAGACAGATGACGGGATAACCATCTCGATAACAAACACATCAAAATGTATGAGACCGATAATGAGCAGCAGAGTTAAAGGTGCAAGGTATTTAGTAATGCGATCGACAGTTGGCGAACATGCTTGGCAAGCAAACTGGCGACCGATAGTTAACCCTCCCTTAGCCCTAGCCTCCCCGGCATCTGTCCTGCAGAGGCCGCTATGTTATTAATATTATTTTATTTTTAATAATATTGCTCTTTTACGCCAGTGTATTTTAGTTGTACTTTTATGTGGAATTATAAACAATTTATTATTATTATTGTTATTATACTTTTACTATAAAAGTGAGTGAAAAGAAAGTGTCTCACTTCGCATATCGTCTCCAGATAGTGCAAGCTCTCTCTTGGTTGTCAAAATCGGGTACACCGTTTGGGGTATGGTAACATTTGTTCTTTTCAAGTTCAGCGTAGTACCACATAAGTTGATTTAAACCTGGCAAGCATATCAAAAACTTATTTATAAAAGTAATAATAATTCTTCATTGCAAAGTCCTAAAGTACCAAAAAAAAATTAAAAACCTAATGACTAAAATTTACCTACTATTTATTTCATTAAACTAATTTTCATTTGACTAAATTCATAATTTTCATTTAATTCATAAAATGATCACTAAAAGCTGTTCAAAAACTACTAATGTTCATGGATTATTAAAGTTTTAATATGGGTTTTAATGTTTAAACGATGGGTACTTTAGTTAGTTAAAGTAATGTGTGAAATCATCATCGTCTTTATATCCTAAAAGAAACCTAACCTAACAAAAAAATAGGATCGATTATTCTAGTTTCAAAACTATCGGACGATCAATTACATTTATTTGCTTTTAATAATTTTATTTATAATTGTAAAAAATGTACGTTGTAAGTTATGGGAAGTTCATAATTTAAACTGTAATAGGTATATTACTGCCTCTGTGGTATCGGCGCAAGAAAACATACTCTTTTTTCCGTGGGTTTCCTAAGAAAAATTCTTCAAAATGCCATTTGATATCTACGGATGGCGAGATAATCATCTCGAAAAATTCCTGACCAAAATTTAGGACACCGGTGACGGGCAGCAGCGTTTACGATGGCAAGTCCTAGTACTAGTAATAGTACTGTGATCGCCAATTCGCTTGCAAAGTGTGGCAATTATGGAAATCGCTCTCTTACGGGAGAGGTTTTCAGGATTTACAGGTTCTTAAGTAGGATACATTCTTAATATATTCAAATAAAATGTTAAGAATATATTGTACGTATAATCTAAATAAAAATAAAACCATATCTAATAATATCTTTACTTCATTCCCAATGCAGGGCTAGACAGAGGTTTAGACAATTAAGTCGTTTCGACCCTCCTCTTCCACCATAGATATTTTTTTGGGATAACGTGACAGGTGTTGAGCCAGTCGCCATCTTTATGTTCAAGCTTACGACATAAATAGTACATAAGTTTTTGAAAAAAACTATCGGTACGAGCCTTGGGATCGAACTCGACTCTCTTGATTCGAATTCCGATCACCCAACTATTCTGCTATCTTGACAATGTAAACATAATCATATTATGTAATTGTAAACATATAATACAATAATAAAATGTGATCTAATTCTAAAAATAATCTTACCGCATCCAAAAGCGAATAACACCAGCATATAAACGAAGAAGAACTTAATGATGTCGATGATCATCCGTCCGAGAGATACTTGCAAGGGACCGAGGTAAGGATTAATGGAGAATATGTGGACCAGTTTGAGGAAGGAGAAGATCATGCCAGCAGCAAAAGCGCCTTCGGAAAGAAGCATTGGATCGAAGGAGTCCCATCGCTCGCGGGGGTACCAAGGGTCGAGGCCAGCGCGATAGTCTCGCTGCAAGTAAATACATTTTATAATTAAGGCTTATTTTAAAAGTAGGTACATTATTCCATTTCAAAAATACCACTTACATGGAAGAATAGAGAAGTTCGAATATTATTCGATTGATGTTATTATTCAGGCGAAAAGTATTCTAATCAGTCATTATAGCCTATCAAAAGAATATGCCTATTTTCTCCCTAATACATAGTTCAAAGTGGATTGAAAGGACAACAATGTCCATGCCTCTAACAATTATAATATTGCGAATTGTACCTAGTATTGTTAGAACCTGTTTATTTATAGAAAACCTATTTGGATTAGGGCCAATTGTTCAGTTAACCAAGGATTCCGTACGCAGCCGCAAACAATATTCATGTAACAAATCTTATTATCGGATATCTGACCTGGATCTAGAATATAGGAAGTAACTATAATTGTTTTTTTTTTTAATTCTTACAATTGTTTCCGTGTGGTGATGGCTTAAGAATATTACCAATCCCTTTCTTCCTGAGGATGTGGTAAGAGGCAACTGAGGGAAATAGCCTTAAAAAAATAAAAATATCTTCACGCAATTCCCAATACAGGGGTAGACAAAGGTCAAGTCTAGACAATTAAGTCCCTTTGACCCACCTTACACCGAAGATATTTTCGGGACAACGTGACAGGTGGTGAGCCCGTCGCCGCCTTTATGTCCAAGCCAACGATGAAATTCGTACATAAGTTTTTGAAAAACTCATTGGTACTGCCACCTGGGGATCGAACTCGGGTCTCTCGTCTCGAAATTCCGACCACCCAACAACTCGGCTATCGTGACTTATAACAGCCTTAAGTATCGTTATGATAGATGGCGGGATAACCATCTCTAAAAATATTACAATAAAATTATACCAGACCGCAGATGGGCAGCAGGGTCTGAGGTGCGGTGCGGATGCCTTAGTTGCCACTTACACCGGTGTCCTTATCGAGCTTAAAATTTTACGCTCGATACCATCCACGTGAATCATACTATGATACTTATTACTAAATTATTTATCTATAATATAGATTATTATCAACTATACAAACCACAAGTGCATACTTATATCTTGCAACCTGACATTTTAGATATGAGAGTTACTTTTGTACACGAACTTAAACCTAAATATAGATATATATATACAACTTCGAAAGTTATTTGTAGGACTTTTTAATTTAGTATATTAAACTATTTAGTTTGCTATTTATATTTTTTTATGTAAAAGACAAAATAATACGAGTACCTGTACTATATACCAAGACGAAAAGCGTAAACTGATCCATGCTATGTAGAAAATGTTGGTGATGAAATCTACGATGTTCCATAAATCACTGACGTACTCCATTAGGCCACCGCTCCAAAGAGATCTTATTTCTGCCCATATCAAACCTGAAATCGTTGCTCTTGTTAGGCTGAAGAGGAGACTACATAGATATGAGAGGACAGACGTGTAAAGACAGCCTCTTCCTTTCTTAAGGAACTGTAAAAGCTCTGCTGGATATAAAGAGAAAGAAAGAAACACTTTTATTCACTTTCTACGAGATCCCCTATTAACCTAAATATTAAGAAACATAACAGAAAGTTGAATATTGAAAGGCAAAATACGAAAACTTTGGTTTACATTGTTTTTATTTTGGTTGGGATTCCTAATTAAAAAAAGAACAGCATGTAACTCGCTGATAATATAGCTTACTATTCATTAAAGAATTTTATGAAATTGATTTATTGATTTAGATGTTAGAGTGTAACAAACAAATAAACACATTTTCGCATTTATGTTGATATAATATTGGCATTTATATTAATGAATCACAAATCGGTTAGTATATTGTTTTTAGGCTGTCAATAATGTGCATACTGTAGTAAAATTTGGTTTCGGATGATATAAGGCATACTAGTTACATGTCAATTATATGAATAACCTAATTATCAATATTTATTAATATTAATTATAAATATTAATAATTAAAATTAATATTTTAGTTTCAAGTGGTTGGGTGATTGGAATTCGAATCCAAGTCGAGTTCTTGAGTTTTTTTTTGACACTTTCCAGCGACTTATATTGGAAGCTTAGACACTAAGACAGGCTCACCACCTGCAAATAAGCTCCGGTGAAATCTAGCTCTTCTTCATCATCATAACATCCTATCAAAGGTCAACAGCTGAATATATGGGGATAGATCCTCATAAGGCGATTTTGCCATAATTGCCACGCTTGGCGAGCAGATTGGCAAACATAGTTTTTTTTAAATGATATTATGCAGGAATATGCATAATCCCCCGTCCCCATCTCCGGATATTTAGATGGCATTTACCATACCTACGCTATGAGTTACGATATTTTATTTACAGGAGATTCTTTGTGTCACTATGAAGTACATTTGTTGAATTCTTTATGAGCATTAGTTGACTTCTACGTCATCCATGATTTTCTTTAATTAAATCAGTCAACACGGAAGAAATAAAATGAACAAAGTAAATGTGTCTCGAAAGGACTCAATAGCAATTTTTTTAAATTTGTTTAAGCCGCATGCTGGCAAGTGCAAATTTACTTGCTATGAAGAGTATGACGGTGAACTCGATGAGACCGGGCAGAGCGCCTCGCTCGTGAGCCTTCCAATGCGCCACCAGTTCCTGAAGCCATCGGATTCCAGACCATTCCAGAACTAGAAACTCTGCTCTTTGAGATGCTAGTGAAAGTAGAGCTGGAACAAACGATCTGATATGTAACAAGCGGTAAGCAAGAAATTTTTTTGCAGAGTGTACATAGGTTTTTTGTACCTAAATCATTTCTCACCAATGGCCATAATGTAAGTCATGTAAATACAAAACACAAACAAACGCGCGCGTTCGCATAAATATTATGTTATGAGTTGTTGTAATTAAAATTTGCCTACATAGCAAAGTTTTTGAAATTTTGATATGTGTATTTAGACAGCGTATTACCTAATTTTTTTACCTATAAAGTTTTACCTTTAATTTTTTTACCAAGGATTTTTTGTTAAATTATTCATTCATAAACATTCATTCATATTCATAACACAAATGTTTGCTCCTAACGGAATTCAAACTTTAGAGTACGGTCTTTAGATTGGAAGGTAGGGTCGCTACAAACTGGGCTATAGTGATGTCAATGTTTATTTTTTGTTTTGTATTTTGTCAAGATGGTAATCTTCACGCAATTTCCTATACAGGGGTAGACAGAGGTCTAGTCTAGACAATTAAGTCCCCTCGACCCACCTTCCACATACATAAGTTTCCACGTACATAAGTTTTTGAAAAACCCAATGGTACGAGCCTGCCAACTGGGGATCAAACTCGAGTCTCTTGACTCGAAATTCCGACCACACTACTACTCGGCTGTCGTGACTTCAAGATGGTAATCCTAAAATCTATTTCCATTTTCCTTTAACATCAAAGCTTTTTCTTTACTCGCCTCTTACGATAAGGAAGGAAGCCTCGTTCTTATGTAATATTTCCCTTTCTTATAGCGTATTGTTACGCCGAAACCATAATGGCATTTGATATTTAAAGCACTTGAAGCTTATGTAAGAGTTGCATTATTGAATAAACGTAAGAAGATGACAAGTTCGCTAGTGTATACTATAAAGATGTAAGTGGGTCGTGGGACTGAAATTTTGGAAGCGTTTTGTTTAACTCTATAATATGTAAGTTATGCCGGGCTTTTTGTCATTATATGAATGAGAGAAGTCACGATAGCCTTGTGATTGCGTGATGGGAATTCGGGTCAAGTGTCTCGAGTTCAATCCCCAGGTGACAGGCTCGTACTAATGGGTATTTTCAAAAACTTATGCACGATTTATATCGATGGCTTGGACATAAAGTCGGCGATTGGCTCTCTACCTGTCACCAGACAACTTAGTTATCTAGGGATCACCTATGTCTATCCCAATATATTTTGCAATAAGGTGATAATATTTTTTTTTAAATGAAAGAGGAATTAAAAAAATTTACTCGGGCACGGGCGCGATCATTTAAGCACTAAATCTGTTTAGACCTCATAGTGTTTTTTTTTGTTTAAAACATGTTAATATTGTGTTCGACACTTACAAAGAAATAACATGTAAGATGAGCTGTGACAAATGAACTTAACAAATGGTTTCTTCATGAACTTGCCGTACTCCGAATCCGGGTTTAACATGTAAATCGTGCAGTACACGGGGAACATAAAACCTAATTTCGCAACCTGTAACAAAACATTGAACTTATTAAATATTTGCAGAAATATTACAGTTTACAATTTTATCCTATATTATATTACTTTAAATGTTGTATTTAATTTTTTTATTGTTTTTCTTGTAATATCAACTCGTTAATATTTCTTTTAGCTAAATTCCCGTGGTTGTTTCGAAGAAACATCTATTAAGAAACATAGTCACACTTTGACATACAATACTTGACGTATATATGTTTATCTTTGGTGTAAAAAGTATAATATTATTATTAAAGGGTCTTTAATAAGATTATTGACGTAGCACGAATAATCTAGCAACTGTTTCAGGTTTATTACCAATATAATTGTTCACTCATTAAAAGGGTATATAAAATGGAACGAAATGTTTATTTTGTTTTCTACTAAAACAGTTACAGCTACGAGTGAAAAGTTATTACTGCAACGTTTTCAATTGGAAGGTCACACATGAACTCGTAAAACAGACAAAGAACGTCCATGAGAAGGTGATATCATTGTTGTACTATTATTACTTCATCTTTTTCAATTAAAATAAATATTAATAGGATATACATAGATAGGTACAACGTCACGTCCTTTGCTCTGATTCCACAGTAAGTAGCTAAAGCACTTGTGTTATGGAATTGGAAACATCGAAAGTACCACAAATGCTCAGACCCGAGAATATGTATAATAAATGGTTCTCCACATTGACCCGTCCGGTAATCGAACCCAGGTCCATGGAGCTGTCGACACCATGAAAATGTGATACCAGTTTGTACGCAACTCTTTCACCGAAGGCATCACCTAAATAAGCATCACTCATGAATTTATTTATTGATACAATATTTTGAAGTGAGAATTCGTTATGATCAACGCACTTGATGAAGCAACACTAGAAAATAAATCAATTAAGCCATCGTGAGAGAAACGTATATTCGAGAAAAAAGATCAATTTTGATTTTGTTAATATTGTCGCATCTTAGAACTTCGTCTTGAACCACTATCTTCTTTTTCTGAAAGTTTAACTTCTTCCGAATATGAAACGTTTACATGTTTTTCTTATACCTACTGGGTTTGGGTTGAGAGTTCTTCTTTACTTAACTTTATCAATAACTAATATCACTCATAGTTTGTTTTCTTAGGACTCTTTTACTGTTTAGAATCTGGCTGACCACCATTACTGTGCATTTGTTCTGGTTTGAGAGTAGGGCGAAAGAGAATATTAAAAGGGACAAGAAATTCCTTTATTTGAAAAATTGCTAAAAAAAAGAATAATTCTAGATTTTCTTCTTTTTTGGATACTCGTACTTAGATACTCTACTTGATGCGTATAGGAAAAAAACAATAAACTAGTAAAACCGAAAATAAACTAATAAAAGCAAGAAGGAAGGTGTAAAACAGGATATAAGCGATTTGTTCTCTCTGTCTGTCCCGTTAGGGCTGATGCCTTCGTAGTTCTCAAGTGGCAACCTCGCTTTGGAATTATCAGTGTAGAACAATCTCTGTATCAGTTAGAATAATGATCTGCGCCAAGTTAGATGGTCGAGAGTGCTTTGTAGCAATCCTTGAGGAGGCTATGTTCAGAAGTTGAATTTTTAAGGACAGTAAATAAGAAAAGGTTCATCTCACCTGCACGCATTGTCCAACGATGTTTTTCCGTTTGAAACCAGGCAGGCCCTCGTACCATATAGCTCCTAAGAGCTGCTGTACATTTGGATGAGCTACAAACTGCGAAAAAATAGAACAATATATGGTTCCTGGTGATAAAATGTAATATTTAACAAAGACTAAAATAAGTAAAATATTCGTTTAATTTTTTTATTTCTGTGCCTTTTTTAGAGGTTGTAAATATTTAAATAGATACGCCACTTTCTTCCCATTGCTGAAAGTACAGGTGGCAAAAGCACAGGACAAACATTTAGAAAAATAACAGGCCAAATTTCATCTTATCATATCAGATATTCATCTTATCATATAAGATAAGTTATTATTTGAGGTGCGACAAGATCTTAACATGCGTTGATATATTTGTTTAAATCTTTATTAAAATACATAAATAGACAGATGGATACATACATAGATAGGGACAATATCAAATATATTGCTCAGCTCCCAAAGTAAGTACTTGTACTGCTTTACTACTTGTAAATTCTTTTATAAATCAATAATAATTAAATAAATTTCTTCACGACATTCCCATTACAGGGGTAAACAAAGGTCTATTCTAGACAATTAAGTCCTTTTGACCCACCTTCCACCGAAGATATTTTCGGGACAACGTGACTGGTGGTGAGCCCGTCGCCGTCTTTATGTCCAAGCTAACGATATAATTCGGACATAAGTTTTTATGAAAAAGGGATGGATCGAATCCGGGTCTCTTGACTCGAAATTCTGACCACCCAACCACTCGGCTATAGTGACTATTAAATTGTTTTGGGGTTACAATTCAAAACAATCCACAAATACGTACATATATGCATATATCAAAATACAATATTCGTATGTACCCAAAAGTTCCCTCGGGAATGGGAAATAATTAAAAAAAATACTGAATTAAAGAATTTTTTTTAAGATTGTTGGTAACCGTTGTTTTTTCTGACATGTATCATTAAAGACGAGAATATATATACTAATTATAAAAATAGAACGAGCCCCCTCTAATTCGTGTCTGGCCTAGTAGTTAGTATAATTTAATAATAAATAATAAATATCATCACGCAATTCCCAATACAGGGGTAGACAGAGGCCTAGACTAGACAATTAAGTCCCTTTGACCCACCTTCCACCGAAGATATTTTCGGGACAACGTGACTGGTGGTGAGCCAGTCGACGTCATTATGTCCAAGCCAATGATATACTTAGTACATAAGTTTTTAAAAACCCATTGGTACAAGCCTGCCACCTGGGGATCGAACTTGGGTCTCTTGACTCGAAATTCCGACCACCCACACGGCTATCGTGACTTTTTCAATATAAAAAAATTGATATTTTTTTATAATTTTATTATTTTTGTTATATATAAAGTAATAATTATATTTAAAGAGACCCGAGTTCGATCTTCAAGTTGCCGTACTAATGGGTTTTTCTAAAAACTTATGTACAAATTATATCGTTGGCTTGGACATAAATACGGCGACGGGCTCACCACCTGTCACGTTGTCCCGAAAATATCTTCGGTGGAAGGTGGGTCGAAGGAATTTAAATGTGTAGACTAGGCCTCTGTCTACCCCTGTATTGGCAATAATTTTGACCTTCACAAAACTATATTCTTTATTCATTCTTCGTTCAATTATTTTTTCCTAAGCATCAAATGTTTACTCAAAATAATGTTTATTCAGTGGAGTTTGCAACAAACATCGGCGTTACAACCGCCTTGTATATTGGCGGTTTTATAAAGAGATATACGGTGGAGCACTATACCGGCCGTTCCATTCTCTTTGCGAAATTGAAACAAACGACTTACTTTTGTTCAAGATATAAAGTTTCAAGAAGCCACGATAGTGAAGTGGTGTTTTTTATTTTTACGCATTTTCCTAGAGCTTTAGTAGAAGTCTAGACGGTGAAGTCCTTTCAAACTTTCGCCGAAGTTTATTTAGGACAACTTGACAGGTGTAGGTATAGCGGTCTCAGTGACCAAGCGAATGCTATACTATACTTACATAGTTATAAATTTACATAGATAAATAGTTCTTGTATAAATGCAACCTCTATCTTCGATGGCAGGATCACTAGCAATACCAACTAGGCCATCGAGGCCATGTGAGAAAGGTTAGGCAATACAGTAAAAAGACAGAATTTCAGAATTCAGTCTGCCTTTGGATCGTACCGATGAATTTTTTCGTAATTTTGAACTTATTATTTAAGACACTTTTGGGACAATGTAACAGGTAGTGAGTAAGTCAAAGTCAACGGTGTAAACCCCACATATGTTTTGGAAAAGCCCATAGGTACGAGTCTACCACCTAGCGATAGAATTCAGGTCTCTTGACTTGAATTCCGATCACCCAACCTCTCGGCTATCCTGTAAAATTCAAGTGGTAAAATGTGCCATAAGCTAGGTGATGATTCAAAATAGTGTGAAATACACTTATCTGAGGAATGATACTTAAATATTTTCATTAAAATATATCATCTATTCATTTAGGATACCGGAAATAAGTTCCCTTGCGTTGGTTTCTCAAAGAATATTCGAGGGAAGGTCTTTGCCCAACTCAAAACCGTGATTTTTTTTATACTTTACCTTACAAATGTTATTTATAACGTACCATTTTTTGTTTATATTTAATGGCTAATTTGAGTCGACCCAGCGTTTGTCGTTCTCCTGGTTCCCAGCAGTCTATGTCCCAGGGGTTGTAGTTGAGCATAATTTCTAGTTCTTGGGAGGTTCTCGTGTGGTCCAGAAGTGAGGTTGCGAATTCTTGACACTGTTGCCTTAACGCCTAGGAGAAACATCTCATTAGGAAATACTTACTAGTATACGTTTTTATGCATTTTTATCTGGGAAAGTAACCATTTGGACAATACTTTGTTTTTTAAAAATGTTTTAGATTTCGAGTTTATTGAGATGGAATCAGATTAATATTTATTAATCGAAAATATTCTTGAACGTACATTGGTTCTAAATAAAGATTGGTCTCCCACGTACTCTATAGTTCATAATATTAGATACTGTGTTTTAAATTTAAATTTCATAATTTTTTTTCTCTTAATTTGTTATTTGTCCCGAAAATATTTTCGGTGGAAGGTGGGTCAAAGGGACTTAATTGTCTAGACTAGACCTCTGTCTACCCCTGTTGGGAATTGCGTGAAGATATTTATTTATATTTATTTATTTATTTATTTCATCTTAATTTAAAATTATCCAAGAAAAATAAGATTGAAAAATAAACAAATACCTTATATTCAACTCGAAATTCAGTCTCCATTCTACTAAGCCGACCCAGCTCCCAGGAAAGTTGGAAAGCCGTAAGGAGTGGATCGGCTGATGAGAGGGCGATTAGAGATGGCGATGAGAGCGCACGGTACGCGTTGATTCGGGCTTGCGAGTGCCGCAACGAATCCTCTTGAGACGACTTAACGCATTCGTCACAGCCGCACCTAATGATGTCATTTATCAGTATGTTCCACATTTAAACAAAAAAAAAAAAATGTCACGCCAAGTATCACAGTCCTAAGACATCTCTTTCACTGCTTCAAAACTTAAATTAATTAAATAATAAATAAACGTGGACAGCATCACATCTATTGCTCTGATCCCAAAGTAAACAGCTAAAGCACTTGTCTTATGGAGACAGAAACAACACTTACCAGAAACACCTACACCCGAGACAAAATAGAAAACGTGGTTTTCTAAATCCATCATTTTTAAAAAAAGTCACGATAGCCGAGTGGTTGGGTTGTCGGAATTCGAGTCAAGAGACTCGAGTTCGATCCGCAGGTGGCAGACTCGTACCAATGGATTTTTTCAAAAACTTATGTATGATTTATATCGTCGGCTTGGACATTAAGATGGCGACGAGCTCACCACCTACACGTTGTATCGAATTCCGATCAACAAACCACTCGGCTATCGTATTTTTTTTTGTGTGACGTGAAATTTAACTCGCACCGGTAATTAACGGTAGAAATAGATAAGAGTATTGCATAAGATAGGTAGTTGGATAACTGTATTTATTTATTAGGTAAACCTTGTAAAAGTTTCAGTTGCATAAAATGTAAAAACGTAAAGCTTTAGTAAAGGTTATCAGGAAGAAATCGCTTTTAGCGATAAGATCGCCATTTGTGTCACCATAGTTTTGCAAAACCTTATGTCGTATTTTTTCTGTGTTGTTGTGCAATAAAGTGTATTTTATCTATATATTTATCTAAAAGCACTAAGTAAAGGCCAAAGAGTCCTTTTCTACCTTAGAGTCCTCTAACTGGCTCAGAGGACTTACCTATTTCTGAGTACCTAACAGTATAAAAAGTAGTTTTGGTTCAGCGGGAAAGGTAGACATACAACATAATTATAGGCAATTAGGCATTCATTTTTGTTCTCGGCGGTGACAACATCTATTTAAACCTCCTTTAAAATTACTTGTAGTATTCATGAGCTTCATAAATTACCAACATACCGTTGGATCGTTTTTAACCTTAGTCCCATTGAAAAAAAAAAGTAAAATGAGCTGAATTTTTTTTAACGCTACCTAACGAGCAGTCTGTTCATCTGACAATTATGTGTATGTATGGTATATGACAATAGTCGCCCACGTGCACTCGCAATACCGGAGCAAGAGCGTTGCTTACTTTTTAGAAAAGAATAGGGAAAGCGTAATAGACTGAGAGTAGGAGGAAAGAAAATGTAAAAATGTTATCATAAAATAATATTGTAAAAATAAATGGCAGTTACTTATGTAGGCAAATGGCAGTTACTTAGTAAGTTACTTATGCCATTTATTTTACAATATTATTTTATTCGGTCCGAAGAGAAACTGAGCACAACCCTTCTACAGATGCGTCGCTTATCTCTACTAAATGACACTCCACCAATACACAGGCAATGCATTCGAAATCAGGTAAAACACACCACCAAAGATAATTACGTGACAGGTTTTTGCCTTCAAACAAAGCATCATCAAGCGATTAGACCATTAATTTCGCTAAGTAAAAACAACGGCAATCTTAGAGTCAGTGCTTGCATCTGTAGGAGGAAGGGTGGTGCAATGCAATGTAATTTTATAATAATATTTCTGTAATAAATTTCCGCAAAGCAACGCCTCAGTCATTAGCTATTGTTAGGGAAGGGATAGAGTGCCTCCGCTTACTTCATTAACTGCATGAAACGTTAGCAAGAGACCTATACTTCACGCAACGAAAGGCGACGAGTAAGAGATTCCTGATAGATATATAGAGATAGAGATCATGTCCAGCTCAATGTGGCCCATATTACCTACAGGAGATACTGCTGCTTGCCTTTGCCACGAATATTTTGCTGTTGTATTGTCAGTGTCTTTCTCCGTGCTACTTTATGTGTCAAATTATTTTCCGCCACCAGTTCGGCAATGGTTGACATTTTCTATTCCTTTTTAGGTTTACATTTGAAAAAGATATTAAAATGTTTCCAGCTTTATTACTACATCTATACAAATCATTCCTCTGGCCTTTTATTATTAATAATGTAGTTTTTTTAGAAAAACAAAGTAATAAATTATTATGTTGTATTACGATATAAACATGAAATATATAAAAGTACAAAGCAGGACATAGGCCTTCATAGTAATAAATATAATTAAAAATCATAAATAAAAATGTCATTAATATTTCTTTCTTTAAACCCATTAGTAGAGCTTTTCACATTACCAGTTGTACTCTAATCGCATTTGTGGTGCATGTGGCGAGTAATATAAGCCTCTAATATCTAAAACATCACGAAATTTACGGACGCTAAAATAATGTATCCCTTGAAGCAAACTATTAAAAAGTTATTCTGTATATAACGTGTTCAATCGGGGCGGAGGTGATTGACGAAAGTTCTGTACCTACTTGACGTCGTGTGGCACTGGCAGCGTGGCGCCTCTGTCCAGCAGGATCTTCAGGATTTCGTAGTGGTTGCGGTGCGCGGCCAGGATCAGCGGTGTTATGTCGGAAGTGAAGGTGGCCGCTGAGGTGTCTACTGATTCCCAGCTCTAAACAAAACAAACAGTTGATTCTCGACTGACAACAGCAAAGTCAGAGTACATAACATAGTCGTTAGTATTAGCAAGCTCAAGTAGGCCAATAGGCCAGCCACATAGCTCGTAGATTCGGATTTCTTCCGGTTCCGGAATAGACCGGTTTCTTCGTGTCGCCAGCTCTGTGGTCCCGCGTCGATTCCCGGTCGGGTCAGTGTAGAAAACACTTTTATACGTTTTCTCGAGTCTGGGTGTTTGTGGTACCTTCGTTGTTTCTGTTTTCGTGTTACAAGTTCTTATGCTGCTTACTTTGAGGTCAGAGCAATGTATGTGATGTTGTCTCTATCATAGATAGATTTATTTATTTATAATCTTTTAATTTTTAACTGTTGAACTCCGTGCGTATACCTAAACCAATGTGTATGCCCCTCGTCTTCATTTTCATTTTTTATCTATTATCGTTTAACTAACATTATCTATTTTTATTTTTTTTAAACAAAGGCAATATAATATCAAACATAACAGAATTACATTAAGTATCATAAGGATCAAATCATACCCAGTGCTTACTGTCATTATAAGCCACCCTTTATACCGGAGGGTGTCGTAAGAGACGTTTAAGGTAAAACTTTGACAATTATCATTTTTAAAAATACCATGCCAAAATATAACTGAGCAGTGACGAGCAGTAGCTTCTAACTTGCGTGGTGGCAGTTATTGCAATTGCTAACTTGCTTGCCAAACAAGCATACCAAGCAATATGACATCTCCTTCCTAGGGGACAGGCCTAAATCCTGCAGTGGACTTTTACATACCTTTATATGATTATACTACGTTATAAAAAAAATAAAAATATTAACGCCATTATCAATACAGGAGTAGACAGAGGTCTAGACAATTAAGTCCTTTCAACTCACCTTCCACAAAAGACACTTTTTAGGACATCGTGACAGGTGGTGAGCCTGTCGCCGTCTTCATGTCCAAGTCAACGCTATTAATCGTACATAAGTTTTGAAAAAGATAATTGATACGAGGCTGCCACAGGGGGATCGAACTCGGGTCTCTTGACTCAAAGTCCGATCATCTAACCACTCGGCTATCGTTTAACTTGCGTACTTACGTATGGTTCACCGGGTACATGGTGCTCTTCCTCCCATTGCAACAACAGTTCCACCGCTTCCACGTATTCCTCTTTGATGGCATGTAAAAGTGCGTCCTGTGAACAAAATAATTTTGTTAATTGCTGAAGTGTTTGGAAAAGAATAAAGATATCTAAGTATCATTTATTATTTATTAAATCATTTATTCTATTTTTGGCGGGACTTAATTAAAATGCGAAATACATATTGGTATGTAAAACTTCACTGCAGAATATAGACCTCTCTCATAGGGAGGATTTGCCATAATCGCCACGCAAGCGGATTGGCGATCGCAGTACCAGACCACTCGCACCTCTGACGTTGCTGCCCAACTTCAGTCTGATTTTTTTAGTCTGATATTTTTAGAGATGGTTATTCCGTCATCTATCGATTGCCATAACGATATTCAAGGCAGTTTCCTTTAGTCGCCTCTTACGACACCCACGGGAAGAAAAGGAGTGGCAATATTCTCAAGCCGTTACCACATGGTAAAATGCGAATGCATCGCATTTTAATTAAGAATGTTGTGTAATATCTTTTAAATGAACATGACTAGCAAATGTTGCGTCACGTAACACTTTGATAACGTGCTCCCTGATGATCCCCGGTGAAATATTAATAGAAGGGACCACTAGTAGAAGGAAGGTCTAGGACTTAGACTCCTGCCTACCCCAATATTGCGGATGCATATATATAATGTGGCGTAAGAATACACAATCCCTTTATTCCCGTAGGTGTCGTAAGAGGCAACTGAGACCTTCTGATATTTGATAGGTCAGTGACGAGGAGCAGCGTTTATGGTACGGTCTGTCGGGAACTGCATCCCAAATCTCCTTGCCAAGCGTGGTAATTTAAGCAAACCCTTCGATAAGGGAGAATCCAGTTATATAGGGATAGGCATCTCGCCTTACCGATTTCTCTTCCTGAGGTCATCGGTAACTTTAAGGGGCTGCTTAGTTTCCTTGAGGAGTTGGTTTGGCATGAATAACTTATATAGTCCTGCCCACACGCAAACTACACGCTTGGTTGTCGAGTTGCGAAAGCAGTTCATCTTAACTAAACTAATAGCCTATGCTCTGCAGAACCAATGCAGGTGTCCTAAAATTGTATACTTCAGACCATAATTGATACGTTATACACAATAAAAGTATTTGATTTGATTGACTAACAGGCCGCTTTGATAACGATGATAAATAAAAGAAAATCCTGATACTGATATCAAGATAGTTTTGAAACTATCTTGATATCAGTAGTGTGAAAAGTCAGGATAGCCGAGTGGTTGGGTGGTCGGAATTTCAAGTCAAGAGACCCGAGGTCGATACGCAGGTGGCAGGCTCGTACCAATGGGTTTTTTGAAAAACTTATTTACGATTTATATCGTTGGCTTGGACATAAAGACGGCAACTAGCAACGTGCAAGCAAGAAAATAAAGTTAAAACGGTCCCCGTCCGACCTTTAATACAATAACGATCGCCCACAGCGCATATTAAAACTTCACGACGTGTGGTCGCTGTGTTTAGTGTTATTAAACGTGAGAGGCATGTTTTGACTTAGGCATGAGATCTAATTAGTGTCGTTAAGTGAAAAATATGAAAGACAAGTACAGCTTTTTTTTTACTTAGTCGTAGTGTGACGACCTCCGTGGAAGAGTGGCTTACACACAGGTTTTAAACGTGTCGACAGCTCTGTGGTCTCGGGTTCGATTGCCGGTCGGGTCAATGTTATAAGAATCACTGTTTCTACATTTTCTCGGGTCTGGGTATTTGTGGTACCTTCGTTGTTTCTGATTCCATATTACAAGTGCTTAAGCTGCTTACTCTGAGATCAGAGTAATGTATTTGCTGTTGTCCTTATGTATGTTTGTATTTATTTAATTATTTATTATTTACTTAGTGACATCAAACTTTACTAAAAACTTGAACCTTAGAACCTAAGGCAAGAAATAACATAAGTGTATCTAAGTGAAAAATATAAAAGACAAGTAGAGTTTTTGTATTTAGCGACCTCAAAAAGTTTATTAAAACCCATACACAGGATTGGTCTTAATCAATTCAGATGCTCCTGCCCGTTCATTCGATCTGTCAAGATGTTTATTCTGCCATTTGACGGTAGCCACTATTTTGGCGTATTTTGGCTTATCTCTTAGTTGCCTCTTACGACATCTCCGACATGGAAGAATCTACGAATAGACCTGACGTAACTCATGCGCGGGAGCCGAGATTATGTAGAACAAGAGGCTAGAGGTTACTAAGCACCGCCTCAAACCTCTTTTTACTGTCTTTTCATACGACAAACATGTGAAGAAAGACGTGTTAATTTTTTATACATAAGCCTGAGTTTTTTATGATTGCCTCTCTTGAAAAGAGCAATACTTCACATCTTTCACCTTAAATACTACAGCCCATAACCAGTCTGCTGAATCTATGTCAGGTAATTTCAGAGATGGTTATCTCGCCATCTGTCGGTAGTCATTTGCATTCTAAGGTTTTCCTGAGCTTCTTCTTGCGACAACCTTGGAATAATGGTCGAAATGAGTTTTTAAACCGTAATCACGCGGCATGTTTTATACTATGCGGCATACCGACACCTAACATTACATTCAATTAACGATGTGATATACTTTTAGTTGCATAACATCTCTATCGATTTTGTTGTTCCACGATCCATTATAATTCAATTAAATGCAACCTTTCTGTGGCCTACTGAATGATGTATTCCTATCATTAGGGGTAAATTAATTAATTGTGTATATGTGGCTTAAGTAAATAAAGCTTTTACACGAGGAGATGTTTTAAATATAGATGCGTTGTGCCTTCGATTCAAGACATGAGTTTAACTTCATACTTATTATTTTAAACTCTTCCCGTACGTGTCGTAAGAGGCGACAAAATAAAGCTTGGGAAATACTATTGGCTACCTATAGATGGCAGAATAACCATGCCGTTAAATACTAGATCAAAATTCAGACCGGTGACCTTCCCCTCCCGGACCAGGTAGCGGCCAAAGACCGGTAATCTTTTTGGGTTGTTACGATATGAATATGATTTTTAAGTTTTTCTGACACTTTTGACTAAACTAAGAACACGTGAGTACACTCATAAAAATGCAAATTTTTGAATTGATATTTGAGAATTTTTGAAGTGCACAAAAATGGAGAAAACATGAGTCTGTGACAAAGATGTTTATTTATCGCTACAACCAAAATGTTCCTGTCAGGGATACTCATCCTAACTTACCTGTCCGGTAGTTGTGGTATGGTATACGGGTATGCGACCCCGGCTTCCCTAGCTATTACTGTCCTATCCCTTGCCTTCCTGGGCGGTAATATCCTACCTTTCCTAATTCCCACCTTAACTTACCAATCTTCCTTTTCTCACAACCTATACTTCCCTTTCCTTACTCCTATTCTCTCCGCCAATCCAACGTCTGCCGCGCGGATGGATGCATGGCTAGGGGCAAGCCTAGTCGTTAGCGTGCCACACTGCCCTGGGACCGGGCGACCCAGAATTAGGCTAGCCTTACCCTGGCATGCGGGGCTCTGCTGGGGTGGACAAACCTTTCCCTTGCTACTCGTGGGAAAGCAATGGTGAATTTTACTTACCAAAATGGCGGCGATGTGGTTCGCCACCCATCACGTCTCGTTTCTCGCGGGGGCGAAAAGCGGCCCATGGAGAGCCGCTTCGCTACGTTGAATGTAAGAGGAGGAATGGATGGTAAGGTAGATGAAGTATGTCAGATGATGGACGAACGATGTATAGATATCCTGTGCGTGAACGAAACCAAGAGGAAAGGATGTGACGCCACGGTTCATGGTCCCTACACGGCATACTGGTCGGGAGTCCCCCAAACCAGCCGAGGCTGTCAGGGAGTTGGTGTGATTCTTTCCTCTCGAATAGTTGAATGTGTGATAGAGCATGAATGTGTAAGCCCAAGACTCCTCTGGGTTAGGTTAAAAGTTGGACTCACCCGCTTGTTTATCCTTGGGGTTTATGCACCGACGGATCTGCGAGGGGGTGGGTCATTAAAAACCCAAAAAGAGAGAGGAATTTTGGGATAGCATGAGAGAGGTCTTGAATAAATGCGGAGAAAATGAACGGATCGTGATGTTAGGGGACTTTAATGGGTGGGTTGGAGTAAAGCGTGATGGGTATGAAGGAGTACTGGGTACATTTGGGGACGAGAGAGTGAACGAAAATGGGAGAAGCCTACTTGAAGTATGCTTGGAATGGAATCTGTGCGTGGCCAATACAATGTTTGATCACAAAAAGATCCATTTGTATACAAGAATTGAGGGTGAGTCTAGAAGTATAATTGATTTTGTTATTGTGGATCAAAGATTGAGGAAGAACCTGCTAGACACTCGAGCATACCGCGGTGTAGGCCTTGACACAGACCACTTCCTGGTCATAGCCCGAATACATGGCATCTTTAAACTTTGGCGACACCGAGGAGCCGAGCCTACGAGTGTTTTGGACAGAATAAAAGTGGAAAATCTACAAGAAAAAGATAAGAAATACGAGTATGTAGAGAAACTGATAGAAAGTTTTAAAGGCATAGAAGAGATATGTGTGATTGAAGATTTGTGGGAGACATTTAAGAAAGGAGTCGTGAATGTTGCTGTTGAGGTATGCGGAGTAGCTAAACGGAGGAAAGGAAGAAAGAAGTATAATGTGTGGATGGATAAAGATGTACAAAAGGCTGTGCAAGAAAAGAAGAAAGCGTGGTTGGATTGGTTAGCAACAAAAGCTAACCAAAAACTTCAAAAGGCGACGAAAAACGAGATAAAGGAAGCGAGAAAGAAGTATAAAAGATTCAAATCAGCTGCGAAAGATGTTGTGACTAGAAAGAAAGAAGAACAAAAGGATGATTTTGATAGGAGGCTCACTGAAGATTTCCAGTCAAACATCAAGTTTTTCTGGAAATCCGTCAATACAGCCAGAGGAAAAACCTCTACCTCAGAGCTGAATACAATCAGGAGTCAAGATGGGAGCATTATAAAAGGAGAAGAATATGTGTTAAAGAGATGGAAAGAGTATTTTGAATGTTTATTTGAAAGAGAGGAAGTGCAGGTACAACACCCGGCACCTTCCATGGTTAATATAAATGTTGATGACAGTGAGATAAGCGTGGATGAAATAGTAAAAGCGTTGAAAAGTATGAGATTTGGTAAGGCTGCCGGATATGATAGGATTACCGTCGAGATGCTGAGGACTGGACAGGGCTTAGTGGCTAGTCAGCTGTACCGCCTTTTCAATATGTGCTGGCAAAATGGGCAAGTACCGGGAGACTGGTGCAAAGCCGTAATCGTGCCATTATATAAGGGAAAGGGGTCACGGCAGGACTGCGTAAATTTCCGCGGTATAAGCCTTCTCAGCGTCGTCGGTAAATTGTATGCGAAAGTGTTGATTGAAAGGGTTGTGAATGAAACGGACGAAAAAGTATGGGATGCACAAGCGGGATTTAGATAGGGAATGGGGTGTACGGATCAGGTCTTTTCCTTGCGGTGCATAGCCGAAAAGTGTCTGGCTAAAAACCAGAAGGTCTATTGCACGTTCGTGGATTTAGAAAAGGCCTATGATAGAGTGGTGAGGAATGAATTGTGGTCAGCATTGTCCGTGAAAGGTGTCAGCAGTATCCTCATACGAGCATTGCAATCTCTTTATAGGGATTCCTGTGCTTGTGTAAGGATAAACAGGGCGTACACTGAATGGTTTAATATCGAAAAGGTGTTAGACAGGGATGTGTAGCGTCACCGTGGCTGTTTAATCTGTTTATGGACAATTGCTTGACAGATTTAAAAGAGAATGAAAGTGGGTTGAGAATGAATGAGTTACTCGTCAAATGTTTTTTCTATGCTGATGATCAAGTATTACTCGCGTCTTCAGCCGAGGAGATGCAGGAGATGGTAACTGCTATGAGTGAAGATTTTGTTAGGAAGGGGATGAAGATGAATGTAAAGAAGACGAAAGTAATGGTGTTTGAAAGAGATGAGGTCATGACAGACTGCAATATAGTGATTGGAGATGAACAAATTGAACAGGTGAATGAGTTTGTGTATCTGGGTTCAAAGTTCACAAGAGATGGAAAGTGTGAGAGTGATATTGAAAGAAGAGTGAATGCAGGAAACATGGTGAATGGAGCTTTGCACTCCTTTATGAGCAGTCGGATGGTGTCTAACAAGGCACGTTTGGCTGTGCATAGGGGAGTTTTGGTTCCGACACTCATGAACGGAAGTGAAAGTTGGGTGTGGCAGAAGAAACATGAAAGCAGAGTAAATGCAGTTGAGATGAGAGCATTAAGAAGTATGTTAGGAGTTAAACTGAGCGACAGGATAAGGAATGGTGAAATAAGGAAACGTTGTGGTCTGAAAGAAGATGTAGTGACTAAAATGGAGAAAGGTATGCTGAGATGGTTTGGCCATGTCGAGAGAATGAATGAAGAACGATTGACGAAAAAAGCATATAAGGCGAGTGTGAATGGAAGTGTAGGAAAGGGAAGACCTAGGCGGACGTTTCAAGACCAAATCAGGGACGTCCTGAAAAAAGGCCAGGTCAAGAGTACCCTGAATCGAAGAGAATGTATGAAGGGAATAATGAAAGTGGACGAAGCGAAACAAGTATGTAAGGATCGTAGCAAGTGGAAAGAAGTGGTCTCTGCCTACCCCTACGGGAAAGAGGCGTGATGATATGTATGTATGTATGTAACCAAAATTAAATTATAATATATTAATATATTAAAACCAAAACGAAAAAAAAAGAAATTAACAATAATTTTGAAAATTTATATAGACTCATAATGCTGTAGCCAATTGGAAAGAATTAAAAAGAATAATCAATCTGATAATAGTAAAAATCGATATGTAATGATACGTATAGTTCTTTGTGGCTACACTACACACATGTGGATAAAGACGTGCATTATATATTATAAGTAATTGGCATTAATCCAAAACGTGTCTAATTCGTTAATGCAGATAAACAGTACGTAAAAATGTAGTACGGAGACGATCCAATTTACTTATATTGCCCTGTACGACCCGTCTGTCCTTGTGCGCTACTTCGTGATTGGTTTATTGCATGTAAAATTAGCAATAATTTAGAATATAAATTTGAAATCGACGATGTTCGTGCATCACTACCTAAAATAACTAACGTTGTTTACAACTTATGGTTCGTAAAGAACTGTTGCCGACGACCCCGTTAGCCTGTTGGTAGTGACTGTGCCTCAGAAGCTAACGTTTGCTGGTTCGAATTCCGCTGGGTGCAAAAATTTGTGGGATGTATTACTCAGTTCCTGATTGGTATTCGATATTCGAACGTAATGTAATTTATTTAGAAAATTTTCAATTATTTACAGACGATCTCTACTCTGTGCGACTGTTTAACAATAGATATACTGTGTGGCCTCTATATACTCTGTGGCCGATTCTTATAATGTAGTGTTAGATAATAGCTATATAACTGAGAAATAGTAACTTTATATCTTTGAGAATAGGATGTGTTTGACATTAGTAGTATGTGTCCAATTAGTTTTGTCATCATGCATTTTGACAGACATTTATTTTTTAGACAAAGTTCGAGACAGTTAAGTCCGTTCTTTCGACCCACCTTTTACCAATGCATATTTGGGACAACGTGGCAGGTGGTGAGACTATCGCTATACCAGTCCAAGCCAATGCTACAATATACTTAAATAGATAAATATTCACATGTGCACATAAACATCCATGACTCGAGTACAAACTTTCATATTCATCGTACAAGTGTTTGCTCATGGATTTGAACTCGCAATCCTTGGTTTGAAAGCAGGGTCAGTACCAACTAGGCTATCGGGTACAATGTTTTATTTTATGTAGTTAAATGTATTTTAAACATACATAATATATTTATTTTATGTTTGCGTACTCCTGCTCTACATACTATTACTTTAAAAAATAAAATACATAATAAAAAAATATCTTCACGCAATTACAGGGGTAGACAAAGGTCTAGTCTAGACAATTAGGATCCTTCCACTGAAGATATTTTCGAGGTAACGTGACAGGTGGTGTGCCTGTCGCTGTCTTTATGTCCAAGCCAACGATATAATTCGTACATAAGTTTTTATGAAAAACCCATAGGTACGAGCCTGCTATCTGGGGATCGAACTCGGGTAGAGACCCGAGTTCGATCTCCAATCGTATCGTACTAAAGTACTAAATCTTATCGTACTAAAGTAATAGTACGATAAATCACGATAGCCGAGTGGTTGGGTGATCGGAATTTCGAGTCGCTCTAGACTACTATTACTTTTATCGATTTATCGTACTATTTTAAATCTCACACTCCACATTTATGAAATAATATAAGCAAGGAGTTTTTGTTAAGGATAACATCACATAAATAAGGACCACCTTGGGAACATATCAGAACAATATACGGCTCTGATCCCAAAGCAAGTACTTAACTAACGCTCTAGTGTCATGGAACTGTTATGCGGGGGATTAAAATGTACTTTTAAAAAAAAAGGATTATTTATTTGCTGAAAGAATTAGGTTACACTTTTACACTTTATATATAACCCGCACAACTTTTATGATATAGATTATAATATATATTTAATGGGATCCTTGAACAGCCGTCCAACTCAGTACTGAAGGGGCTTCTCTTCAGGCAGAGTTTATATTGTAATTAATTTGCTGATTCTGCTATATGATTGGTAGGTTGACCATATTAGGTCAGCCTTATCCCTTACATAACTGGGATATAACAGAACGAAGGTCCCAAGAAGATAAAGCGTGAAGTTTACCCAAATAAAGCGTTGCCGTAAGGTTGGGTATAAAGGACAAAATTGTCTAGACCTAGGTCTAACACAGGTCCGGAAAAATTAATACAAAAAATACAGAAATTTATACGTTAGCATCTCTGGTACCCCTTTTACGTAGTCGCCAATATTTTGTATTTAGAGTGTATTTATTTACATTCCAACTTTGTGTACTAAACTTAGGATGAATTAAGCGGAAAACTATTGAACAGAATATCTTTACTGGTGCCCCTTCAATCCAACTTTCACCGGACCTTACTTTTTGGGGCAACGTGTAAAGTTATCTCCTTACACGTTGATAACCTTACACGTTAGCCTGTCATCATCTTTATGTCCAAGACAACGACATAAATCGTAAATAAGTTTTTAAATAACTCATCGGTTCGAGCCAGGGCACTTCCTGGGCATTGAACTCATGACTCGAATTACGATCACCCAACCACTCGGCTATCGTATCAACGATCAGAAATAAATCAAATTTATGGCGTATTGTGTTTTGAGGTAAGAATGAAAAGTCAGCTCTTATGAAAATATACGTACGTTCAGGTAAACTATTGACAGAATGATTTCCCTCAGGTACGGATTATTTGAAAAAATGTCTCTTTAAAACAAAGTCTCTAACCATGTATGTAAATATATGTAAATATTTAATATATTCTTCGAACTAACACAGGTTTGTTTTTGATAGAACATTAATATTTATTAGTGGAAACATAACAACCCCTAGAGTGTACACAGAATTTATTTATAGCAAATAGACGTTTTGTAATGGCATGACATTGCTCTCGGAATCAAGCACTTGAATGAGAATTATTAAAAATTATAACTGTAAGTTTCTTTATTTTTATAAATTTAACGATGAAAATATTATCAACACTGGGGTAGATAGAGGTCTAGACAATTGAATCCTTTAGACCCACCTTTCACCGAAGACATTTTATTAGGTAAACGTGACAGGTGGTGAGCCGTCGCCGACTTTACTTTCAAGCCAACGATATAAATTGTACATAAGTTTTGAAAAACTCATTGGTACGGGCCCACCACCTGTGGATCGAACTCAGGTCTCTTAACCCGAACTCCGATCACGCAACTTTTTAACATGATGATAAATTTCGTGGCTTTTTGAATTGCAGTCACCTGATTGGGTGATCGCTAACCTCGGCTATTAAGGCATCCCGTGAGAACAATTAGTTAAACTTAAAGAGTATCGAGGCGTAGCCTTATGACCAGAACGTCTTCGCTGCTACCTTGGGTGCCGCCTTTCTCTGGCGTATGTAGTAATGTTACGTACTTAATGTCTTATGTCGGGACTTGTTGCTCGTCGCCGGTCCCCTTCGAACCGGGCAACAAAGGCTCTAGGGAGGGGTCACCAGCAGGGAGGGGGCAGCGTATCCTGGGTACTCACCAGGTGGTGTAGTGACTTCTACTCATAGTCAATGTTAATGTTACCTTGTTAACACTTACCTTGACTTTGATGCCAGCTCCTAGAAGTAGCTTGATAAGCTCGATGTTTTCATTCTCTATGGCAGCTATCAGCGCCGATCGATTCAGGGGATCCACGCAGTTGATGTCGAGGATTTCCGGGCTCGAGGAGTACTGGTCTATCAATCTGTAAGAGGCATTTGTTATAAAAACAAATCACTTTTATTCTCTCCACAGCTATTTCCCAGCTTTTGAAGGTACATTTTCTTTGAACTTAGTCTATATAATCTTGTAATATTTCTGCATATGTTGCATTGCAGTTTTTTTCAAGGTGATGTCGAGTTATTCTTTATGTATTAGGTCTATAAATTTCGGTCTACAGAAAAATTTTGGTATAACATTATTGTTATTAATAATAAATATAAATTAAAAAGATAATAAAACACTAAAGGCAAAGAACTATTAAATAAAAATATATTTTAGCCTCTGATACAAACAGATATTTATTTATTTTAATTATTTGGAAAACAAACCGTGATAATATAACTATATTAAATATGAATGAATAAATCTGTACACCATTTAAAAGTTATCGCATGTATAAGGTTATCTATGCCTCGAAAGGGTTATGGTCTGAAGTTAACTTTTACAGGCCATTGAGTATGTGTGTGTATGGATTTCGTTTGTTTTTTTTAAAACATGAATTTTTCGTCAGTGTACCTATTTTTCAGCAAAAAGTTAATTTTTTCATTCATAAAATATAATATATGAAGGATCTTCACGTCATTACCAATACAGGTAGACAGAGGTCTACCTGTATTCGACAATTAAGTCGTTACGCCCCTCCTTCCACCAAAGACATTTTTTTGCGACAATGTGACAGTTTTTGAAAAACCCATTGGTTTGAGCCTTTGGGGATCAAACACGAGCTCCTTTACTCGAATTCCGGTCGCCCAACCACTCATCTATCGTGACTCGCTATAAATCGTACCAATACTAGGATAGCAAGAAATCTAGACTCTAGACAATTTAGTCTTTTTCGTCTCACGTTACACATGCTTATTTTAGACAACGCGAAGATAACTTAAGCATAAAATACAAGGGCTGTTAGAATATATGTATTAAAGTGAAATGACAATAGAAAAGTATCAAATACATTGTACACAATGTAGGGCACGGCCAGTGTGATAACGCAACGATGTGTTAGAAATAAACAGGATTAAAGTGGGCCTTGTAGTGATTCCCAGCGATCGACTCGACTTACCGACAAACGCCGAAATAGAATTTACACAACGTGTCACAATACGATTCTCATCCAGTTTTTGATGTCGCGAAAACTGAGAGGTTTTTACGAAGAAAAAGAAATGAATACAATATATATTTTAGGTCTGATAGTAGATTATCGACACATTTTTTTAGATTATAACCAATATAAATACAAGAATGGATATTGACAATATATGGCTTCCATTGTAGAAGAAACCTAACCTATGTAATAATATTCTATTTATTTTCCTGAATATTTTTCTATCCATAAATATCATAGAGCTGCGATAGACGAGAGGCTAGGCGGAGAGACTCCAATTCGATCCCCAGGCGGAATGCTCGTATGAGTTTTTCCGGAACTCACGTACGATTTATATCAAAGACTTGGAAACTTAAATGGAAACAGATTCAACACGTGTTAAGATGTTTCAAATGTAAGGTCCATTGGAATCGGATAACTAGTGAATCAGATAACTAGTCTCCTAGATAAAAGGTTAAAAATTTATTGGTCAAAAAGGTTAAACATTTTCTAGAACTGGATTGTCTTCAGAATGAGGAATGCAAGAATGCGACAGTTTTATTAATCTATAATGCATGCAGTACTTTTTGTTATAATTGCTATACCTTTCCAATTTTTTTTTCATAATAAACTATTGTCAATTTTTTTTAAACAAGTTTAGTCAAAATTTGTCAGGATCGTTATGGACTTTGAGTACCGTCTTGGTTGTCAGGCACGACATCGTATTTGTAACGTTCTGCAAATGAAGCTTTTTGCAGATTTTGCAGGTTGAATTGTAATTCGTGAACTTAGCTCGATTTTTTTCAACGCAAACAAATGAAAAAAGGTCAAGTTTATTAAATTGTTAAAAAGTGAATAATTTAATTGATACTTTTAATAATAATAATTTTTATAGGAACTTAGTATAAGAGGAGTAACTCAGCAATAGGCTCACCACCTGTTGCGATGTCCCAAATAAGCCTCGGTAGAAAGTAGGCCGGAGACTTTATCGCCTAGTCTACTGCTTACGTCGTAGAGTTAGTGTTACATCATAGTCACCTGATTTAGGTACTTACTATAGTCACGAAATTTTCCAATACTCGGAAGTATTTAAAAATAAAAAAAATAAATATCTTCACGCAACTCTCAGTACAGGGTAGACAGAGGTCTAGTCTAGACAATTAGTTCCCTTTGACCCACCTTCCACCGAAGATATTTTCGGGTCAACGTGACAGATGGTGAGCCCGTCGCCGTCTTTATGTCCAAGGCAACGATGTAATTTGTACATAAGTTTTTGAAAAACTCATTGGTACTGCCACCTGGGGGTCGAACTTGGGTCTCTTGACTCGAAATTCCGACCACCCAACCACTTGGCTATTGTGACTTCACTATAGTATAGTAATTATTTCAATTCGGAATTAAAATTACTTTTTATTTTGTGAATTCATCGTATGGTTATGGCGTGAGAACTTACCACCTAATTTCTTCCCCAGGTTGTCAAAAGAGGCAACTATGGGAAAGGCTTTGAAAATCTAATTTTCTGTCGACAAATGGTGATATACAAATGTTATGGATTATCTTAGTACGGGGTAGCCGAACAGACTCAAGTACACATTTATTTATAGTATTATTATAGCTAAAAGTCACGATAGCCGAGTGGCTGGGTGGTCGGAATTTCGAGTCGAGAGACCGAAGTTCGATCCCCAGATGGCAGGCTAGTACCAAGGGGTTTTTTCAAAAAACTTATGTACGAATCATATCGTTGGCTTAGACATAAAGACGATGACGGGCTCACCACCTGTCACGTTGTCCCGAAAATATCTTTGGTGGAAGGTGGGTCGAAGGGCATTAATTGTCTAGACTAGACCTCTGTCTACTCCTGTATTGGGAATTGGGGGAATTTATTTATTTACTTATTTATTTTATTCTTATCGTTACACTACAACATATGAAATCTAAAATTACATGGGGTAAGAAAAGGCTTCAGGAAAGCGTTATTTTGGCATTCTGCCAAAATCTTCAACTATGGTTCAATCTTTTGTATTTACGCGTACACGATTTTCGAATTATATAATTTATATAGAATATTCGGATATAAACGATTTTTGGATTTTTCACACGGCATCCCCCCGTGACCAATGATGCTGTAAAGCATCCGAAAAGTCAGGAAGTAAAAATAGTTTGTTAAAACTAATAAAAAACGCGATAAAATCCGAAAATCGGATTATTTAAGATATGGCTAAATCTTTTTATCATGTTCATAACGTTTCTCTAGGTATAAGCTAAAAAAAATATTAACAATGTGTCATACTGTTTATAACATTGTTGATACATTAATGATTATCACACATGAAGAATGCGAAGATTAATAGAATACAACAATTTCCAAAACTTACTCCTAGTGCTCGGTAAAATTACTTATAATATTAAAATGTACTTATTTAAAAGTTAAAACCCCTATAAGCGAAACAGTCTCTAATTTCCTCTGATTGAGAGTTCAGTTTATTAATTTAACTTCCGGTCGGGAAATTAAAATTCTAATTCGAATAATGCCAATACTCAAGCCACGCTCTCCCGATCTTTTGTCCAAAATTTTTAATTTAAGTATGACATTAAACACTATTTTAAAACTAACAAGAAAGGATGAGTTAAGGTTCGAACTTCCGATTCAATTGCTTGAAGTCTTATGTATACATATACATCATTTCGCTGTTAAGAGCTTCATGGGTGGCGATGAATTATTACTAAAAGTAACAAACTATTGTAGTAACAAACGATAGCCGAGTGGAAGGAGTGAGGGGTCGGAATTTCGTGTCGAGAGACCGAAGTTCGATCCCCAGATGGCAGGCTAGTACCAAGGGTTTTTCAAAACCTATGTACGATTCATATCGTTGGCTTAGACATAAAGACGATGACGGGCTCACCACCTGTCACGTTGTCCCGAAAATATCTTTGGTGGAAGGTGGGTCGAAGGGCATTAATTGTCTAGACTAGACCTCTGTCTACTCCTGTATTGGGAATTGGGGGAATTTATTTATTTACTTATTTATTTTATTCTTATCGTTACACTACAACATATGAAATCTAAAATTACATGGGGTAAGAAAAGGCTTCAGGAAAGCGTTATTTTGGCATTCTGCCAAAATCTTCAACTATGGTTCAATCTTTTGTATTTACGCGTACACGATTTTCGAATTATATAATTTATATAGAATATTCGGATATAAACGATTTTTGGATTTTTCACACGGCATCCCCCGTGACCAATGATGCTGTAAAGCATCCGAAAAGTCAGGAAGTAAAAATAGTTTGTTAAAACTAATAAAAAACGCGATAAAATCCGAAAATCGGATTATTTAAGATATGGCTAAATCTTTTTATCATGTTCATAACGTTTCTCTAGGTATAAGCTAAAAAAAATATTAACAATGTGTCATACTGTTTATAACATTGTTGATACATTAATGATTATCACACATGAAGAATGCGAAGATTAATAGAATACAACAATTTCCAAAACTTACTCCTAGTGCTCGGTAAAATTACTTATAATATTAAAATGTACTTATTTAAAAGTTAAAACCCCTATAAGCGAAACAGTCTCTAATTTCCTCTGATTGAGAGTTCAGTTTATTAATTTAACTTCCGGTCGGGAAATTAAAATTCTAATTCGAATAACGCCAATACTCAAGCCACGCTCTCCCGATCTTTTGTCCAAAATTTTTAATTTAAGTATGACATTAAACACTATTTTAAAACTAACAAGAAAGGATGAGTTAAGGTTCGAACTTCCGATTCAATTGCTTGAAGTCTTATGTATACATATACATCATTTCGCTGTTAAGAGCTTCATGGGTGGCGATGAATTATTACTAAAAGTAACAAACTATTGTAGTAACAAACGATAGCCGAGTGGAAGGAGTGAGGGGTCGGAATTTCGAGTCGAGAGACCCGAGTTCGATCCCCAAGTGGCAGGCTCGTACCAATCGGTTTTTTCAAAACCTATGTACGATTCATATCGTTGGCTTGGACATAAAGACGGCGATGGACTCACCACTTGTCACGTTGTCCCGAAGATATCTTTGGTGGAAGGTGGGTCAAAGGGACTTAATTGTCTAGACTAGACCTCTGTCTACCCCCTGTATTGGTAATTGCGTGAAGATATTTATTTATTTACTTATTTATTTTATTCTTATCGTTACACTACAACATATGAAATCTAAAATTACATGGGTAAGAAAAGGCTTCAGGAAAGCGTTATTTTGGCATTCTGCCAAAATCTTCAACTATGGTTCAATCTTTTGTATTTACGCGTACACGATTTTCGAATTATATAATTTATATAGAATATTCGGATATAAACGATTTTTGGATTTTTCACACGGCATCCCCCCGTGACCAATGATGCTGTAAAGCATCCGAAAAGTCAGGAAGTAAAAATAGTTTGTTAAAACTAATAAAAAACGCGATAAAATCCGAAAATCGGATTATTTAAGATATGGCTAAATCTTTTTATCATGTTCATAACGTTTCTCTAGGTATAAGCTAAAAAAAATATTAACAATGTGTCATACTGTTTATAACATTGTTGATACATTAATGATTATCACACATGAAGAATGCGAAGATTAATAGAATACAACAATTTCCAAAACTTACTCCTAGTGCTCGGTAAAATTACTTATAATATTAAAATGTACTTATTTAAAAGTTAAAACCCCTATAAGCGAAACAGTCTCTAATTTCCTCTGATTGAGAGTTCAGTTTATTAATTTAACTTCCGGTCGGGAAATTAAAATTCTAATTCGAATAACGCCAATACTCAAGCCACGCTCTCCCGATCTTTTGTCCAAAATTTTTAATTTAAGTATGGCATTAAACACTATTTTAAAACTAACAAGAAAGGATGAGTTAAGGTTCGAACTTCCGATTCAATTGCTTGAAGTCTTATGTATACATATACATCATTTCGCTGTTAAGAGCTTCATGGGTGGCGATGAATTATTACTAAAAGTAACAAACTATTGTAGTAACAAACGATAGCCGAGTGGAAGGAGTGAGGGGTCGGAATTTCGAGTCGAGAGACCCGAGTTCGATCCCCAAGTGGCAGGCTCGTACCAATCGGTTTTTTCAAAACCTATGTACGATTCATATCGTTGGCTTGGACATAAAGACGGCGATGGACTCACCACTTGTCACGTTGTCCCGAAGATATCTTTGGTGGAAGGTGGGTCAAAGGGACTTAATTGTCTAGACTAGACCTCTGTCTACCCCCTGTATTGGTAATTGCGTGAAGATATTTATAACAAACTATTACACCTAAATGTAGCAGTCTGGTAACGGGCAGTAGCGTTTAAAATGCAATGTGTAGTGTACTGTGATCGCTAATCCGCCTGTCAGTCATGGCGATTGTGGAAAATCCTTGTTACGAGAGAGGCATATGTCCTGCAGTGGATTTCCTTAGGCTGTTAAGGAAGTAAAAACATTGAGTAATTACTTTTTCACAGTAGCGTAGTCTCCTCTATCGGCATTAAGGAGAAACGTTTTCTCCTCTCTCGTCAATGGCTTCTCGTAAACCTGGCGTAAGTCATGCTGGCTGTTCCTGAGGGCCTCCTGGGAACTCCCCAGGAGTTCCTCTCTGGATCCCCGATTCATTATGGCCTGCAAAAGAAATTTACATTCAGTGTACCTTAGTAGACTCCTTCTTTGTCCTTCATTTTATTATCACACAGATACAAACTAACATATCATATCTGCCGGCAAACAGCAGTATAACATTTCTACTCAACTCTGTTCGAATTTGACGAGGTTTGCCACGAATTTTTAAAAATCTCTGTTAAAAAGAGTCGCAATCGTATTAATTTGTATTTAAAACTCTTTATAACCTTTTTTTTTTCAACTTCATAAATTTCCTAATTCTCGATTAGTCTGCGGTCTAAAAAATTTAGTCCTCACATGTCACTGGAGCTTATTTAGAGCAATGTGACTGATGGTGAGCCTGTTACCGTCTTAGTGTTTCAGCCAACGACACAATTCAAACATGAGTTTCGGAAAAACAAATTAATACGAGCTTTTTTTTTTTAGCGCCGAGTATAGTTATTTTGCTTTTGTAAATAGACTGCAGTTGCCTCTTTCGAAAAGATCGTATGTTGGCTCTTTTCCACTTAATCTCACCTACAAATGGTGCATCCTGATGATGATCAAGCAAGATCTTAAACTATCACTAACCCCATGCAGAGAGTTTGGACAAATTTACAATGTATGTAATTATTAATAAAATTGATTCTTTAATTTTCTTTGTGTTGAATGATTGGGCTAAGTGGTAGCTAAAAAAATGTGTTGTTTCTTTTTTATTTAAAAAAGGCTGCAAACGGCAATTGCTTTACCTGCCGTTAACTTACAACGTGGTCAAAGCTTGCGTAAAGCTCTTCATGACAGGAGATGTATATGAAACTGAGAATAATCCTCAATTATCCTTTATATTTTTAAATATTTATAAGCAAATTTTATAATTATTCTAAGAATGCTAATGTTAAAGCTTTATGTATGGCTTCCATTCTATCACAATACCTTGACTCAATACCTTGGCTTATTCAACCAATGACAGAAATTCTATCATTAACAGTTCAGGAATTTAAAAGTGTCATGTGTTTAATATAATATAAGTCACGATAGCCGAGTGGTTAGGTGGTCGGAATTTCGAGTCAAGAGACCCGAGTTCGATCCTCAAGTGGCCGTACCAATGGGTTTTTCTTAAATTTGTGTACGAATCATATCGTTGGCTTGGACATAAAGACGGCGACGAGCTCATCACCACGTTGTCCCGAAAATATCTTCGGTGGAAGGTGGGTCAAAGGGACTTTAATGTCTAGACTAGACCTCTGTCTACCCCTATATTGGGAATTGCGTGAAGATATTTATTTTATTTTATTTATAATCTGAAATATAAAAAATTGGATTAAATAATTTGAACATATATAAACATATAAGTACTAAATCAACGAAGATCAAATGCCTTATTTTGTATGTATTTTAAAGTTGTATCCAATCTTTTAAATTAATGATTTACATTTATGGATAAGTGTCATTTCCGGATACATTTGTTTCATTCGAAATAAAATTAATTCATTATTTATATTTTGTTATATTATACATATTTTATTATTATAATATAGTATAATTTTAGTATAATCAGTAACTATTGATATATAAATACACAGACACGTACATTGCTCTGATCCCATAGTAAGTAGCTTATTTAGTAGGTACCATAATCACCCAGACTCAAAAAAATATTGAAAAAGCTATATTCTACATTGACCCGTATGGAAATTGAACGAGAACTAGTATCATCATGAAAACCGTCAGTGAACCCCACTCATCCACGAAGGTCGTCAAATTATTAACATAATGTGAGTCATTTAGTTCCTATGATAGTTAAGTTATATTTTTTGGGCCGGTCCCTAAAGGGTTGTTTTATAACTGCCAATTTTACAACAACCATTTCATAATTAGATTAGTAAACTCATGGGGAAATTTTATTTTGTAGGTCAAACGGAGCCCAAATGTTAATTCTGGATACTTTGTTTGTATACAACTGTTTAGGTCTTAGATCCTAAACAGTATTTCATTAGATCTGGTCCATTTAGAAATATTTATATGTGCATGATGAAAATTATGAATTTGAAAGAAGCGAAAGAGGTATGTAGCGATCCTGACACTTGGCGATCTGTACTCCCTGGATAACCTGTCAGAGACAATGTGTGAAGATTTTTTATTTTAATATTTGCTCTTATTATATTACATTTTTCATTTATATTTGATTAAAATATAATATGCAACGAATTTTTTTGTTGCATATTATATTTTACATACATTGTAAATTTGTCCAAACTCTCTGCATTGGGTTAGTGATAGTTTTGTCACGTTGAGCGAATGAGTGAAGACTGAATGGTGAAGAAAATATATAGCGCGAAAGATAATATTAAAAGGTGTCGAGGTAGACCGAGACTAACTTTCGAAAACCATGTGAGCAAATTGCTCGAAGAGGGGAGGGTCAAGAGTACTCGGATGCCTAGACGTGCATGTATGAAGAAGATGATGAATCTGAAAGAAGCGAAAGAAGTATGTAGGGATCGTGACACTTGGCGATCTGTTCTCTCTGGCTGCCCCGTCAGGGATTGTGCGTGAAGATATGTATGTATGTATGTATGTAATTTTTTTGTGTAGATTTCATAACAAATGAATGCGGTTTTATTATAGAAAAACGTTGCTCAATATTTCGACGCCAAGGATTCCGATGCTGGCTGAGACAACTAGAATTTCTTTTTAGCGGTAAACGCTCAAAAATGTGTCTTTTTAAGGTTGAACAGAACTAAATTTAGTCGGCCCCAGTCCCAGAATTTGTCTAACAAAATCTCGACTACAGACACAAGTTTTTTCCGGTACTCGTAGACGTGTTCCCGAGAAATATTGGCACGGCCGGTGTATAGGGCATTACTAGTGCTGTCATCTGCATAGCAATGGATGTTACGAATTTGTGACAAATTATTCATATGCAGAAGAAACAGGGTTGGCGATAGCACACAGCCTTGTGGGACACCAGCGTTCACAGACTTGGAGTCCGAGCATGCACCGTCAACTACGACCTTGATGCTCCAGTTTGTGAGAAAATTAGTGACCCAATTTCAAAATTTCTCGGAAAGCCAATATGACGGAGGCTTCGAGAGAAGCGCTTTGTGCCATACCCAATCAAAGGTTTTTGCTATGTCCAAACTAACTGCCAGGGCCTCACCCTTGCTCTCAACTGCCTTCGCCCATCGATGAGTGAGGTACAAAAGAAGATCACCAGCCGAGCAAACCCGACGGAAGCCGTATTGGCGGTCACTAATCAACTGGTGCTCCTCTAAGTACCTCAAGAGCTGACAGTATATAATGGACTCCATTATTTTGGAGAACAAGGAAGTGATGGCGATCGGTCTGTAGTTACCCGGATCTGAGCGGCCGCATTTCTTAGGGATCGGGTGCACCAAATCTGTCTGCCATTTGAACTCGCAACCTTTAGCATAGAAGGCAGGATTATTACCAGCTAGGCAATGAGATCGTCAGTCTCTAGTTTAAATAATTGCAAATTAGTATCCACTATATTAGAATAATTACACACAAAAGCAACATTCATTTATTACGCACCTCAATTTCTACAAGTAGCAATAAATTATGGTGTCAATAAATTCACCACACTATTATTTCACACAATATACGAAAAGATTTGTGCGACCAAATGGAATGATTCACCATTACTAACTCATGAATTTCCTTTAGGCCCTTATAACGAGTAAATAGATGAAAACGATAAACAAACAACTAGGGGAACCGCCATTTGCATGCAATTACGTCTCTACATAATAGTTCCTGTAGCTGTCTTTCTCATGTCTCGTTATAGTTTAGTTTATTTCTACTCTGATGATATTTAAAAACTTGGTTCTAATATTCCTCATAAATATATAAGATTCCATTCCTTACTGTAATCTGCGATATATATAAGAAGTTCACTACTATAAGTCCTATATCGTAATCATCATAACAGCCTATAAGAACCCTCTGCTGCAACATAGCTCTCATCTGCGTCCATCGTTGCTTCATCCGGAGAAAATGTAGAAAAAGTCTTGTCTTCATTATCATCTTTTAAGAGAAAGGTCTCAGACCTAGACCTTACTTCTAATGGGTAGAATCTCAAAATTTATATACGGATATTTACATTGATAATTGTACTGCATAGTGTCATATGTGTAAATGTTTTTATTATTTTAATATATATATATATATATATATATATATATATATATATATATATATATATATATACATATATATATATATATGTATATATATATATATATATATATATATATATATACATATATATATATATATATATATACATATATATATATATATATATATATATATATATATATATATATATATATATATATATATATATATATACATATATATATATATATATATATATATATATATATATATATATATATATATATATATATATATATATATATAAGGTTAATGTAAGTATATGCATGTTTGAAGAAGTATGTGTGTATGTGTATGTAGGTATAGGTGTATATATATGTGTATATGTGTGTATGTATATATGTATGTTTATTACAATTACATATATATTAAACGATAGATTTTGTGACGATTTGCTGCCATCTTTGTTTTTTTTTTGTTGTTTAATTTATTTGTTTAAAGTACCGCCCTGATTTTTTTTTCTCCTTATATACTCCTTTAATTGGTAGATAATATATTAAGTCCGCAATAATAAATTAAGTCCGCCAATTGTACATTCAATTATGTGTGCAATAAAGTTTTTAAATAAATAAAAAAAAATAAAGTGTTTCATTCAAGTTATTGAGGAAAACAATTTTTCTACCGGTAAACGACCGGTAATCGAACCCGCTACCTCAGAGCTGGCGACACCATAAGAACCGCTGTGTAAGCCACTAGTCCATGGAGGTTATCATCTATGTCATCAATTTGTTTATCAAGTGTTAAATAAAACTCCTTATGAGAGTGGTTTCTTTCTTACAACCATTGGAGAAGAAAGGATCTCAGGAGTGGCAGACTTGTACAGGCAAACGTAGTAGCCCCTCCTTAAGATAGAATGACGATCTGCACAATATTGCGGAAGAGGGACGACAACATTCAGCAGTAGACATTTGATGGGCTGTTATGATGAGTATGAGAGTTGTAAATGTCAGTAAAGTAATTTAATCCAATTAAACAATTATCAATTATCACGCTAGCCGAGTAGTTGCCGAGGTTGCATGGAATTCGAGTCCAGAGACCTCAGTTCGATCCCCAGGTGGCAGGCTCGTACCAATGGGTCTTTTAAAAACTTATGTACGAATTATATCGTTGGCTTGGACATTAAGACGGTGACGTGCTAACCACCTGTCACGTTTTCCTAAAAATATCTTCGGTAGAACTCTGTCTACACTTGTATTGGGAATGGCGTGAAGTTTTTTATTTATAATTATCAACGATATTTTCAATTAAAAAAGAGAACAAACCCTAGTGTCCAGAAATAAACAGCAAACAGCAGCTAATAAACATCCCACGGCTATCGCGTTTTTTACGCACTAAAAAGTTATATATGTTAATTAATGTAACCTTAAATTCTTCTCCAAAAATGTCTCAATAGGCTCACACGTATCGTCATTGTTGTGTATTATCACGCGGAAAAATAGTTCGTAACGGGACGACGTGTTAATTCTCATTCGTAGCGTGACAAAAGGTCCCTCCTCGACAATAGGAATAAGGGATGGTTGATGTGACGGAGGGAGAATCTTGAAGATGTAGTGACGTGGCGTAATCCGCGCAGATTTATGAGACGACCATAGATTTGATTTATTTTTGCGGTGTCGTTGCCGGCGGAAATTTCCTTACAAAATAAACGAAGTCCGTGTTGATACACATGCTTATGTAAATCAACTTTGAAAAAATATATATTTCCTTACACATAATATTTCGCAACACTGGGGTAGACAGAGGTCTAGAATAAGCAACTTTTAAAACGAGATATAGCTTATCTTAGTATAGTCCATGACGGGGTAGCCAAATAGAACTGATCGCCAAGTGTCATGGTCCTTACATACCGTTTTTGCTAACACAAGTTAATCTTGACCAACTTCAACACCTTTTAATATTAACTTTCGCGCCACATATTTTCTCGACCATTCGGGCTTCCCTCATTCACTCAAAGTGCCCAATTCATCGAAACGTGCCCTTTTCAATTTTAGCGATAAAGGTCATCTTTCAAATCTGTTACGGTCGGCCATAAAAAGAGATATAATTATAAAGGATTATGGCTTCTGAGAGTTGTGACAGCCTAGTGATCGTAGCGCTTTAGGAAGCAAGTGATCCAGGTTCCCCGGGCCGAGTCCTCTGAAATTGCCCAGAGCAATTTTATGTGCTGGCCACGAGGCTCACGAGGATAACAACGTGCGAAAACATACACGTCTGAGAAATTGAAATATAAAAAAATTACATTATTTAAATTTACATTATTTTGGGCACGTTGACCGAATGAGTGAAGACCGATTGGTGAGGAAAATATATAGCGCAAAAGTTGATACTTTTATGTGAGCAAATTGCTCGAAGAGTATCCGAGATATTCTTGACCCTCCTGGTCACTGATACTGAAACTTGGATACGAAGAAGCGTGCACGTATGAAGAAAATGATGAAATTGAAAGAAGCCAAGAGGCGAAAGAGAGAAAGAGGTGTGTAAGGATTGAGACATTATACGATCTGTTGATCTAAATAATTTTTGGGCTATAAAAGGTTTCGAAGCGGACGAGACACTAAAGAAAGAAAGAAGTTTATTCATCGCTACAACCAGAAATTTAATTATGATAATATATTAAAACTAAAACACATAAATAAAGACAACTATAATTGTCAATATTAATTGGAAGGAAGTTCCTTAAATAAAATTAGACGATAATAAAATTAGACGATGCGGAGGGGTACCCTAACCGGGAAAAAACGTCCGTAACGTAAGATTTTTATTATTATTCATATGAGTCACAATAGCCGAGTGTCTGGGTGGTCAAATTTCGAGTCGAGAGAACCGAGTTCGATCCCCAGGTGGCAAGCTTGTACCAATGGGTTTTTCAAAAAACTTATGTATGAATTTCATCGTTGGCTTGGACATAAAGGCGGTGACGGGCTCTTCACCTGTCACGTTGTCCCGAAAATATCCTCGGTGGAAGGTGGGTCAAAGAAACTTAATTGTCGAGACTAGACCTCTGTATTGGGAATTGCGTGAAGATATTTTCTATTTTTTCTTTTCTTTTTTCTATTCATATAAATAGCTGTTTCTTTGTATATTATTATAAAACATTTTTTTATTAATCATTGTAAATAAAATAAAGTAATTTTTTTATTTTTATCCATAAAAAACCAGAATAATTATTTTTTTATCCTCGAATAGAACTTAAAATTTATATTTTTATATTAATTTTAAATTTTATCCGGTTTCCCACGACACCACTTTTTTATAGAATAGGGAGGAAAACGAGCAGGTGGCTCACGTGATGGTAAGCGACTACCGAGGCCCACGAACACCTGCAATATTGGAGGAATAGCATAGCCGGCCTTTGAGAAAAGTTTGTATAGGCTCTTTTCTTGAAGGTCCCTAAGTCGTATCGGTACGGAAAAACCGCTGACGGCAGCACATACTATAAAATGCAAGTGCGTGGCAGAAAATTCCGCGAAAATCGCACTGTTGTGGAATACCAAGCATCAAGATGGTGTTGATGGAATTTGCATGTTCACATGTTTTTTATTGGGTTGCAGCAACAAAGCGTCCACCGACTCAGCGTAATGCTGTAGCCATGCTATCACAACTACAACGCTGGTATTCTGTCGGAGCCAAGATACTACAAACAAGAGCTAACAATAATTTATTAATATTACGTAGGTAATCAGCCACATCAAGTATATAATTTTAGGTTTGTTTCTGAATTTAATATATTCGCGCGAAATTTTTCTTCTATTGTTTATGGAAACTTGTCAGCCCTTTTGTTAATTAATTATGTTAATTAATGATAGGATAATTGATAGAAATAAACTATGAAGAATACAAAGGAAAAGGATGTTTTTAGATGTTTAGCATTTCAGTTCCTTTCGACGGTAAAATTATTCCCCGTTTAATCAGGTTTCGGTTGGTTCAGGTTGAATATCACTTTAAAACTTAATATTCATCAAAGTAAAAGCTTAATAAAGTAAGTCGAAACGGAATTCCATGTATAAATATTTTGTGTTATATATATAGTCCGTCTTAACTTGGCAATGTGTAAACTTTTAAAATTATATGAATATTATATCATTTAGATATTACCGGTACTTACGTTCATGTCAAACCGGATGCGAATTTTCTTATCTTTTTTACGCCGCTTCATTTTTAATTTCTTCTCCGTTACTTTGAGTAATAATTAACTACATGACAATGTTATACAAAATAATTAATTTCTTGATAACAACTTAATTTTGCTCGCCTTAAAACATTTGAAAGTAACACATGCAAAAAATATTTACTATCATAAACTCTAAACACAAATAATATTGCGAGTTTGTGCTCATTTTTGTTTTAATCCCGGACAAGAACAATTTTTACCAACAATCACGTCACTAACTGATGAAAGCATCGTCTGAAGTACAAGAATATGCAGTTCTTACAATGTAAACAAATTTGTTTTTAAATAGAAATATACACTGTTTTAGGGATCGTTTGAATAGGAAAGCGCAACACATTAGTCTTCCACGAGACCGCGTCGGAACTAAAGTTTGACGAGCTATTTTTAAAATGATATATTACTTTTATGAACGTGTATTAGTGTGACTCATGAGGCTGATGTACTCACAAAAATATTGAAATTGGAAATAAATGGAAATGTGGGTGAAGACAACTGCTTATTAATTAAATTAATTGGTTATATAGACCAATTTATAGCGACTTTGCCTTCGAAGCTAAGGCATGCTTGTTCAAATCTTGGTAGGGGTGTGAATATGAAAGTTTGTTACGTATTTTTTGTATTGATGTTAAAGCATATAAATTATGCTGAACTTTTTGTTATTAAATTAAAGAGAAAAACCTTTTAAGATTTCAACTGTTACCTATGCCGCACGGTACAGCAAATGTCGCAGGTTGGAATCCTGCCCGTGGTACTTGAAATTTGAATTTTTTTTCTCTTTAATTCAATAGAAAAGTTCTTCAAGCCATGGATATGCGAATATTTATATATTCATATAAGTTTTTACGTAAGTTTATACCGTTGACATGGATATTAACCGGTCATGTTGTCCTAAATATGCTCCGTAGGAAGAAGGGTCGAAATCATTGAGTTGTCTAGACCAGGCAGTCAGACTTCAGTACTGTGAAAATATGTAATAAATAAATAAATAAATATCTTCATAATATATATAAAACGCAATTCCGACATGTCATCCAAATCCCGACCATGTAACCACTCGGCTATCGTGACATTATATATAATATGTGAAGTAAAAAAATATAATTTTTTTTTTAATGAAAATAAGGAAATTTTAATAGGCAGCCCATGTTTAGGCTTGTCTTTTAGACGCCTAGTATACCAATTAATATAACATCGGAAAGAAAAGGTGATGGGATATTCTCTAATAATGGCTTGCTAATAAATGTGGTTTTAACTTAACAGACGTTCCAGAATTCTATCACATTTACTGTGATAGTGGATCGTGCGGAAAGGACGTTAGAGTAACAAGGTTACAAAAAATCAATTCATACGTAAAAGTAATATAGTTTACATTCTCGTACAACTTTATAACAAAAAGTTAAACCGTCGGCAAAGAACGTAACTGAGAACACGCAAAGTGATCCGAACGAAATAGTTTTTGAGTCAGCGCCAAACAAAACCAGCTTCTATTTGTGTTCTACTTGTATGTACCTAAATCTGGAAGTACATAAGTGTATATAAATACATATCTTTACGCTATATACATTTCTCATACTGGAGTAGGTAGAGGTCTAGACAATGTCCACTTTTCATCGAAGATCTGCAGTATATTTTACTTGTAATGTTATTTAAATGTTTAACGTATAATATAGAATTTATGCGTATAATTATTCCGTGGAGAATTACGATGAGGGCACGTTTGGCGCCGCCCCAATATTATTAAAATATATTATTGAAGGACTTGAACTAAAGAGGAGGCTTATTAGTTTCTGTTTTTTTTCGACAGTTACTTTTTTGGATTAATTGAGATGATAATTATAAGAAAGAAAGAAAGAAAGTTTATTCATTGCCACAATTGTATACACATAAACAATTAATAAGAACAATTTAAATAAATGGTTAGATAGTAGCAACGAAAAGGCATCCGACTCAGCAATATGCTGCAGCATTGCTACTGCAGCGCTGATATTCTGTCGGTGCCGCTTCAATAATCCATGCCCGGTCATGCCGACATAATACTTATTAACTAGTACAAAAGAAAAATATATATGTACAAATGGTAGTTGAATTTTTCTTAAAATATAATTTTATTTAACAACAGAGAAATGACGTAATTAAAAAGAAAATAAACATGAATAAAATTAACATAAAATTGAAAAATTAATGAAATGAACATGAAAAACTGATGTTGTACAATAGGTAATTAGGGATAATCAATACCAGTACTAATGGAACCACCTATCACTGAATGAAGGAAGACAGAATTTATAAATATTATTATTTATTGTTCTAATATCAAGTATTGGACGCGTAAACATTCGTGTAAAGTAAAAACAACATTCATTAATTAAAAGTGTTTTATTTTTTGTTCTAGATTGCTTTGTGAAAATAATACTATTAATAATTTTGGTGTAATATAAAATATTTGTTTTTATATATATTAATATCGTGTTTGAAGTCTCATATAGTGTAACCATTTTTTTTATAATAATACATATACCTATATATTATAGGTAATGTAATGTAACAAGTATATATGAAGAAATATGTGTGTATGAATAGTGTATAGTAAAAACTACTACTGATTAAATACTACTAATGAAATAACTATTAACCATAAATAAACCCATTGCTAAGAACGTAGCTAAATCACAAGTGTTATCGAATCGGAGACAATGAAAGTGTAAACAACCATACAAAACACACAAAAAAATAACAACAAACATGGACCCGAGAAAATATAGAAAAATTGGCTTTCTGTATTGACCCTTCCGGATATCGAACCCTGACCTCGGAGCTGACCTCACCATAAAAGAAGCCAGTCCTCCACGGAGTTTGTCAAAAGTTCATCGTTCAAGGGATCAGAGCAATGTATGTGATGTTATCCATAACCATGTTTTTCATTCATTTTTATTTTATTTATTTGTGTCATTGAGTATGATTATAAAACAGCGTTATGCTCACCACCTACAACGTTCTAAATAAGCTTCGGTAAAATGTGAATTCAAATGATTTAATTGTCTAGACGTTTTGTCTGTAACTACCTCTGTATTGAAAAATGCTTGAAGACAAAAAATACTTTGTTTTTACTTCAATCAAACTCGATCACCAATCACATCTATTTTGTTTATTGACAATGCTCTCGACACTTCCATCTTCAACATCTGCCAAGCCAGCTGCCTTTGATCCACAGATACCGAATAGCGATTGTTTACAGTGAGAACATCAGGCTCCAAACACGACACTTAACCTGTTCTATTCGGCAGTAAATTTATAGCTAGCACTCACTGGGTATGCGTTTTGATGATAAATACATCTGGTGTGATGATTTAAATATCGATCCGAAAGTATAATTTAGTTTTATTGAAATTCTGGATTAGAAAATACATTTCATTGAAGCTTTGTTTTGCAATAACATTATTTATCGGAATCGGTACTAGATTTTGGGCCTTACATGGGTCATGGTCAAATGTCAGACAAGACAATTTCTTCCTATTTAAGTAATCTTCGTTAATATTTATATATTATATATTTATTTATCTTCACGCACAATCCCTGACGGGGTAGCCAGAGAGAACAGATCGCCAAGTGTCACGATCCCTACATACTTCTTTCGCTTCTTTCAGATTCATCATCTTCTTCATACATGCACGTCTAGGTATCCGAGTACTCTTGACCCTCCTCTCTTCGAGCAATTTGCTCACATGGTCTTCGAAAGTTAATCTCGGTCTACCTCGACACCTTTTAATATTAACTTTCGCGCTATATATTTTCTTCACCATTCGGTCTTCACTCATTCGCTCAACGTGCCCAAACCATCGAAGCACGCCCTTATCCATTTTTGAGACAAGGTCATCTTTCAAACCTGCCATATTGCGAATCTCTTCGTTTCGCTTTCGGTCGGCCATGGTAAGGCCGCACATTTTACGAAGAGATCGCATCTCCACTGCATTCAACCTGCTTTTATGCTTCTTCTGGCATACCCAGGTTTCGCTGCCATATAACAAAGTCGGTACCAACACTGCGTTATGTATTGCAAGGCGTGCACTTTTCACAACGCCTTGCCTTTTGATTAACGCAGTCAGGGCACCATTGACTTTGTTCCCGGCAGCGACACGCCTGTCCACATCTAAATCGCATCTTCCATCCTGGCTAAACGCACTCCCCAAGTATACAATTTCATTCACCTGTTCTAGACATTCCTGATTTACCCAAATTTCGCACTTCGTTCTTTCTTCGTCCCTTTCAAATACCAGAACCTTAGTTTTATTAGCATTCAAACGGAGACCATTAATTTCACATTCTTCTTTCATACACGTGACTAATGCCTGCAGTTCTGCCTCTGATGGTGCTATAAGCACTGCATCATCAGCATAAAGCAGACAATTTACTTTTATGTCACCCAATTTCACACCCAAACAGCTATCTTTCAGCTTCTGTAAACAGCTGTCGAGATACAGTATGAATAGCCAGGAAGTATGAATCTTAATTAAGAATGTATTCATGGTTGTTTTTAAATATTTTTTATATCTTCACACATTTTCCAATACTGAGGTAATCAGAGGCTAAGGCAATTTAGTCCTTTCGATATTTATTTCACCAAGACTTTTGGAATAACGTAACAGGTCGCCGTCATATTCAATTTCATATTTAATTTTTTTTTTTAGTATTAATCTTCGTTAAGATATCGTTATTTTCTAATTGTAAAATGTGTTTAAGAGAAATAATATTAAGAATTCTTTTTGTAAAGCTTTTTGTAAATTGAAAGAGATGTAGAAAAGTCACGACAGCCGAGTGATGGTGAGTTCGGAATTTGAGTGAAGAGTAAATGTAACTTTTTTCAAAACTTATGTATAAACTATTGTTGGCTTGGAAATTAAGACGACGACGGGCTCACCACCGGTCACGTTGTCCCAAAAATGTCTTCGATAAAAAATGGGTCGAAAGAGCTTAATTGTCTAGACTTCTGACTTCTCTAGAATGAGTTGAAGGTATTTGGTGTATGGTATGATAATAATCAATATTTTATATTTGTAGTAGCAATATAAAGATTATTCTAAAGAGAGAAGAGCGTTAACTTGTTGTGTGCTATTGGTGTAAAAATTTCCCCCTGCTTTTATTCTAATGGTTATCTCAAGAGGCGACAAAGAGAAAACCTAGAAAAGACTAAAGCAAAATATATTTCTCATAAGCTATATTTCTATCAATTAATTTGCCTATAAAATAATTTATTAAAATTTGTATGAATATTTAAAATGATTCTGACCAAGATACGTCACGATAGTCAGTTTGCTACTAACAAATATTTTACTATTACAACTTTAAATTTATTGTATTATCTCATAGCAATCTCAGTGTAATAACCTGGGTTGTGGCAGTTGCTTAAAAATTTATAGCAAGTGATACTGCTACAACTAAGACTGCCAAAAGTTGTCTGGAAGAAACTGTTTTAGCAATAAAACTGCCCATTGTGCTGCCATCGAATTGTGTGTATAAAATTGAATATGACGGCGACCTGTTACGTTATTCCAAAAGTCTTGGTGAAATAAATATCGAAAGGACTAAATTGCCTTAGCCTCTGATTACCTCAGTATTGGAAAATGTGTGAAGATATAAAAAATATTTAAAAACAACCATGAATACATTCTTTGTTGATGTGCAACAAGGATGCTTGTACCATCTGTGGGTCTGTTTGTGACATTTTCACAGCTAAACGCTGGAAACAATCTTGATAAAATTTGATAACTAGGTACTGTATATGACACTGATGGATATGAGATACCTTTATCGGGTGAAACAGCATTCTTGAGTCAAAAAATTTTAAACAAAATAAATTCACGACATTCCCAATACTGGGCTAGACAGAGGTGAAGACAATTAAGTCCTTATGTGGGTTCAAAGTACTTAATTTCTTCGAAAACATTTCATTGAAAACATTTTTGGGGCAATGTGAGAGGTGGTAAGCCTACTGCCGTCATTATGTCCCAGCCAACGACGTCCTACCACCTGAATATCGAACTCTGGTATCTTGACTCGAAATCTGGTCGCTCAATCACACTGCTATCGTGACTATTTAACTCTAAAAAAACAATCGAATATAATGCTAGCGAGATGACGGATTCCAGCAAGTATTTTTATCTATTTGTAATACTTTTAACCTTTTTTCAAAGCGGAATGACATGCATCATATTGGATAACTGAAAGCATTTGTGCCGGCGCGTTGGAAAACATCTAAAATAGCATCAAGTCATAGCATCACTCACTTTTATTGCTTTCATCATATCAGATATTTTGTAACACAGCGCATATAAAGTAAATTTTATGGTAGAAATAAACATAGTAAATGGCTGTGCGGTTTTTGAGAACTCTTCACGTTTTATGGTTTCTATCAGGTTCTCTGTGGTTTTCATAGATTTTTAAAGACTTGTAGAACTACGTTATTGACATCTGTAAGTCACCGAAATCATTAAGGCGATTTACACACTAATATATTCTAATAAGTCATGATAGCCGAGAGGCTGGGTGATCAGAATTCGAGTTAAGAGATCCGAGTTCGATCCTTAGGTGGTGGGCTCGTACCAATGGGTTTTTTCAAAACTTATGTATGATTTATATCGTTGGCTTGAACATAAAGGCGGCGACAGGCTCAACTCGTTGTCCCAAAAAATGTCTTCGGTGAAAGGTTGATCTAAAGGACTTTATTGTCTAGACCTGTGTCTACTCCAGTATTGAGAATGGCTTAAAGATATTTTCTTTTCTTTTCTTACAAAACCACGGGCAGGATGACTAATTCTGCCCGTGGTTTTGTCTAATTAAGAAGAAGTTGGCCGCATCTAATTAAGATTTCCGCTTGATTCTCAAATTTCCCAGAGTAATAAGCGATATCCATTTTTAAGTCCCACAAATTGTAAACCGGTATCCAGAGTCGTGAAAATAATAATAAATAATAACATATACTGGTGTTAATCCAGGTCATGAACTATTTGTGTGAAAAATTTAATACAAATCCATTGAGCCGTTTGCATGTGATTGAGTAATCCCAGCATCTCAACAGTGCAATACAAAAGCGTATCTGGAATGGTTAACAGCATTAGACGACGGCGGAAATAAAAACCGAAACGAACCTGCGGCGTTCGGTTCGGTTATATTTCGCTGTTCGCACTCTAAATCACTAAGCTATTGACGTTCTACTATTTAAAATTAAAATTGGATTATTTTTTTGTTTACGGAATAATTAAGAATTTACAGCGCTTCTATGTTTAGACAGGAAGAAGTGTTTGTAATAAAACTATCTTACGCTATTCCCAATACTAAACAGAGATCTAGGCAATGAAGTCGCTTCGACCCATATTTTATCGAAAAACCTTTTTTTTTCGAGAAATCATGACAGGCGGTGAGCCGGCCGCGGTATTTATGTATATATCCACGCCAAGGTTATAAATAGTACATAAGTTTTGCAAAAATCTATTCGTTACCACCTGGGAATCGAACTCTTGTTTTAAACAAAATCAGCTTCTATAAACAAAATGAATATTTTTGGGAATTTTTAAGCAAGTCAGCTGTGCGTAACTTAGTTATTTTAGAAAAATTAATACCTAAGCTATATTGCCATTTGTTTATGTTAATTTACATATTTATGAGAATAAGTCACAAAGCTCAGCGCAGTTTCAATGCTTAAAAAATGTGTTTGCATAAGTAAGAGCTTGATTTGATCAGATCATACAAGCCAAGTATTTTATATCATAAAAAAGATAGTTAAAGTTATCCACCAACTATCTTTAGTCCGAGCATTAATGAAAATCGATTAATGAAGAATGAAGTTTTTATGTAATAATGATATCATTAATAACTAAAACCGCTGCGTTATTTTATGTCCTTAATTCCAAGCTCTCGACTTCAATCTCTATATATTAAAGGCCCATAACAAAGACTTTCCGAAACTTACAAAAAGTTTAATCTTTTTGTTTTGACCTTAAGAATGCAATAAGATCACCACTTATAGCGTGATTAAGCTCGGGTGAAATTAGAATTTAAAGGACCCCCAGTGTAAATACCAAGAGCAATTCCACAGGGGAAAGAGGTGAAATATGAAATAAATAGTCTGTCGCAACTATTTTTATAATATTATATCATTCAATCACACACGATGTGTGGTGCAAGTTAATGAGATTAAAATTAAAAACATGTGAAACTTACCTAAAATATTCGCACGTACTAATTCATGTTTAGCTATTATATCACTATGTACTCCAGTTTATGAAAATGACGTATTCCGTATTGTAATACACAGGTGAGTTTTCTTGTGTCCTACGGGACACTGGTCAGACGATATGATAAGTGAATACCACGTTAATCGAATTTTCAAAGAGGGTTTGTCGCTAGTTTGCGAAGTGATGTGATTGATATAAAATGTTATCGATAATTTTTCCGGTTAGGGAAAGCGACCTTTTTTAATATAATTTTTTTCGGTGTCACGTATCTGAATTTGTCCAGTCGAATATACCTACATAATTTATTAAAATTATAAATACATGCATTTTTATTGATTTTAAAGCTTATAAAATATGCTGAACTTTTTGTTACTAAGTTAAATAGAAAGAATGTTTAAAATTTCATCTGACACGGACCGGATTCGAACCCGCGACATTCGCCGTACCGTGGCAACGCTCTTTCCTCTGAGCCACCGTGTTCTACGTATCTTTGGTCGAATATAAAAAAATATTGAGGGCGATATCGTATCGATGAAGACATAAATGTTGCCCTGTGGTAACAATGTATGCAATCTCTCTTCTTCTCGTGGATGTTGTTTGAGGCGTCTAAGCCCTTCAAAATGCCATCGGCTACCGACAGATGGCAGGATATCTATTTCGAATATCTGATCACAGCTTAGCAGATCGGTGATGGGCAACAGCATTTAAGGAGAGATGTCTCGTGTAAGAGCGGAAAGATGTCGCCGATGTTCCTTAAAGACGACGTAGTTACAAAATATGCGTTGTAACTTCTCTGGAGTATATAGCGGCATATCGCAAACCGATTGAAAGGATCTGGATCAATTTTGCTTCTCATTCTTGCCATACGTAACAGAGCAAACCGGCTGCTTTTGTTGCTGTTTGGATGGGTCGAAGCAAGACATCAAACTTGTAGAATACCGTCTGGAAGTTGAGACATCTTGTCCTTCTCGATCTGATGAATTAGGTAATCAGAGGCCCACACCTCTCCCCCTTTCCTGTCTCTCCCCTTTTTCAGCATAAGCCGACAATTAAGTAAATTTTAACTATTTGCTTCTTTTTACAACATAAGAAAGGCGATAGGACTTCGAATCAAGATACCCGAGTTCAATCCCCAGGTGGCAGGCTCGTACCAATGGGTTTTTTTAAATACTTATGTACGAATTATATCGTTGGCTTGGAAATAAAGACGGCGACGGACTCACCATCTGTCACATTGTCTACCTGCCACCTGTGGAAGGTGGGACGAAGGGACTTCATTGTCTAGACTAGACCTCTGTCTACCCCTGTGTTGGGAACTGCGTGAAGATATTTATTTAATTTATTTTAAATTAATTGCTTACATATCGGCCAATGCTAAAGGCAAAGAGTAAGGTGTGTGGGCCTTTGATGACCTCATTCATTAGATGAAATGCAGAAGCACAAAATGCCTCAACCAGACATGAAAGACATGAAATTGAGGTCTTGTTTCGGCTACATATAGCAAATCTCAGATATCAACAGTATCCATTTACTACTTAACTTTCATCGTTCTATTGGTCTTCTAACGGTCGTCTCAGTACGCAAATGTATTCGTATTAGTATTTTAATCCAAATTGTGCAACTTTAAATGCTTCTAAGATTGTTGTAATTGATTATATTATTTTATAATTTGATTGATTATCGACATTTCCGGGTTCAAAAGTTATATGTCACTTCACTAGACCTCAAGCCAACGTTAATGCTATTAATGTAAGTCCGTCGGCGGTCACTGTGTCGATACGTTTAATTTGTATTGGAATCAGCACGGCCGCGAAAGTAGAAACAACTTTACGTTTTTGTTTTGATCTATATAGAAACAGTTTGTTGCTGGTATGTTGCTTTTGCTTAACACTTTTCACTTAACGCTGAAGGAATCTCTTATTAATGTAATAAAATTTTCACTACAGCATAACTTCACTAAATATCTTCACACCAATAAGCTCTCGATCCACCTTTCACCGAAGACTTTTCTTGAGATGATAGGTCGAGCCTGTTGCCGTATTTATATAAAAGCCAACGATATAAATACTGCGAATTACGTAGGATTATATAACGATATGTAATCGTACATAAGTTTAAAAAAACCTATTGGTGCGAGCCTATCACCTGAGCTCTCTTTACCCGAATTCCGATAACCAAACCATTTTGCTATCGTGACTATCTATAACTATATATTATTTGACAAGAGCTGAACATAGCGAATCTGCTTCCAAATATTTTCTATGTGAAGGTTTCCCCTTCATCCATTAAAAGCATACAAACTATAGAAAGTATGTCACATCGTACATTTTACTTTTTCCATTCATAATATTTCCATCTTTAAATGTAGTGGTGTTATTATTAGCTATAACTTTTATAAACGTTAGTAGTTTAAGCATCCTTGAATAAGGAGTTCTAAACTCATAATAAGGGATTTATAAATGCCGCGCATTTCTTACGCGTCGTCGAAACAAATTTATGCCGCCTTTTTACTTACATTTCCGACAGATGGCAGGATAGGCATCTCTAAAAATATCAGAACAAAAATATGTTTAGAGATGCCTATCTATTAATATTTTTATATATGTTTGGAATGATCAATGGATCGATACGTCGCGAAATATAAGGAGTTTCTGAGCCTGTGGTCGTAAGGCCTCCATACGAAAGGTCAGCAGACGGATCCTCAAGTAAGTAGGTTATATAAATGGAAAAGTGTATAACGCGTACAAAAAAGAGGTGTAGTAAAAAAAATTGCGCGAAATTAAAATGTAATGGGTTCAAAAATCGTAAAGCAATTTGGTTAATTGGTTAACGTTATGACTGTATTGAGTTGCTTTAGATATATACTGTTAAGTTGAAATTCAAGTTGGAGCTATTGCACGGAAGGTTTACGTAATAGCATAAGTATATAAAATAAAATACATCTTCACGCAATTCCCAATACAGGGGTTGGCAGAGGCATACTTAACCAGGAAAAGGGGGACAAAGTATGTAATTCTATCTTTGAAATAGCATTATAGGTTGCTAAACTTTTTTGGAGCCTACAATCCAAAAAAAAAAAAAAATTTTCTGAACTGAAAATTTAAAAATGTTACGGAACCTTTCGCAAGCCCAACTAAATAACTTCGCTGGCCTTTTACAAAACTCACATTGTAACACATTTAAAAATCACAAAGAGATAACTTTAAATAAAAAGTCAAGATTTCCGAGTGGTAGGGTGGTAGGAATTTCGAATTGATAAACCCGAGTTCGATCCCAGGAGGTAGGCTCGTACCAATGAGTTTTTTCAAAAACTTATGTACGAATTATATCGTTGGCTTGGATATTGAGACAGCGACGAGCTCACCACATATGTTCAGTGGAAGAGGGATCCCCTGTATTGGGAATATGGAGAAGATATTTATAACTATTTAAGAAAATAAAAGAACATATGAAAATATCTTCACATATTTCCCAATAAAGGGGCAGACAGAGGTCTAGTCTAGACAATTAAGTCCCTTCGACCCACCTTCCACAAAAGATATTTTCGGGATAACGTGACAGGTGGTGAGCCCGTCGCCGCCTTTATGTCCAAGCCAACGATGAAATTCGTTCATAAGTTTTTGAAAAACTCATTGGTACTGCCATCTGGGGATCGAACACGGGTCTCTCGACTCGAAATTCCGACCACCCAACAACTCGGCTATCGTGACTTTTTAAATATACTTCTTATTAACTTCGTAATAGCATAAGAATCGTTCATAATCTAGTAGTAATCAAAGTCTTTGCCATAACGTGATACGGTTTGGCGGAGTTGCCACCAGATAATCGTAATACGTGAAGTCGATGGATGGCCACTTGTAAATAAAGACCCTGACTCGAATTTTTCATATTCAATAAATAAACAATTCACAGATATAGTTTAAAGCAATATATGAAATAACTTTGCGAGCTACTCTTCGTCGATGTCTCTCTTAGGCGGCATTGGTGGCGTACGTCTACATTGAGCAGTTGACTCTGTAAAAAATAAGGAGAAAAATAAAATAAATTACATTTTCATATAAAAACGTTACACACTACACTGTCAATGTCAAAATCATAACAGTATATGATAAAGCAATCGTAAAAAGACAAATTATCGGGAACGATTTTTCAAATCTTACAACACATTTTTTAAATTAAATAATGGTCGAATTTCGATCAACGAACGTACTCATAGTAGGTGCCATAACAAAAGTACATCAGTGACACAACTATGATAATTTTACCAATTTAAATGCACATTTTGTAGTACTTCAAGTAAAAAATTCAAACACAAATCCGTAGTGTGTATCAACCTTAAAACTTGACCTTATACCTTAATCTGTTATGATTAGGTATTATCCTACATGAAAGTTAATGTACTAGGCGAACTCCGGTTAATATAGTGGCTTCTGCATTTTTAAGTACCTACCTTGGCAGTATATATAATGAACAACTTATATTAACAAACTAGGTTAGTATAATTGAATACTCACGATTGTTGTTTCTTGGTGGAACTTCATCTTCAAACAAATTAAAATTCACTTTTACTTATTCCACTATTTATTTCTTTTTATCAAGTACCTGACCTGTTTCGCCTTTATGTCATTAAGTGGCCAATTTTAATTTGTTTTAAGTTTAGGATAAGTTCGGCTGAGAACTGATCAATTAAATGTATGCTTGTTCAATGATTAAATAATACTACGGTTTGTTTTATTTGAAGCAGCGACAATGTTGGCCTAACCTGTCTGTCCTGCCTTCAAAGTAAAGGGTTGCTGGTTTGAATCCCGCAAGGACCTATGTTCTTGGTCTTATTACGTATATTAATAAACATTTTTAAAAAATCCTAGTAATGCCAAAGAACATCACAAGTTACCTGTAATACGTTTAAGCTGCAATACTTTTATAGAGTGGTTTACAACAATAGCTTAATGTCGGGCCGGAATCTGCGACGCTAGGTTTCACAGTCCGGACCCTTAACCATTAGGCTATTGACGCATTGATTAATATTCGTACCTGATTTATGTTTATGAATAGATATATGTTTGGTTATTTATCTATGTAGGTATATTTACATGTATCTTATCACGATGACCGACTAAGACGTATTTTGGGACTGGATGAGGAGAGCAATTATTCAATATATTATCTTATATTATAGAAACTTTTAACGATTTTGTTTTGAAGCTTGGTTTGTGTGTTAATATTGCTAGTTCAATAATAATAAAATATATTTAGATCGGAGAAAAGTTATCCATTTCAATTAAAACTGTGTTAGTATTGTTAGTTTACATCTATTTTAACAAATATCATTTGTGAGCTAGTACAACCCCATCTGGCCATCCAGTGGTTCTGGATGGGCCAGTCACTAATTACTAACTAGTCAATAATTAACACTCAGACACAAGACAAACATAAGATCATTTTATTTAAGATACGTTATAACATATGTTGGTAAGGTAAAGGAAGCTCTATGCAGTTGCATGCTGTTAATGAGCAGTGATTCTCAAATTTGTTGAAAACAGTAAAAATAAAATTAGAAATATATATATTTTTGTAAATTTTTAAGCGCGTATGCCAACGTCACTTTGTTAGTAAAGAAATAATGAAATTTAAAAATCAACTGACAAAGACGGGATTACAACCCGCCACCGGAGCCGGTGCATGGCAACTCTCATACGTTAACTTAAAACAACAGCTATATGTGATTAAATTAAAGCGAAAAAATGTTCTTTTTTAATTTCAACTGACACGGGCAGGATTCGAACCCGCGACCTCTGTCGATCCGAGGCAACGCTCTTACCTCCGAACCACCGTGTCTTACACGCATCAGTAGAAATTTTAAATCTGTATTCTCTTTTCTTTACTTATGCCTTGTTTTTTGGCGTCGTTCCATTTGCAAGTGACAATTTGATATTCCTGACTTTTCAGTTAGGAATTATCATTGAGATAACGCCATCCAATTTTTTAATACGCAATTTTATTGATTTTTAAAGCATATTTGTTTTTTAATGTAATCGCATAAAAGTTCAGCACTTTTATGCGATTTAATTAATAAAAAAACATTTTTTATCTTTAATTTAATCACATAAAAGTTCAGCTTAACAAATGTGCTTTAAAAATCAATAAAATTGCCTAACAACACCTATAATTAAAATATTTAAAGTTTAATAAAGGGAACTGAAACATGATTATTTCTTTTTATATATATTATGTGTTCTTCAATATTTGTTCCGCGTCTTAAAGTGCACTTTAAAATGCCGTTCTGACAATATTTACGAATATTTGAAGTAATATTTTCTTTCTGAAACAAAATTCGCAAATGCACTTATAGCTTTAACTTAACAAACACAATACTATAAAAAACATTATGAGTATGACTGATTTCATATATCTTTACCATCGACGTCTGTATAACTAATAGATTAATGTAAGCAGACTTTGATGATTTCGGACTGATGGTAATGTGACATGTTCGTAGATTTTCAAATTACATGTGGGTGTATTGCGGAAACACCGTTTTATTTTTGTATTCTTAAAATATAGTTGGCGTTATCTTATTGATATTTCCGAAATGAAAAGTCGGAGAGATAAGAGCGTTGCCACGGATCGGCAGAGGTTGCGGCTTCGAATATGGCCCGTGCTAGTAGAAATTTTAAAAACATTTTTTCTCTTTAATTTATTCTTAAAATATGCTAAAAGGCCATCGACAATAATTGATTTGCAGGCACTGCTGCAACTGAAAACTATGGCAATTTTACCAATTGTTCTCAAAGTTTGAAAGTATAACAATTTTAATCAACTTCAATTTATAAGAAATGATGAAGCGTAACTATTCTATGATTATTTGATGATCCAATAGCCGAGTTAATAGAGACGCTGCCCACGAAGCTATGGGTTGCGGGTTGGAATTTCGCTTGTGGCAAGATTTTGTGCAATGAATATGAATGTTTGTACTCGTGAAATGCATGTCTTTATATGTATATATGTATATTTAATTATATAACGGTTAGCTTGGTCATTAACATAGCGATAGGCTCTCCATCTGTCACGTTCACATAATAAGCTTCTGTGGAAAGTTAGACGAAAGGACTTCTTGTCTAGACGTCTGTCTTCCCCACTATTGAAAAATATATAAAAAAAGGTTAAAAAAAATTAAAAAAAATATTAAAAGTTTCAGAGCCAGTGGATTTCTTGTTATATAATAATAATTCGCTTAAGGCGCTGGCGGCATACGTCCCGCTCATGGCTGTACACCAGTCACTGTAATCCGTTTACGCAGTTATCCAATCTCACAGTTTTTATTTACTACAAGAGATTAAGTATTGTCGTGATCTGTATAATCTACCACTGAAGGGCAGCATAATGATTATCTGGAACATCAAAACCTTGGTGCACTGTGATACCCCAACAGTATATGAAATATATTTTATTTTTTTAATTAAGAATAGGTCAATCCTATTTGAAGTAATCAGGCGATTATATCCATACAGTGAGCATGTTACCCTAGAAAACTACTAATGTTTAGTATTAGAATCTAGAAATTCTAATGTTACCATGTCAAGGTTTTGTGTAAAATGGAGAGTAATTGCATAATATTGAGCCACGACAGCTGAATGATGATCGGAATTCAAATCAAGAGACTCGAGTTCGATCACCAGGCGTAAGGCGCGTACCAAGGGGTTTTTTCGAAACTTATGTGCGATTTTCATTATTGGCATGGACCCTAAGACGGCGCCCATCACTTTATCCAAAAATAAGCATCAGTAAAATGTGGGTCGGAAAAACTAAAATTTTCTAAAGCTCTGCTTGTTCCAGAAATGGGGGATACGTGAAAATTTACACTCTAGATTACTGAACTATAATGATTTGTTCTTATCTTAATTGGTTCTTGACGATGATTTGTTTGGTTACGGAATAAGTTGCACGGAAAAGAGGTAGCATTAATTGCATCTTTATGTTGGTATACTGTAAAACCATGACACTTAATATTCTGCTACCGCAATATGCTGATGCCTGCAAAATTTAATAATTAATTTAATAATTTTTCAAAATTGTGACAATGTGAGTTTTGTAAAGACCAGCGAAGTTATTTAGTTGGGCATGCGAAAGGTTCCGTAACATTTTAAATTTCAGTTCAGATAATTTTTTTTTGGATTGTAAGCTCCAAAAAGTTTAGCAACCTATAATGCTATTTCAAAGATAGAATTACATACTTTGTCCCCTTTTCCTGGTTAAGTATGCCATAGATGTAGGTGTCCAAAAATTTCAAATCAGGAGGGATTAACAGCGAACTAGTCTGGGAATTCCAGCGCTCGCCAATTTCTTTCAAGATAAAATGAATATTAAAATCATTTAGATAAAAATATTAAAAGTTTCAGAGCCAGTGGATTTCTTGTTATATAATAATAATTCGCTTAAGGCGCTGGCGGCATACGTCCCGCTCATGGCTGTACACCAGTCACTGTAATCCGTTTACGCAGTTATCCAATCTCACAGTTTTTATTTACTACAAGAGATTAAGTATTGTCGTGATCTGTATAATCTACCACTGAAGGGCAGCATAATGATTATCTGGAACATCAAAACCTTGGTGCACTGTGATACCCCAACAGTATATGAAATATATTTTATTTTTAATTAAGAATAGGTCAATCCTATTTGAAGTAATCAGGCGATTATATCCATACAGTGAGCATGTTACCCTAGAAACTACTAATGTTTAGTATTAGAATCTAGAAATTCTAATGTTACCATGTCAAGGTTTTGTGTAAAATGGAGAGTAATTGCATAATCTTGAGCCACGACAGCTGAATGATGATCGGAATTCAAATCAAGAGACTCGAGGTTTTTCGAAACTTATGTGCGATTTTATTATTGGCATGGACCCTAAGACGGCGCCCATCACTTTATCCAAAAATAAGCATCAGTAAAATGTGGGTCGGAAAAACTAAAATTTTCTAAAGCTCTGCTGGTTCCAGAAATGGGGGATACGTGAAAATTTACACTTTATATTACTGAACTATAATGATTTGTTCTTATCTTATTTGGTTCTTGACGATGATTTGTTTGGTTACGGAATAAGTTGCACGGAAAAGAGGTAGCATTAATTGCATCTTTATGTTGGTATACTGTAAAACCATGACACTTAATATTCTGCTACCGCAATATGCTGATGCCTGCAAAATTTAATAATTAATTTAATAATTTTTCAAAATTGTGACAATGTGAGTTTTGTAAAGACCAGCGAAGTTATTTAGTTGGGCATGCGAAAGGTTCCGTAACATTTTTAAATTTTCAGTTCAGATAATTTTTTTTTGGATTGTAAGCTCCAAAAAGTTTAGCAACCTATAATGCTATTTCAAAGATAGAATTACATACTTTGTCCCCCTTTTCCTGGTTAAGTATGCCATAGATGTAGGTGCCCAAAAAATTTCAAATCCCTCCTAAACAGCGAACTTGTCTGGGAATTCCAGCGCTCGCCAATTTCTTTCCACGATAAAATTAATATTAAAATCATTTAGATAAAAATATTAAAAAAATGTTAGAGGATTTATGGCACTCCATAGCATTAAAGGTAAAGTTCACAAAAAAAAATTATATCTGCTCGCAGTTCCCAGTACAGGGGTAGACAGAGGACTAGACAATTAAGTCCTTTCAATGCACCTTCCACAGAAGATATTTTTAGGGACAACGTGACAGGTGGTGAGCCCGTCGCCGTTTTAATACCAACGATATAATTCAAACTAAGGTTTTTTTTTAAACAACGTACGGGGGGTACGAACTCGAGTTTCTTGACTCCGAAAACCGATCGCCCAACCACCCGGCTATCGTGACTTTAACATATCTGATAATAAATTATGTATTTCATAATAATAATATACTAGGGAATGAAATTTATTGCTATGGAGTAACATGGCTCCACAGCATTAAAAGTAATGTTCACACCTGGAGACATAATAAAAATAAATATTTTCATGCAATTCCCAATACTGGGGTAGACAGAGGACTAGACAATTAAGTCCTTTCGATGCACCTTCCACAGAAGATATTTTTAGGGACAACGTGACGGGTGGTGAGCCCGTCGCCGTTTTAATACCAACGATATAATTTGTACATAAGTTTTTGAAAACCCCATTGGTACGAACCTACCACCTGGGGATCGAACTCGGGTCTCTTGACTCCAAATTCCGACCACACAACCAAAATGAGAAATTTAAAAAATTTACGGACTCATGGTAACACAAAATAGACTCAGTGAATATAAATTATTTAAAAACACTATTGGTTGCTGCTAGTAGAATTCAAACTAACAATCCTTAGTTCCAAAGGACTAATAACAAACAAAAAGCAACTAACTAGCTTATTACAGCGGTTATTCCATTGATTTGTTAGAGATAAGGGCTTTGCCCAGTGGTGGGCATGTAGGGGTTGCTCTTTATTTAGAAATTAATTTATAGAGAGTTAATTTGTACCAGCTACATTTAATGCTGTGGAGATATTTTGACAACCTCCATAAATGAGTGGCCTAAACAACTGTTTTCATGCCTTCGCCAACTCTGAGGTCCCGGGTTCGATTCGCGGACGGGTCTATGTACAAATGTACATTTTCTCGGATTTGGATATTTATCGTACATTCGTTGTTTCGATTTCATAACATAAGTACTTTAGTTACTTACTTTTGTATCACAGCAATGTACGTATTGTTGCCCTATTTATGTATTTTATGTATGTATAGTATGCTTACGCGAGCATTGATACAGCACGAACGTAACACACTTATCGAAACGACTATGACCTCGTTGTCATTAGGAGTTGATGAAGCCAAATAAAAAAATCGTATCATTTGCCGCTTAGCAGCGTATTTACTTTCGTAATTATTTAAAAACACTATTGGTTGCTGCTAGTAGAATTCAAACTAACAATCCTTAGATCAAAGGACAAACAAAAGCAACTAACTAGCTTATTACAGCGGTTATTCCATTGATTTGTTAGAGATAAGGGCTTTGCCCAGTGGTGGGCATGTAGGGCTTGCTCTTTATTTAGAAATTAATTTATAGAGAGTTCATTTTTAGAGTTAATTTGTACCAGCTACATTTAATGCTGTGGAGATATTTTGACAACCTCCATAAATGAGTGGCCTAAACAACTGTTTTCATGCCTTCGCCAACTCTGAGGTCCCGGGTTCGATTCGCGGACGGGTCTATGTACAAATGTACATTTTCTCGGATTTGGATATTTATCGTACATTCGTTGTTTCCGATTTTATAACACAAGTACTTTAGTTACTTACTTTTGTATCATAGCAATGTACGTATTGTTGCCCTATTTATGTATTTTATGTATGTATAGTATGCTTACGCGAGCATTGAAACAGCACGAACGTAACACACTTATCGAAACGACTATGACCTCGTTGTCATTAGGGTTGATGAAGCCAAATAAAAAATCGTATCATTTGCCGCTTAGCAGCGTATTTACTTTATAATTATTTAAAAACACTATTGGTTGCTGCTAGTAGAATCCAAACTAACAATCCTTAGATCCAAAGGACAAACAAAAGCAACTAACTAGCTTATTACAGCGGTTATTCCATTGATTTGTTAGAGATAAGGGCTTTGCCCAGTGGTGGGCATGTAGGGGTTGCTCTTTATTTAGAAATTAATTTATAGAGAGTTAATTTGTACCAGCTACATTTAATGCTGTGGAGATATTTTGACAACCTCCATAAATGAGTGGCCTAAACAACTGCTTTCATGCCTTTAACATATCTGATAATAAATTATGTATTTCATAATAATAATATACTAGGAATGAAATTTATTGCTATGGAGTAACATGGCTCCACAGCATTAAAAGTAATATTCACACCTGGAGACATAATAAAAATAAATATTTTCATGCAATTCCCAATTCTGGGGTAGACAGAGGACTTGACAATTAATGCCTTTCGATGCACCTTCCACAGAAGATATTTTTAGGGACAACGTGACAGGTGGTGAGCCCGTCGCCGTTTTAATACCAACGATATAATTCAAACTTAGGTTTTTTTTAAACAACCCATTGGAATGAGCCTACCGCCTGGGGTACGAACTCGAGTTTCTTGACTCCGAAAACCGATCGCCCAACCACCCGGCTATCGTGACTTTAACATATCTGATAATAAATTATGTATTTCATAATAATAATATACTAGGGAATGAAATTTATTGCTATGGAGTAACATGGCTCCACAGCATTAAAAGTAATATTCACACATGGAACATGATAAAATAAATATTTTCATGCAATTCCCAATACTGGGGTAGACAGAGGTTGCCTAGACAATTAGTCCCTTCGACCTTCCACCGAAGTTATTTTCGGGACAACGTTTCGGTGGTGAGCTCGTCACGGTCTTCATGTCCAAGCCAACGATATAATTTGTGCATAAGTTTTTGAAAACCCCATTGGTACGTGCCTACCACCTGGGGATCGAACTCGGGTCTCTTGACTCGAAATTCCGACCACACAACCAAAATGAGAAATTTAAAAAATTTACGGACTCATGGTAACACTATAAAAATAGACTCAGTGAATATAAATTATTTAAAAACACTATTGGTTGCTGCTAGTAGAATTCAAACTAACAATCCTTAGTTCCAAAGGACTAATAACAAACAAAAAGCAACTAACTAGCTTATTACAGCGGTTATTCCATTGATTTGTTAGAGATAAGGGCTTTGCCCAGTGGTGGGCATGTAGGGGTTGCTCTTTATTTAGAAATTAATTTATAGAGAGTTCATTTTTAGAGTTAATTTGTACCAGCTACATTTAATGCTGTGGAGATATTTTGACAACCTCCATAAATGAGTGGCCTAAACAACTGTTTTCATGCCTTCGCCAACTCTGAGGTCCCGGGTTCGATTCGCGGACGGGTCTATGTACAAATGTACATTTTCTCGGATTTGGATATTTATCGTACATTCGTTGTTTCCGATTTTATAACACAAGTACTTTAGTTACTTACTTTTGTATCACAGCAATGTACGTATTGTTGCCCCTATTTATGTATTTTATGTATGTATAGTATGCTTACGCGAGCATTGATACAGCACGAACGTAACACACTTATCGAAACGACTATGACCTCGTTGTCATTAGGAGTTGATGAAGCCAAATAAAAAAATCGTATCATTTGCCGCTTAGCAGCGTATTTACTTTTATAATTATTTAAAGAGTGTTAGTAATGGCACGAACTTTATTCCAATAAACATTATGTTAAAATTTATTGAGCCTCTTCAAATATTTTAAGAATACTTGACGTAATCGTTCCACGACCTCCACGGACGAGTGGTGGAGTGATATTGTCTCAAATAAAAATATTTAAGCTGTAAGTACAAGTTGGTGACGAAAGGTTCTCAAGTCAACTGGCAACTTGAACAGGCAAACTTAGGTTGGCTTGAAGATAAAGTTGTGGGGAGTCGATGGATGCAGATGGCTCAGGAGCGGTCTTTGTAACGTAAGTAACTTTGGAGGAAGTCTATATTCAGCAGAGGACTTTCGCTAGGCTGTAAAGAAAGAAGAAATAGATACACAGATATACACAAGAGAGACACTACAGCCGGTAATATAGGTCTCTCCTTTAAGTAGGTTTAGTCCTAATCGCCAATAGGCATGCTATGATCGTAGATGCTGACACCTTATACTCTAGATCCTGCTGCTTATTGGCGGTGTGCTGAATTTTGGTCTGGTATTATTTGTGATACTGTCAATTGCATTTGTAAAACCCTTTCTTTAGTAACCTTTTACGTTGCCTACGGGAAAAAAGGGTGGTATATTTTTACCATGTACATAACTACACGGCACGATTGTGTGTTGTTGAATTTTCTAATGAAACGAAAAGATCTACTAAAAAAGACAAAATGAGTTTAAATGAAAGAAATGGACAAAAAGTGCATAGATGTTGTTGCTCCTCAAAAATTAACTGCAATGTTCTATATCGGGAGGATTTAATTCTGCATCGTGTGATTTGCAAATTCGTTTTGAAAGGATAATATTTTCACTCCACGTCACTCGACCACGGAAGTCTGAATGAATTTTTAACTTATAGTATTATTATTACATCTTCACGCACCGCCCACACTAGAGTAGTCAAAAAAAACGCCCAGTACTTCTTCTTCTTCAACTTGTACATACTTCTTTTGAGTCTATCTGATTTCTCATTCTCTTTGTACGAGAAGGTCGGGGTATTCGAGTTCGTGCTCTTCTATCTCTGAAGTATCTGAAGGCAGTTCTTTCTGATTTATTCTTATTTTGGTTTATTTATATGTTTATTTCACGCTTATGTATTTATATATTATATTTATATTATGTGCATGTATATTAGTTTTATTGCATTTTTGTTAGTATTGTATTTTAGTTTATTTTCTTTCTTAAGTTATTTATTCCGAATTTACACTTACCTACATGCTTTTTCTTCACCCACCTTGAATCCCACGCATTCAACCCTTATTAGGCCTTAAATCCGCCCCATGTAAAGAATATTTTATAAAAAAGAATAAATAAATAAAGTTGTCTGTGCCTACTTGGATTATTGTTCATTTCCATACTGTGCATATTTTCTTCGCCATTATTATTAGACGATATGCAGATTTTGACGAATAAGAATAAATTGTCGAAAGCATTTGTAATAAAACTCGATCAATAGAAGGATGATTGTGAAATGAAATTAGGAGTAGACATATTATGGAAATTTTATATAGGGTTAAAATTTTTCGTATGTTGAATCAAGTGATATTCAGAGGAGTCCTTTCATAAATACCTTTCAACTTTCAAGTGATATGCCGTCAGTTCCTGGCCTGTTCAAACACGACCTTCAAACATTATTTTAACATTTGGAGACGTAAAACATTTTGGTGCGAAAATATTATGAAAAAACTCTTGCAATAATAATTTTAGAATAAAAAAATTAAGGTAGTCTGGACTAAAACTAAGGAAATTCCTAGAAAATATTAATAGCTATAGGCAGATGGAGTAAACATCTTGAAAAATTAAAAAAAATATCTTTACGTCATACCGAATACAGATAGACAGAGGTCGTTTCGAACCACCATTCACTGAAGATTTTTTTGGGACAACGTTGGTCAGATGGTGAGCCCGTCGTCGCCTTTATGTCAAAGCCAACGATATATCGTATACGTATTTATAAATCACACATTAGTTTTTTGTAAAAGCCCATTATTACAAGCCTGCCCTGCCACCTGGGAATCGAACTAGGGTCTCTTGACTTGAATTCTGATCACCCAGCTACTCTGCTATAGTGACTACGTCTTGAAAAATTGCAGACCAAAATGAATCAGGCGGTTAGATGTAGCAACGTAAATCAAATCAAAACAAATCAAATTATTTGCTCGTCGATATAAGTAATATAAATTACATCTATCGATTTTTTAATCTATAACCATTTTGTAATGAGGTATTTCTAACGAAGAAGAAACGGGTGAAAGAAAATCCGTAGGTTTTATCTTCTTTGTCAATTTCTTAACAGAATACAATATTCATAATAAAATATTAAAAAATAGCATGGACGTGATCAACTCATTATTATTGTATTGTTTTCATAAATTCGTTTATTTATAATATAATAACCCTTTTATAAAGTAAAACATCTTCACGCCATTCCCAATAGAGGGATAGGCAGATGTCTAAATAACTAAGTTCTTTCGACCCTCCGAAGACATTTTTTTGGGCCGACAAGACAAGTGGCGAGACCCGTTGCCGTATTCATGTTCAAGCCAACGACGTAAATCGTACATAATTTTTGAAAAATTCCATTCGTACGAGTCTTGGAGATTAAACTCGGTTCTCTTGATTTGAATTCCGATAATCCTGTGGTGCTGGCCTGTGGTTGTGGATTTGGGTCACTCGGCTATCGTGACTTTTTGTACATCTTTTCTAATATTTCACGCACAGTCCCTACCGGGGTAACCAGAGAGAACAGATCGCCAAGTGCCACGATCCTTACATACCTGTTCCGCTTCTTTCAGACTCATCTTTTTCTTCGTTAGCCGATCGTTCTTCGTTTTCTTCGTTCTTTGGCAGCCTTTGCTCATTTACTGGGGCTTAGTGTGGAGAATATGTCACATCCTCCTAACGGGATACTCAAATGCAATGCAGTTGAGTTTACCAGGCTCTTAAGTAACAAAAAAATCTTTATTTTTCCTATAGAAAAGGGAGGCAAACGAGCAGGTGGCTCACGTGGAGGTAAGTGATAACCGCCGCCTATAAACACCTGCAATACCAGAGGCATAGCAGATGCGTCGGCCTTGGAGTGTGAGTGTGATGTGTGGGCTTCCGGTTTCCTGCACTCACCAGACGAAACGCAGAAGTTTGTTAGACTTCTACTTCGCGCCGGTATTCTGTGAGGTCGTGGTGCTTCCCCGGTCGAGCCAGCCCATTCATGCAACAACAAAAGCTGATGCGTGGCTCTACCACTGTTAAATATAAAGCGAAAGTTAATATTTGTTACATTAATTTGATGACTTCCGTGGACGAATAGCGTACACGACCTCTCTCACGGCGGACACGATCTTTGACGATAAACTTCCTTGGAGTCAAGTACACGCCGGTTTTCATGGTGTCGCCAATTCTGAGGTCCCCGTTTCGATTCTGGACGGGTCAATGCTGAAAACCAATTTTTCGACGTTGTCTCGGGTCTGAGTGTTTGTGGTTACTTCGTTATTTTTGATGTCATTACACAAGTTCTTTAGTTACTTACTTTGGGATCAGAGTAATGTGTGTGATGTTGTTCCTATCTATGTATTTATTTATTTATTATTAATAAGATAAGATAAGATATCTTCACGCAATTCCCAACACAGGGGTAGACAGAGGTCTCAAGGAGTCTAGACAATTAAGCCCCTTGAACCCACCTTCCACCGAAGATATTTTCGAGACAGCGTGATAGGTGGTGAGCCCGTCGCCGTATTTATGTCCAAGCCAACGATATAGTTCGTACATAAGTTTTAGAAAAACCCATTGGTACAAGCCTGCCACCTGGGGATCGATCTCAAGTCATTTGACACGAAATTCCAACCATTCAACCACTCAGCTATCGTGACTTCATTATTTATTAATAAACACTTAGAATACTACAAAGTATAAGAATGCCCATCTCATCAATACAAATTTGCGAGCTGACCCGTGAAACTTGAATGCCAAACTATAATGGTATCGAAGTCAGTGATAAATAGCTGAGAATTGTCGATCGTTTTCATCGCCGCCCCCAATCCTCGTAACACTAATGACGTATAAAATTAGTTTAACGTTCATAACTATAACATTTACTTGCTAATGCCCGTAGCTTCACCCGCGTGGAAAGATTCATCGCAAAAAATCTTTTCCAAATCACGCAATATGCAGTGAAAAGTATAAAATTCCACCCACTTTGCAACCCTTTTAAAGATTATTTATCGGGATAATAACTATCCAATCTCTTTTCGTGGATCTCAAACATTCCTCAATTAAAATTTCATCTAAATTGCTTCAGTGGTTTAAGCGTAAATAGGTTACAGAAAGACCATCAGAGAACAGACAATATTAGAAAGAGATTAGAGAAGGGAAACAGTGCGTGTTGGCGGACTTCTTGTCTTCATAATATATATATTTTTAATCATTATTTCTCAAACGGCCAGGTTTCCTTACGATGTTATCCTTCACGACCGAGCATGTGGTAAATGCAATATAAAAACTATTTTTAGGAATTTTAGTGGAGCCGTTATGAAGATCGAACTTGGTTCACTCGCGTTAAGGCACTGGGTAAAGGCCGACTCTAAAATATTAAAAAACGTATGAGCCGGGAAACTTCCGGTAATGTGGAACACATTAATGTCCAAAAATTTTAGGTCACACGTCCTATAAATAATATATTTTTATACAAGTAAAATCATTTATTCATCGATATATGTAACATAGAATTACATTCATAAAGTGGTATATTTAAAAAAAAATACAATTTTCGTAATAAGTTTCCTATAACGGAAAAGGAACAGGCGAAAGAAATTTTGCAGATATCCTCTCTCTCTCTCTCTTTCACGTAATTTTTTTTTTAAAAGGAAGGATGTTATATCATCACTCAGACGGTTTCCTAAGAATTGTTTAATTCGCTACCGAGCTTGTGGTACAATAAGCTCGTAAAATTGGTTTGAACAATTTTAATGGTTCTGAGTATTTGGGTCACTGGAGTATAAAGCAAGCAAACTGATCACTTGGCTACTACTAGCCAAAAATCTAGTCGAAAAACAAGTAAATCTATCTATTAACTAATGATCCAAAGCTTAATGCCAAGAAACATTAATACTAATGAAAAGAAAGAAAGTAGATTTATTAAATACCACAAAACAGTGCAAAAAAGTTAGTTAGCTAAGAATTACATATTAAAATAAAATGTACTACTGTAAAATATTATGTTACTGAAAAACAAATAACAAATACTGAATCAACAAATATGCTGTAGCAGTGCTGCTGCAGCGCTGCTATTTTGCCGGTGCCACTAAAGTAGCACCGACGAGAATTAAAATAGCATAAACGAGAAAGATATGGTGAGATATATAACAAGTGGTCTAAAATACTTAGTTGTTTTTTTAAAATAAAACCTTTAAGAATTGTTAGAGTTTTGTAGAAAATTAGTATTAATTAATTAGTAGTTATAACATTATTAACACTGAATCTTTATAGTCTTAAATAGAGTAACAATAATTCCTTTCTTTTTTATTAAAAGAATACTAGAAAAATAACATTACAAGTATGTCTTTTAATCACTCCAACTAAGCTGCAATGTTTTGTCTGCAGTGGTTCTCGGATATAGTGGAATGGCGGGCCCGAACCTGCGACGTTATGTTTCGCAGTCCGCACCCAAAACCATAAAGTTATTGTCACTTCAAATTTTATAATTATAACCAAATTAAAAGAAGAATTACGAATAAGAAAGTTCTATTAAGCCGAACATCGCCATCAACTGAATCGGTCAGGATTAATTCATTACTAAAATTGGTTAGCGATGAATGCGATCTGATGCGATCGCAAAATTTGCATGAAAGATACTAATCAATATTCGCAATCCGAAATCTCTCGATATTATCATTTGGTAATTGATATGCAGATATGCCTTGTTTTATGGTCGTAAGAATATTATACTCATTTCCTGAACTCCGATCCAAACCGACTAAGGGAAATGCCTAATGGCGATCGACCGATGGCAGAAGATGTTGCAGGAAAAAGATGCTGCCATTTTAGATATTCATGTCCTGATATATGTTGGAATTGGTAAGAACTTCGTTATCACGATGCAGGATGTCCATGTGTTTTTCGAAAATTTCATTCCAAAATAAAGTAAACCGGTGACGAGCATCGACGTCTAATGTACGAGACACTGCGATCGGTAATTCGTGAAAAAAGCGTAGCGTTAATGGCGAATCCTTTCTACAGGTGAAGCCTATATTGTAAACATTTTTTCACGTACATTTCTAATATTGGTGTAGACAGAGGTCTAGGCAATTGCACCAAAACCCACCGTTCACGGAAGATTACTTGGAACAACTTGGCAGGTGTTTAGCCTACCGCCTATGACTCGCTGTGGCATAATCGGTCGGTATATCTGACTATATGTATATTTACCTGACACGTTATCAGAAAAATACATTATGGTGAAATGTGGGATGTAAGGACTAAATTGTTTAGACATCGAATCGTTATTTTTAAGTTTTTTTAGTAAGAGTTAATTAACTAAAGTCATCAATGAAAGTCATAGAAAGTCAATTAACTAAAGTCATCAATGTAGTAAATCATCATTGATCGTACTTCACTCTTACGATTTCTGAGTTAATAAATAGATAAACATAAAAATAAACTATCATGCAATCCACTATAATAATAAATTAGTTAAACTAATGCTTTTCCCCGTTACAGGGACAAAGGCTGCCTCGGTTCAGATTTATATCTGAAATCCTATACGTGCTGGTAAGGATGTTCTTGTTTATCGAAACTATAAAACTTTTAATTTAAAGTATTTTAATGTAATATTTTTGTAAAATTGTGTAAAAATGGTTGGTACAAAAATGCTCGGCGCAAATTAAAAGTGCACTGTATTTTCTGTTTTCGCGAATAGAATATATTGATAAAAAATTATTTTTATGGATTTCTATTAATGGATATAAGTCACGATAGCCTAGTGGTTGGGTGGTCGGTATTTCGAGTCAAGAGACGCGAGGTCGATCCTCAGGTGGCAGGCTCGTACCAATAGGTTTTTAAAACACTTATGTATGAATCATATCGTTGGCTTGTACATAAAAAGACGGCGACGAGCTCACCACCTGTCACGTTGTCCCGAAAATGTCTTCGGTGGAAGGTGGGTCGAAGGGACTTAATTGTCTAGACTAGACCTCTGTCTACCCCTGTATTGGGAATTGCGTGAAGATATTTTTTTTTATTAATGGATGGAGTTCTTTTACATTCCAATTTCAAATACATTAAGAGCGTTATGCATTGTTTTTAGATAATCTGGGATATTATATATACAGTTTGATTCATAAAAATATATTTTGGTATCTGTTTGTAGTTTTGATCATTTAAATTAAGTAAATTTTGTCTTATGTTTATTATATTTTTTTACGTTTTATGTTTTGTTTATTTTATATAACAATATATTGCAACGATTACTACATTGAGTACCCTCTCTCTCTCTCTCTCTCTCTACTCGCATGTAAAGCAAGTTAGGCTCTGACTACAAGGCTACAATGACTCTCCAATGAACTAATTAATTTAAAGAAGTAAATAAAGTAAAGCAGCAACCTATAAATGGCTAGTTGTTGGCAAAGGCTTTCTATTAAATATTGTTTGAGAAAGATAAGAACAGGGGAGCGTTCAAGAAAACACTCGGGTGCGGGTCGGCAGAGTTGCAGAATCTTTTACCTTTTTCGCTGACTTTTCTGTAAATTCACCACTTAAAATCGATTTTAACAAATTGAGTAGTATAAGGTCGCGTATTAAACCATAGTCATTCGTGTATAAAGCAAATGCCAGTATTTCTGGGCTCGAAATATGTATAACAATAAAACATTTTTGAATAATAATAATTTAAGTATCGGTTATATAATAAAGGTAATGAAGGACAGACTATGCCTTATGTATATTTACCTACCAATCAATCCGAAGCTTATCAAAATGTTTTATTGTGTTCTACTGTATCTACGATTGTATACCTTATTTAAATAAAATAATAAATAAAACTGGTTTACAAATCATAACATATCTTGTTGAAGTGTATGCCTGTTATAAAATACATACTGGTATTTCCGTGATAATTAATCGGCGTAAATATCGATAATGGACGTAAACATGTAACAGACATCACTACTTTAATCTAAGACGCACGTGTCCGCAAGGGAAGCGCGTGAAATAGATAAGTCTGAACAAAGTGTTAGCACGTGCAACACCATGCAACTCGCTGATAAAAAAATAGTCAACTAGATAAAACTTTCTTCATCGGAAAGGCATTCATACATACATACATATCGGCCTGTTAAAGTCCACTGCAGGACATAGGCCTCTCCCATAGGCAGGATTTGCCATAATAGCCACGCTTGGCATGAGGATTGGCGATCGCTGTATCAGACCACTCGCACCTCAAACCCTGCTGCCCATCTTCGGTCTGATTATTTTGGTCTGAATTTTTTAGGGGTGTATATCCCGCCATCTATCGGTTGCCATGACGATACTTATGGCTGTTTCTCTTAGTCACCTCTTACGACATCCTAGGGAAGAAAGGGAGTGGTAATATTCATAGGCCGTTAGCACACAGCTAATGCAGCTTGGGGTTTCTCATATCTCATCTCAAAAAATATTTACTTATTTGAAAAGTACGATTGCTTATTTTAACATTAATATATAATGCTAACACAGCATTACATGAATTAAAGAAAAATAAAATATAAAATACATTTTTAAATAAAACGATTTTCGAATTTTAACGCGTTTTTAATTAGTTTTTACAAACCATTTTTATTTCCCGACGTTTCGGACGCTTTACAGCATCCGTGGCCACGGGGAGACTAAATCGTTTTATTTAAAAATGTGTAGTATTCGCGTAAATACAAGAAATCATTATAAAATACATTTAAACTTGTTACGAAAGTTGCCATCTATTTCTAAAACTAAAATTAGTATTTAATGAAATATTACTAAGAATAGAAAAATTATTATTTGTTTTAACTTATAACTTAATTTAAAATAAAAAGTCACTTTACATTATAATATTCGGTGATTTTTTATTTTTAATGAAGAGTAACTGTTATGGAAGACATCAATGTTAGAAAGTTCAGAACCGAGTAAATTGTACAATTATGCAAAAGTAAGTCACGATAGCCGAGTGGTTAATAGACCCGAGTTCGATCCCCAGTTGGTAGGCTCGTACCAATGGGTTTTTCAAAAACTTATGTACGAATATCGTTGGCTTGGACATAAAGACGGCGACGGGCTCACCACCTGTCACGTTGTCCCGAAAATATCTTCGGTGGAAGGTGGGTCGAAGGGACTTGATTGTCTAGACTCGACCTCTGTCTACCCCTGTATTGGGAATTGCGTGAAGATATTTTTTTAATTAAACAAATATTTAACCTAGTAATAATAGTATATACGGAGCTCGAAATTCTATTTATCTTACGACTTACTATCTTTAAAAATTCACGATAGCCGAGTGGTTGGGTGATAGGAATTTCGAGTCGAGAGACCCGAGTTCGATCCCCAGGTGGCAGGCCCGTACCAATGGGTTTTTTTAAAAACTTATGTACGAATTATATCGTCGGTTTCGACATAAAGACGGCGACGGGCTCACCACCTATCACGTTGTCCCGAAAATATCTTATAGTCTAGACTAAACCTCTGTCTACCCCATTATTGGGAGTTGCGTGAAGATATTTATTATATTTATTTATTTGACTTAGTATCTGAACGAAACATCACCTGCAATAATAATAATAATAAATTGCCATTTATTTTCTCTTACATTGCGTAGTTCTTATGCTAGGAATTACAATAATGCCAGACAAGGAACATAGTAGAACTATCCGCGTAAGAGAATGGTGCTTGAAGTAGGTTTCCTTGAAAACCTGTATTACAAGTCACCATACCCCTCCTCGGCTAGTTTCTTAATTAGCTATAATAAAAATTACGCTTAGACATGTAAGTACTAAGAAAATACGATAGCGTTTGTTAACTTAAAGGAATACATGAGAGCCCATTTGCAATACTTTGACTTGAGGAGTATGAGAATTGATGTGTTGTTTGTGTGCATGTAGGTGCGTTTGATGTTTGGGTATGTGTTAGTTGTAGCGTAGAGTTTAAGTTCATTTAGTTGGGTGTGTTTGAGTAGTGACGTGAGAAAGTGTTGATTATTATGTGCGTTGAGGAATTTCGACAAATAAGTTATATATCGAGACGTTAGATTAATAAATTAATAGGAGAACGATAGAACGATGGAGTAAGTATACGGAGTAACTATTTGGGAGGTATCAGTAGATTTTCAGTTTCAGAATAGTCTAGGGTCTTGAGGTAATTTTGACTAACATTTTACAAGAATTTTTTGTGGATATATGTTAAGAATTTTGTTAAGTTTATTGTATAAGTATGGGCCAAGAAAACAAAAGAACTTATGTGATAGTGTAGTGTTAAAGGTTTGAGCTTGACATACCTTTTCTTTTCGTCTTTTTCTCTCTCTCTTCGCCCCAACCTTGAGAATAGCGCGTTGAGCCTTCTCCACCTCCAATAAATAAGTTTTGCAGCCCCACCCATGAAGTGATACAGTAGTCCACCAAAGATTGGCACAGTGCATAGTAGACCATTTTAGTAATTTTACGGTTTGCAGCGTGTCTTAAATTTTTAAAAATGTAGATTAGTTTTCTTAATCGTGTTACAAGCGTATCTATATGTGGTTTAAAAGTTATGTGTTGGTCCATAATGATACCAAGATATTTGATAGCGTCCGTTCTTAGTAGTTTGGTACAAATACATATGGAGTTAAGGGAATCACAGGTGTGAGCGGTAATGGATAGGGATATTGGTGGTAGTAGGTCGACTCTATGAGCGAATGCCATATACTTGGTTTTATTTATATTAAGTGTGAGGCCATTATTTTGTAACCATTCACTAACTTTATTTAGGCCTTTCTGGGCAGTATTAAAGGTTTCTTCCCAAGTATTGCCAGTGAAAAGCAGGGCTGTATCGTCGGCGAAGGTAACTATTTGTCCTCTGGGGATTTGAAGTTGGCAGATATCGTTAATAAAGACTAAAAACAAGGTCGGCGCGAGGATGCTGCCTTGCGGGATACCAAAGTTAACAGTCAGTTCGTCGCTCATCATATATCCGATCCGTACTCTATGTTTTCGATTTCTTAGGTAGTCCTCTAGCAATTTTAGGGTAGTCCCTCTTATACCAATCCTATACAACTTATTTATCAAGAGTGGTATGGATACGGTATCAAAGGCTTTCGCCAGATCCAGAAAAATAGTAAGACATTTTTGCTTTTTATCCATATTCATAATGATGGAGTTCACAAGCTCATGTACGGCGTTACTAGTAGATTTGCCGCACCGGAAGCCAAATTGTGCTGATGAAACTAAACTGTTTGTTTCCAGGAATTTTATTATTCTTTGATTTATTTGACCTGCAATACAATCATTGTATATACTTGGAAAAACAATGTTGTAAAAAAATTTAAAATGTGAACGACCAACCGTCATTATACGCTGTGTGAGGCTTTTGTGAGGATTATACTAAATTTTATTTGTTTTATTGTATTTTAAATAAATGTAAAAAAGTTAGTTAAGTCAGGCGAGGTCAGGGCGCGTCAAACCCGCCTCTGCAACCCCGAATAAACCGGTTATTTTCCTCATTAAACAAATAACATGTAAACCAATAACTCGGCGTTGCCACGGATCGGCGAAGGTCGCGGGTTCGAATCCCGCCAGTGTTAGTTGAAATTTTAAAACTTATTTCTCTTTAATTTAATCAAATAACATATAACTAACTAATGGAAAATATGATCTAAAATATACAACTATCATATGTATGTGTGTGTATTTGTGAAGATTTGTTATTTTTTTTTATTTATATCTTCACGCAATTCCCAATACAGGGGTAGACAGAGGTCTAGTCTAGACAATTAAGTCCCTTTGACCCACCTTCCACGGAAGATATTTTCGGAACAACGTGACAGGTGGTGAGCCCGTCGCCGTCTATATGTATGAAGATTTGATAGATTTACTTATTTCACTTACAAACTATAAACATATGATTCTCCATTAATCTCTCTTTGAAAAAAGCATGGCTGCCGTTCGAGTATGAACTAGAGAGGACAAAGTTAGAACAGCTGCGGAACTTTACAATCCGGTATTAAGCAAAATGATCCACGCATATCATGCATCATTAGTACCTCAATGGTGGTGTGTTTAGTACATTTAGTTTAACTCGCTCTAGTTCTGTCAAGATTGTTTTTGAATATAAAAATGAGAGTCACCTAGTCTTTTTCACAATTCAGGGGTAGACAAAGGTCTAGTCTAGACAATTAAGTCCCTTTGACCCACCTTCCACCGAAGATATTTTCGGGGCAACGTGACAGGTGGTGAACCCGTCGCCGCATTTATGTCCAAGCCAAAGATGTAATTCGTACATAAGTTTTTGAAAAACTCATTGGTATTGCCACCTGAAGATCGAACTCGGGTCTCTTGACTCGAAATTCCGACCAACCAGCCACTCGGCTATCGTGACTTATTTACTTAAATAAATTTAGGTGATAAACTAATATACTACAACTGTAAGCAATGGGTGTTAAAACTATTCGATGTTTGGCCACAAGCACAATATTTTCGACTATTATTATTACTAAAATTAGCAGACTGCATCATTATTTTACAATTGGAGCTAGCTTTTAAATCAGTCCTTTTCATTCTATATATCTTCACAGCTTATATGTTTCGGGCAACGAACCAAATAAAGAGTCTCCCGCTGTCTTAGTGTTCAGGTCAACGATATAAATTACACAAGTTAGTAAAATTGTGAGTACGAGTATGTGTGTAAAGCGTTAAGGACGTGTAGTATCGGCTTCAAAATATCTCCCCGAAGTTGTACGAAGAGACTAAAAATTTATTTTTGAAAATTGTACAATAGCTGCTAATCTAAATTAAATCAAAACCAATTGTCCAATCAATCAATCTCTTTTGTTGAATCAAAAAATTCTTACTTTCTCGCATTATCACCAAATATGTCCAAATATAGTCTGAACGAAGCATAAACATGCAGCGGCTCTACCGTTTGTGTGTTTTGTTTCAGTTTCCAATGTACATTACTAACACGTGGAATTACTCAGATTATTGAAGCAGATTTTGTGATGGTAATGAGATGGATTGCTAGTAAGCAAACTAATATGGAATTAATAAGTATGCATTACAGTCGATATTCGATTGATTGATATATTAACGTTATCGATTTTGACGCTTAGGCTACTTTTGTCGGCATTTGAGAATGTCATTTGAATTGAAATGAAATTGACTGGATTTATTTAGTTGATTGTAAATATTTCAAACTATTTTGAACAAAAAGGAGATTTTCAATTTGATTCGATTTGTGTGTGGCAGAACAAACTATCGTTTAAACTGATGGTATATGATTACGAACGCCTATAGGCACTAGCTATTGCTAGTATAGTAACCAAAAGTAGTGCAATTACTTTAACAAATTTTTAGAAACGAATTGGAAAAAGGTTGAAGAGAGTAAAGGGCGAGATAAACTCGTAGGTAAGGGACTACATGAGATATCTCTGTTCGATAAGACGGGTACGTAGGATATTCAGGGTGAGTGGAATAAGTTCGCGCTCGCGTCCCGCCTCGCACTCGCGAAAGTGTCTCACGATAGTTTTAATATTTTAATTATATAATATTTGAATTTAATATAAGGACCAATAGGTTAAGGTTGTGAACTGCGAAACATTAAATCGCAGATTTGAACCCGCCACGATGATTGTTGTGAACCAAAGACAGGCATTGCAAATCTGTTGGGAGTGGTTAATGGGAATTCTTTTTTACAGTTTAGCATTCCTAGTATTTTATTATTAAATACTATCTCTACAGAAAAACAATGAAGACGTTTATGTTCCGTTAACCGTGCAAAGTCGGTTCTGTTATAACATACGGACCATAGTATTAGGAGGTTTCTATCGAATCTTTTTTATTTTATTTAACTCTCCGTATTTTATGATAATTAACATGAACCCGGTCCGTTTAATTCTCCTACAATTGTTAGATAATTAATTAACCGTATTATTTCAATGCTTATATACCTCTCTTAACACAACGTCAAGTATAATTGTTATAAAACAATTTAAACATTGGGCTGTAAAATACGTTAAATGAACAAAGAAAATATTTATTTTTGTGTTACCTTTTATCGTTTGGTATTGGTGTAAGAATAATACCAACCCATCTCTTCCCGTGGGTTTCAGAAGAGACGACTAGGTGAATAGCCTTGGAAATATCGTCTAATAGTGTCTATACTACCCAGATTCAATCGTGGATTCATATTCCGTTAAAATGAAATTGCTGATATATTTTTACACAATAACTACACGACGGGTTACTACAAGTGCTGTCTATAGTTGAGTCTGCAGAGATAACTGAAAGCGGAAATGAAAAAGGATGTTCATACGGATTAAAATGCCGTTTGTTGTATAACTTTAGACGTATAGAACAATTGTTAGCACGCCGATGGAATATTATCTGTCATTTGTATTTAATCATATAACTATGTGTTATATTTAAATACTTTATTCACAGAGAGAAAATTATGCTTATTTTTGTAAATATTGCTCCACGAGACATGGTATCAAGAACGCTGGCTACATTTCCATGTTAAATGGCCAGACTTACCCTTTGAGCGAGAAAAACCAGAACTATGTGTCCATTTATAGATATAGCTAGACGTAAGACAGAATGTTGATAAAATTTTGTTGTTATTTGTTATTTTGTATCACGATTTATGAGTAAAAAAGTCACGATAGCCGAGTTGTTGGGTGGTCGAAATTTCGAGTCGAGAGACCCGAGTTCGATCCCCAGGTGGCAGTACCAATGAGTTTTTCAAAAACTTATGTACGAATTTCATCGTTGGCTTGGACATAAAGGCGGCGACGGGCTCAGCACCTGTCACGTTGTCCCGAAAATATCTTCGGTGGAAGGTGGGTCAAAGGGACTTAATTGTCTAGACTTGACCTCTGTCTACCCCTGTATTGGGAATAGCGTGAAGACATTTATTTATTTTATTTTTTATTTATGAGATTTATATTGAAATCAGACCAAACTATTTGCAATAAAAAAAATATATTTTTTACATATAAAGAAGACATACACCAAAGACTGAAAAAGCTTTTGTTCTACAGAGAACACACCAAAGAGTATTTAACAAGTTCAAAGATTAATAACGACTTTGTTAGCGTTAGAGAGTAACGAACTTCTTTCCACACAGACAGTCGCATTTATAACATTAAACAGTAGGATAGTGGAACTGCAACTATCTTCTTCTTCTTCTTCTTTACAGCCTGTCAAAAGTCTACCACTGAGCATAGGCCTATCTCAAAGAATTCCACTAAGAACAGTCCCGAGCCACCTGCATCCATTGACTCCCAGCAATGTTGGGCAGGTTATGATACCATTTTGTGGCTGTCCTTGCAACTATGTTACATTTTATCTAACTTACAACATATTGCAACATTTCAAAAGGAAAAAATTAAGGTGCAGAGGAAAAAATCAATAAAATATAATTTTTTAATAAAAAGCATATTCTTCGAAGTTAAAAAGATAAAATAACGTTAAAAATAAACGTGAATATAGTGAGTGTTGTACCTAAATGTATGTAAATTAAGTATACTTTGAATATGTTCGAATTTATTAAGATATTTCTTCTGATGTTTAATTAATTCAGCCAGTAAGGGTTGCGTAAATGTTATTTACATGACTTAAATTTTCCTACATGTGGGTTGATTTGGGCCCGCTTATTAGCATTTTTTCTTTAATGAGCGCAATAGATTTAGCCAATAATTTACACAAAAATCTCTAAAAGTACTTAAAGTCCTTAATATAAACCACAACAGGCCATTGACCCCTGCTGATTTCTTTTTTCGTAATTGCCATAGTCACTACGCTTAACACACGAATTGGCGATCGCTGTATCTCACACTTTAGATGTGTAGTTTTCTGTTTTTTCTCCGTTACAGGAACCTCAATACGAAACGGTGGTAGATTAAAAATTACTATCGATAAACGAATGAAAATTCTTATGTCGATAAATAAATGATTTCATTTGATTTGATTTTGTAGATAGTGACTAGTAGGGACAAAAACACATTCATTGCTTTGATCTCAAAGTAAGCAGCTTAAACAATTCTATTATGGAATTACAAACAACGAACGTACAAATAAATAAAACACTTTTCTAAATTGACCCTTTTTTTGAAATGTCATTTGAAATTTTGCACATATGATGATATGCAGAAAAAGTTCAGAGATTTTAATAAATAAATAAATACATAGATACTTGCATCATCACATACATTGCTTTGATCTAAAAGTAAGTAGCTAAAGCATTTGTGTCATGGAATTAAAGGTATCATATACACTCCGATTCGAGAAAATGTAGAAAAAGAAACTTTCTATATTGACATTGGTACAGGGATGTCTTCATTTGTACTGCAATAATATATGTTGATATATATAGATTATAATAATATAATCATATCACAGTGCATATTATTTCATTCTGCTATAAAAATTAATGAACACATTAAAACGACGAAATGAAAACAATGAATATCACGAACTAGTATTTTCTTTTTAATTCGAAACCTCCGAGCGGAGCATTTTTTGATGAGAACAAAAGAGCATCGATGAAAAAAGTGAAGTCTACGAAATTGATACTGAAGATGGTACAAGTAGTTTTCTTTAATATTATTGTTATATCTTTTTAACTTCACACCACAAAATCCTTTCGTGCCACATTTCATTGCAGTTTATTTTGGGATAAAGTGACAGGTGGTAAGGTTAATGTCATTTATGTGTCCAAGCTAACGCCACAATAGTCATCATTTTTTCATTTAATCATTAAATAAAATCTTTTCATTCACACACGCACGTATTTTCTCTCACAGGAAATCGAAAATACGGAAACTATGTGTTTTTTTTCTCCATGTTATTATTCCTTTCCTGTTGTTTTTCTAAACCATCCATCCATCAGTCGGATTTCTGTATATGGTGTTAACTCAAAGAACTGACAAACAAGACAAGTATTTAAGAATGATTAATTACCTACGCGTTGTTTCGCGGCGTAACATAAAGAGATTAGCCGTTGATCACTGGCACCCACGTTACAAACTTTGATCTTTGCCACAATACCTTAGAAAAGACTTTTCGCGAAACATTTCAAACTTTCTACTTTGGTAGGAATTCCTTGCTTGATTGTTAGAATATAATAAATTTAAGTAAATTTTCAATCATCTGAGAGAGACGACCCGATAGTATAGTTGGTAGTGTTGAGACAAGGTTGAGGATTCGAATCCCGCTACTGGTAAACATTTATGGACTATAATATTTGTAGTAGTAAACCGAAGATAATGTCATAGGGGCGAAAACGGGCAGGTATTTAAAATATTTAGGTATTTAAGTATATTGTACTTTAACTTATATATACTATTAACTTAAGTATATTGTACTTTAACTTATATATTGTACTTTAACGTGACAGGTGATGAGCCGATAGGCTGCCACGTTCTCTCTAATAAGCTTTGGTGGAGAGTGGGTTTCATGTCAAGTTTCATTGTCTAGACCTCTGCCTAATCCTATCCTTTATTGGTAACTTTCTCTTCTGTTATAAATATTCCAACATATATAAAATATACTAAGTCTAGTACGATCATGAAGAACTCGCATTACATAGTTCGTATTAGTTTTCCTCATTATACAGAAACCGTAACTTTCAATTAAAAGCCTTGCTACTACGAAATAGGATATTATTTAAAATATTAAATAATTACTGAGAAAGAAAGATAAGGTTGTCTGGAAGTAACTGTAACTTGTATCACTAGAGTCTTAAGTATCTTAATCAATTATATGTTGCATATTTTCTGTGTTGGTGTGCAATAAAGTTCATTCTCTCTATCTATAAATATCTTCCATCAATTACAACTAAAAAAAAACTGAAATCATCAAATCCTTTATCGTAGCGAGTCTCGCCGTTTTTACAAAAATATGTATACAACATAGGGACGTATATTGGTCTGATCGCAAAATAAGCAGTTGCGTTATGGAATCGGAAACAAGGAATGAACCACAAACACACAAGCCCAAAAAATGTAGAAAAAGTTATTTTCTGCCTTGATCAGTCCGAGAAAATCTTTGCTCAACCTACCACTAATTAAGGCCGTTGATGTCAGCATCAACTCTATAAGATTTATGTCATCGTTTCGGATAAAGGAGTACCTATTTGGTTTATTTGAATCACCTGAATTATAAGGCTACCACCTAACATTGAATATGTTTTACGAGAGTAACGACCGTTAAATTTATATGTTTAATACGATAATACTGCGATTTCTATTGTTGGATCTAACTTATACATGATTGCTAACTGAGGTGCTTATCAATTATATATATTAAGTATATCAACATAATTTGATTATTTACCTCATTTTAGTTATTGAAAACTAGCTGCCCCCAAGAATGGCCGGGAGGATATTATGGTCGACTTTGTTATAAGCATTCGAAAAGTCCACAATCACCATAACTGTAACATTCTTCTTCTTCATATCCTCACAAATATCATCAGTGATATTAGTTAATGCAGTTGTGACGCTGTAGCTAGGAAGTAACCCAGACTGAAAGTTACTCATTAGGTTATTTTCATATACAACTTTCAAAAGTTTGCTACAGAAGCTTCCATAATTCGGAGAGAAGTAGCAATATAGAAATAGGACGAAAATGATGAGGAAGTGGAGGATTGGGTTTTTTGGGTAGAAATCGTACGAAAGCCTTTTTCCATAGAGAGAGCTATTGTTCTGAATCTAGGGAAAGGGTGGAACGATTCTAATAACTAATGTTTACGTAACTATTCTTCTATTGGATGCCGTAAGAAGCCACTTAAGGAAAAGCCTTGAAAATGCAATTGGCTAGCGACAGATGGCGGGATAACCATCACGATAAATACCTAATAACCATCACGAAAATTCAGCAGATCGATGATGGGTAGTAGCGTGCAAGGTAGTCTGCGTGATGCGTCTGTGAGATCTAAGGTCTGGTGGTTCGATCGCTAATCCGTTTGCCATACGTGATGATTACGGCAAAACTTTTTTATAGGAGTACTACTCTTTATAGGAGAGGCCTCTATCCTACATAGGCCGTTATGGTGATATGAAAATATCTTCACGCCATTCCCAATACTCTGGTAGACGGAGGTCTAGAGAATTAAGTGCCTTCGGATCCACATTTTACTGTATACTTTTTTGGGACAACAGTGAGAGGTTCTGAGCCTGTAGCCATCTATATGTAAACGCCAACGATGTAAATCGTAATCGTTTATAAATCTTAATCGTAACCGTTTTTTAAAAAAAGACATTGTTACGTGCCTAACGAGTGAGTGAGATGAATTCAATCCCTAACACCTAGGGATTGAACTCATATACATTATTAAATATCGTCACACAATTCCCAATATACGGGTAGACAGAGGTCTAGTCTAGACAGTTCTAAAAGTCCCTTGGACCCACCTTCCACCGATTATATTTTCGGGACAACGTGACAGGTAGTGAGCCAGCCCATCGCCGCCTTTATGTTCAAGCCCACGATATAATTCGTACATAAGTTTTTGAAAAACCCGTTGGTACGAGCTTGCCACCTGGCAATCGAACTCAGGTCTCTTACTCAAAATTACGACCACCCAACCACTCGGACATCGTGACTTGTGATGTGGCCACTGTCATCTAATGTATTCATCCAAAATTATGATTTAAATATATTTTATTACACTATTTACAAGTGTGAAGCTGCGCTGACCTAAAATAATACTAAACCGTTAATTGGAAAAGACACAAATTACCATCAAACATCTACTGAACAGATGACACTTCAAATTTTAATAACTAAATGGACAAATTATAATTTTACGCCGTCGTCATTGAGACTTTGTTCATTACTTTAGACGTCGATCTATTAGCAACGCCATTCATCTACTTAATCAACTCTTTAATAATTCTGAATGTTGCTGTAGAAACAATGTTGTTGTTTAGTCTATGAAAGAAGCGGCCCTTTTAACATTAACCAGTCTGTGATACGACGAGTATTAGTTGCAATAAAACACCCGACTGCTATAATTAGAATAGAATAGAATAGAAAAAACATTTATTTAGCACAAGTAGTTCATACATATGAAAGTATAAGTACATATTAAGTTTAAAATATAAAATAAAAAGGTCGAATTGTACCGAAAAAGGGTTGGCTCAGCATGTGCTGTGTGAGTATGGCCACGAAACCCAATCATTGGCGTCACGAACGTAGGACATTCCATTCATTACAAAATTCAAAAATTCCATCATCACCACCTTGATGATTGGCATTCTTCCACGGTGCGTTATTCGCAGAATTTTCTGCCACGCACTTGCACTTTATGGAATGTGTTTCCGTCAGCGGTTTTACAACTATCAATTATTAATTGAAATGAAAAAAAGGAAAAAAAAAGAAAAATTAAAATGTAAATAAGAATGTGTTGATAATATGTCCATCAATACGGTTTATATTGACAAACATACTGACATAACACAAACATTCAAACAATTTTGTAAATAACCGTACAATGCGTTATAGGAGCTTTCTCGGTTGATATTGCTATGTTGTATTCGTGCATCGATAAAAAATTTAATAGCTTAATTTTGAATTGGTGGAGATTTTTTAAACTACTGATTGGAGGTGGAGGTAAGTATGGTAGTGAGGAGGATGTGGTAGTTGGTAATGAGTAAACAAGGTCGCAGGTTCGAATTCCTCTTAGGGGCAAACATTTATGTCACGAATATGAATGTTTTTATTCGATTCATGGATGTTTATAAGTATTTGAATATCTATCTATGCAAATATTTAGATACGGAAGTATACTATATTTTAGTTTGAACATTAAAACGGTGATAAGCTCACCTTCTGCCACGTTCTCCTTAATCAGCTTGATGGAGAGTGGGTCAAGTTCCATTGTCTAGACATCTGCTTATCCTATCCTATATTAGTAACAGGATAATTTAAGGACTTTCTCTTCAGTTATAAATATTCCAACATGTAAAAATATACTAAGTCTAGTACGATCATGAAGAACTCGCATTCAGTCACCACCTTGATGATTGGCATTCTTCCACGGTGCTTTATTCGCAGAATTTTCTGCCACGCACTTGCACTTTATGGAATGTGTTTCCGTCAGCGGTTTTTCCGGACCGAAACGACATAGGGACCTTCAAGAAAAGAGCCTATACTCGGATCTTTCTCAAAGGCCGGCAACGCATCTGCTATTCCTGCGGTATTGCAGGTGTTCATGAGCGGCGGTAATCACTTACCATCACGTGAGCCACCTGCTCGTTTGCCTCCCTATTCTATAAAAAATTTTCTCGGTTGATATTGCTATGTTGTATTCGTGCATCGATAAAAAAATTTAATAGCTTGATTTTGAATTGGTGGAGATTTTTTAAACTCCTGATTGGAGGTGGAGGTAAGTATGGCAGTGAGGAGGATGTGGTAGTTGGTAATGACTAAACAAGGTCGCAGGTTCGAATTCCTCTTAGGGGCAAACATTTATGTCACGAATATGAATGTTTTTATTCGATTCATGGATGTTTATAAGTATTTGAATATCTATCTATGCAAATATTTAGATACGGAAGTATACTATATTTTAGTTTGAACATTAAAACGGTGATAAGCTCACCTTCTGTCACGTTCTCCTTAATCAGCTTGATGGAGAGTGGGTCAAGTTCCATTGTCTAGACATCTGCTTATCCTATCCTATATTAGTAACAGGATAATTTAAGGACTTTCTGTTCAGTTATAAATATTCCAACATGTAAAAAATATACTAAGTCTAGTACGATCATGAAGAACTCGCATTACATAGAACGTATTAGTTTTCCTCATTATACGGAAAACTGTAACTTTCAATTAAAAGCCTTGCTACTACGAAATAGGATATCATTTAGAATATTAAATAATTACTGAAAAAGATAGATAAGGTTGTCTGGAAGTAACCGCCATTTTTATCACCATAGCCTTATGTATCCGTATCAATTATATGTTGCATATTTTCTGTGTTGGTGTGCAATAAGTGTATTCTATCCATCTATCTACTAACGCGGAAAGGATAAAAATGTATTGATCATTCGTGGGCAAAGGTTTTCTCTCAAGGGTATACTTTACATTTCATTTTTCTGCTTTACAGTTTATCAATAGTCAACTCCCCAAGTCTGGTCTTGTATCCTTAAATGAAGGAAAAAACATATCTTCACACAATTCCCATTATCGGCTTAGACAGTGGTCAAGACAATTAAGTCCTTTTGACCCACCTTCCACTGAAGATAGTTTTTGTGACAGGTTGTGAACCTGTCGCCGTCTTTATGTTGAAGCCAAAGATACAAATCGCACATAATTTTTAAAAAAATAGTTGGTTTCAGCTTGCCTCTTGGGGTTCGAACTCGCGTATCTTGACTTGAATTTCTATCACCCAACAACTCCGCTATCGTGAATTTTAGTAATTTAGTAACACACTATCAGAAGAAGAGCAACAGCAACATCCAGTGTGGCGCGATTTAAACTAAGAAAACTGCGGTGGACACCCCGCTCGCTAAGCATGGCAATCATATCTAAACCCTTGGGGCACCATACGACAACGGCCCCCAATGACTCTACTACTCTGCCGAGTAGTAATTTAAAAAAGATATTATTAAAGAGAAAAAAATGTTTTTAAAATTTCAACTGACACGGGCGGGATTCGAACCCGCGACCTCTGCCGATCCGTGGCAACGCTCTTACCGCCGAGCCACCGTATCTTACATGCTTTAATAACTCAATAAAACTGCGAATAAAAAACTACTTGGCGTTATCTTATTGATAATTCCTAACTAAAAAGGAAGAATGTCAAATTGTCACTTGAAAAAGGGATAATAGATAGCGCCGATGCCATTACCGAAGAGAATACAGATTTAAAATTTCAACTGATTCGTGTAAGACACGGTGGCTCAGAGGTAACAGCGTTGCTTCGGACTGGACATTTTTTTTCTTTAACTTGATCACATAAAAGTTCAGCATAAATAAATAAATATGCTATAAAAATTGATAATATTGTGTAATAAAAAAGATATTATTAAAGAAAAAGTGGTTCGCAAAAGTCACCAGGACAATGACTTCCCCCTAAAGGAGAATTTGCCATAACCAACAAGCTTGGCAATTGAAGGTATTTATTTTAACAAGATATCAAATACAGTGTCACAGATACTGCATAAAATTTTAAATGATGAGCTACAATTATTTACTTTGGATGGAATTCGAACATAGGACACATTCCACAGCAGTGGGTAATCAACTACAGATTCACACGGTTGGCAATATGTGTACAACAACTAACTAACAAGCTTAGTCTGGTTTATTTCATACAATTTCCAGTCTTTGTTACACAAGAAATACACTTAAGCTGCGCATACTTTTTCATTGCTTTTGATGTCGACCACGCTCTACTCTATTGGCGTGATATTGAACAAGATTAAACGCAATTTAACCACTAAACCCTTTGTTTAATTTTATAAAACGGTATACTTTTAAGGCAAGTTAAAAATATATTATTTAAGTTTCACTGAGCCATAGTTATTAGATAAATTGAAGTTTTGACAATTCAACTGTTAGAAGTGGGATTTGAATGTCAAAACGTTGGTTTGAAAGATTTATTTTAAATTGCTACAGCAGCACAATAATAGGTGTTTTTTTTTAACAACGAAAATAATGCACTTGTGTATAACATAGTTAAATCAATTCTCTTCTTCCATTTCGTTAGGTTATAAGTAAATTAGTATGCATGTATGTAGATAAATAAACTTTGTCTGATAATAGAAGAATTAGCCCCTAAATGAATTACATACATAAATATATAGATAGTGACAACATAACATATTTTGCTCTGATCCCATAGTAAGGTGCTAAAGCACTTGTGTTATGTAATCAGGAACAACGAAGATCCCACACTACACACATCCAGAACCGACAAAAAATGTAGACAACACAAATTGTTTTTTTACATTGCCCGGGAATGGAACCCGGGTCTCAGGGGACACATGATAGCTGATGTGCCTGCCGTGCACAAAGTTCGCTTAATGAACTTTTCACGAAAGTATTTTATAACTTTTATAACTGTCACAAGGTAAATTATTTAAATATTTTTAACAATTGTCAATTTTATAATAAATATAAAAAATACTGCTGAAATCCTCATAAAGTTAAGCCAGTGTGAGAAGACTTTAAAGCTCCAATGACCAATTAAAAGAGCAACAAGGCTCACGTTTTATTATCGCATCACTGTTTAAATAACGTCACACGAAACTTTACTGTGCAGTTCATTGTAGGGTTCTATAATTTTGAACCTTAACAGGACTGAAGTAGGAATTAAGTTACTTTTTATTTTGTCTTTGAGCATATAAAAAACATCTAAATATCTTGGAACGAAATGAAATAATTTTTGACAAGGTACAGTGGAGTGAAATAGTAATGCGCAGGACCGTTGGAGAAGAATTGTAAACTCAGTTAGGATGAACCTCTGGTAAGATGGAGCCACCGTCTTCATTATGTTGCGGACAATCGATGCTCAGAACTGCTTTGGTGTAGCGGTTTAGAGTTCTTGGTAGAGCATAGCTCTGCAATGGACTTTTAACAAGCTGTAAAGATCAAGAAAAAAAGCTAGGTGACAGCTTCTGCAGTTGCATTGAATGTCTGTCCGTCGACAGAGGCAAGAGTTCCGAACCGAGAGATTATCGATTGAATTGACTTCTCGGTATACAAAAATTGAGTCGATGGTCTTTACGCATATTTGCAATACTGGAGTAGACAGAGGTCTAGACCATATAGTCCCTTCGATCCACCTTTCTTCGAAGTGTATTTGTATGACGACTTCCGTGGGCGAGTGACGTAAACACCGGTTTTCAAGGTGTCGCCATCTCGAGGCCCCGGGTTCGATTCCCGGTCGGGTCAATGCAGAAAAACCACTTTTTCTACATTTTCTTAGTGCCTTAGCATCTCCCATTGTGATCGGAGCAATATATGTGCTGTTGTCCCTATCGATGTATGTTGTTATATATTATTTATGAGAATGTCTTAATGGCCAAGACAGCTGTACAATATACTTACATGTATATTAACATAGCTAAATACTCAGACGTCACCCGGCAATCGTCACAAGTCACGATAGCCGAGTGGTTGGGTGGTCGGAATTCGAGTCAAGTTCATTCTCCAGGTGGCAGGCCCGTACCAATGCGTTTTTATAAATACTTATGAACGAATTATATCGTTGGCTTGGACATTTATTCGGCAACGGGCTCACCACATGTCACTTAGTCACAAAAATATCATCGGTGAAACGATTTAATTGTGTAGACCTCTGTCTACCCCTGTATTGGGAATGGCGTGAAGATATTTATTTATTTATTTAATATTCATAAGTGCATATAAACATCCATGACTCGATTACAAAGATTTATCACACACATCACATATTTATCACACAAATATTTAGCAGGATCTCTGGCAGGATTCGAATCCGCAACTCGTAGCTTCGAAGGCACGTTCACTATCAACTAGACTATTGGCACGTCGAAGCCGGTCGCGATTTAATGTAATGCAATTCCTTGGTCGATGTTGGCGTATGTTATCTGGTATTGAATATAGTACTTCGGTAGTGGTGGTGTATGGTAAGGAAGTAGAGCAGGCATTTGTTGGAGGGCCAGTGTAATTACGAGTTTCGAGACATTTTAACTTAGCCCTTGAGGTTGATAATGCATTGGTAAACTTCTTAGTTTGAAGTTATTTCCAGGCGTCCGTGGGCTGCCACATACCATCCTGAGGGATTTTTAACATGTTTTCCATTCTTTCCAACTTTAAAAGTTGGCACAGAGATCATCAAATTCTTCAACATGGCGAGTTTTGCCGTTTTTATAGAAAACGAATACACATATAAATAAGGACATCGTCACATACATAAGCTGCTTCCATTCAGCTTCGTTATTGAATAGGAAACAAGGAACGTACCACAAACACCTAGACCCAAAAATTTAGAAAAAGTAATTTTCTAGGTATCAAGCTGCATCCACTCAATAAGGTATGTCGTCGAATAAGTTTTCGGGTAACACTAGAGGTACCTTCCTGGTTTATTTGGTCATTAGAATGATAAGGCTACCATATAACATGGAATATGTTTTACGAGAGTAACGGCCATTAAAATTATATTGTATTTAAATTTATATATTGCGATTTCTATTGTAAATATTATAACGTAACCGAGTTTCCCTAATAAAATTTTATTAAAAGCTTCTTTGTCATTGACAACTAGCTGTTACCGCCAGCTTCGCGTGGTATAAAATACTTTCATATTTAAGGTCTCTGGTCTTGACAATTAAGTCCTTTTGATCCACCTTTCACCGAAGACATTTCACATCTGACACTGTGTGATAAGCCAATCACCGTCTTCATGTCTAAGGCAACAATATAAATCTTACATAAGTTTTTGACAAAATCAATTGGTACCTCTTGGGGATGGAACTCGGGTCTCTTGACCCCAATCCCCATATGCTAACCACTCGGCTTTCGTGTCTCATCATCATACCGATGATGACTATTATTAGTATGGCTTACCCCTGTTATCTAATTTATTCATAGGAAAATATTATTTAAAAAAATTAAATTACACTATTTACATTTGTGATGCTGCGCTGTCCTAAAATAATATTAAATCGTTAATTGAAATAGACACAAATTACCATCAAACATCTACTGAACAGATGACACTCTTCAAATTTTAATGACTAAATGGTCAAATTATACTTTTACGCCGTTGTCAGTGAGACTTTGTTCATTACTTTAGACGTCGATCTATAAGCAACGCCATTCATCTAATTAATCAATTCTTTAATAATTCTTGAATGATGCTGTAAAAAACAATATTGTTGTTTAGTCTATGAAAGAAGCGACCTTTTAACATATCAGTCTGTGATACGGCGAGTATTAGTTATAATAAAGAACCCAAATGCTGTAGTTAGAATAGAATAGAATAGAAAAAAAAAAAACATTTATTTAGCTCAAGCAGTTCATACATATGAAAGTATAAGTACATATTATGTTTAAAATATAAAATAAAATGGTCGCATTGTGCCGAAAAGGGGTTGGCTTAGCATGTGCTGTGTGAGTATGGCCTCCCTAAGCGCTGGATTTCAGCCACGAATTTAGCATCACGACCGTAGCACATTGCATTCATTCAAAATTCGAAAATTCAGTCAACACCAGCTTGATGCCTGGCATTCCTCCACGGAAATTTCTGCCACGCACTTGCACTTTATGGAATGTGTTCCCGTCAGCGGTTTTTCCGGACCGATACGACTTAGGGACCTTCAAGAAAAGAGTCTATACTCGTATCTTTCTCAAAGGCCGGCAACGCATCTGCTATTCCTGCGGTATTGCAGGTGTTCATGGGCGGCGGTAATCACTTACCATCACGTGAGCCACCTGCTCGTTTGCCTCCCTATTCTATAAGAAAAATGCCCGGCTGTTACGTGTAGACTAATCCTTCGAAAAAAGAAAAAAAGCATTAAACTTCGATATAATTATAACACAAATCTTAAACCAAAATAAAAAGCTACAAAAGATATTATAATGTAAAAGACATTAAATATTACATTGTACATAATTGTGTGAGGTAACAACAACTATCAATTATTAATTAAAATGAAAGAAAGGAAAAAAAGAAAAATTAAAATGTAAATGAGAATGTGTTGTTAATATGTCTATCAATACGGTTTATATTGACAAACATACCGACATAACATAAACATACAAACAATTTTGTAAATAACCGTACAATGCGTAATAGGAGCTTCCTCGGTTGATATTGCTATGTTGTATTCGTGAATTAATCAGAAATCTCTTAAAAAATCAATAGAACTGGTGGAGATTTTTAAAGTCCTGATTGGAGGTGGAGGTAAAGATGGTGGTGAGGAGGAGGTGGTAGTTGGTAGTAAGTAATCCCTCTTGGGGCAAACATTTATGTCATGAATATGATTGTTTTTACTCGATTCATTGATGTTTATATGCATTTGAATATCTATTTATGCAAATATTTATTTAGGTACGAAAGTGTATTATATTTTAGTTTCAACATTAAGACAGCGATAAGCTCACCTCCTGCCACGTTCTCCTTAATCAGCTTCGATGGAGAGAGGGTTAAGTTTCATTGTCTAGACATCTGCTTATCCTATCCTTTATAGGTAACACTTTAATTTATGATTTTTCTCTTCTGTTATAAATATTGCAACATATATAAAATATACTAAGTCTAGTACGATCATGAAGAACTCGCATTACGTATTAGTTTTCCTCATTTTTCGGAAAAGCGTAACTTTCAATTAAAAGCCTTGCTACTACGAAATAGGATATTATTTAGAATATTGAATAATTACTGAGAAAGAACTAAAAGGACTATACGGAATATATACTGTACGGAACTGCCATTTGTATCACCATAGCCTTATGTATCTTAATTAATTTTATATTGTATATTTTTTGTGTTGGTGTGCAATAAAGTGTATTCTATTTATCCATCTATTTACTAACGTGAAAAAATAAAAATCTATAGATACAAAGTCTTAGTGTGCTTTGATCAATCGCGGGCAAATGCCTTCTCTAGAGGATTAATTACTCTATATTCTTTTTCTTTTTCTTCTTTTTAGTCTATCAAAAGTCAACACTTTAGCACTTTAACACTCAATCCTCTACCAAAAACGACAATGACCCCCAATACTCGGGAGAGTAGACCTTTAAAAAGATAGTATTTACAACAAGCCTGTGAAAGTCACCAGGACAAAGACTTCCTCCAAAAAGGAGAATTTGTCATAACCGTGAAGCTTGTCAATCGGAGGCATTTATTTTAACGGTTGTTTGTTAAGATAAAAGCAAGATCTAAAATAGAGTCAAATGTACTACATAACATTTTAAAAAGTTATCTACAAATGTTGACTTTGTATGGAAGTCGAACATGGGACTCATTCCACAGCAGTGTGTAATCAACTACAGATTCACTCGGTTGGCAATATGTGTACAACAACCAGCTAACAAGCTTAGTCTGGTTTATTTCATAAAATTTACAGTCTTTGTTACTCAAGAAATACACTTAAACTGCACATACTTTTTCATTGCTTTTGACAGAATGTCGATCGCGCTCTACTCTATTGGCGTGATATTGAACAAGATTAAACGCAATTTAACCATTACACCCTTTGTTTAATTTTATAAAACGGTATACTTTTATGGCAAGTTAAAACAAATTATTTAAGTTATGCTGAGCCATAGTTATTGGATAAATTAAAGTTTTGACAATTCAACTGTCAGAAGTGGGATTTGAATGTTAAAACGTTGGTTGACGTTAGTTTGAAAAGATTTATCTTAAATTGCTACAGCAGCACAATAATAGGTGTTTGTTTTTGAACAACAACAAAAATGCACTTTCTGTGTAATATAGTTAAATTAATTCTCTTCTTGAATTTCGTTAGCTTATAAGTAGTTTAGTATGTATGTAAGTAGAAAAATAAACTTTGTCTAATAATAGAAGAATCAGCGCCTAAATGAATTACATACATAAATATATAGATAGTGACAATAAACATATTTTGCTCTAATCCCATAGTAAGATCCCATAGTAAGTCCACTTGTGTTATGTAATCAGGAACAACGAAGATCCCACACTACACACCCAGACCCGAGAAAATATAGACAACACAATTTTTTTCCTACATTGTCCGGGAATCGAACCCGGGTCCTCAGACCTTGCAACGTGTGCCCGCCGTGCTCGCTGAATGAACTTTTCACGTAAGTATTTTATAACTTTTACTATATTAAAAAAAAAAGTATTTTAATTTTAAGAAGATAGTTTTTGTGACAGGTTGTGAACCTGTCGCCATCTTTATATTAAGGCCAAAAGATATAAATCGCACAGAAGTTTTTAAAAAATAATTCGTTCGAGCTTACCTCCTGGGGATAGAACTATCGGGTATATTGCCTTGAATTTCAATCACCCAACCACACGGCTATCGTGAATTTTAGTAATTTAGTAACACACTATCGGAAAAAGATCAACAGCAACATCCTGTCTGGCGAGATTAAAACAAAGAATACTGCCGTGGACAACCCGCTCGCTAAGTATGGCAATCATATCAAAACCCTTGAGACCATGCGACAACGGCCCCCAATGCCCGGCAGAGTAGTAATTTCAAAAAGATATTATTAAAGAGAAAAAATGTTTTTAAAATTTCAACTGACACGGGCGGGATTCGAACCCGCGAACTCTGCCGATCCGTGGCAACGCTCTTACCTCCGAGCCACCGTGTCGTACACGGATCAGTTGAAATTTGAAATCTGTATTCTATTTTTTTCGCTATAAAAATTGATACAATTGCATAATAAAAAAGATTATTAAATAAAAAGTGGTTCGTAAAAGCACCAGGACAATTACTAATAATTGGCAATATGTGTACAACAACCAGCTAACAAGCTTAGTCTGGTTTATTTCATACAATTTCCAGTGTTTGTTATTCAAGAAATACACTTAAGCTGCGCATACTTTGTCATTGCCTTTGACAATATATCGACCACGCTCTACTCTATTGGCGTGATATTGAACAAGATTAAACGCAATTTAACCACTAAACCCTTTGTTTAATTTTATAAAACGATATACTTTTAAGGCAAGTTAAAAATATATTATTTAAGTTTCACTGAGCCACAGTTATTGGATAAATTAAAGTTTTGACAATTCAACTGTTAGAAGTGGTGGGATTTGAATGTTAAAACGTTGGTTGACGTTAGTTTGAAATGATTTATCTTAAATAGCTACAGCAGCACAATAATAGGTGTTTGTTTTGACAACAACGACAATGCACTTTGTGTGCAATAGAGTTAAATTAATTCTCTTCTTCCATTTCGTTAGGTTAAAAGTAGTTTAGTATGTATGTAAGTTGATAAATAAACTTTGTCTGATAATAGAAGAATCAGCCCCTAAATGAATTACATACAAAAATATATAGATAGTGATAACATAACATATTTTGCTCTGATCCCATTGTAAGGTGCTAAAGCACTTGTGTTATGTAATCAGGAACAACGAATAACCCACACTACACACACCCAGAACCGACAAAATGTAGACAACACAAATTGTTTTTTTACATTGCCCGGGAATGGAACCCGGGTCCTTAGACCTTGCGACACATGATAGCTGATGTTCCCGCCGTGCAAAAAGTTCGCTTAATGAACTTTTGCACGAAAGTATTTTATAACTTTTATAATTGTCACAAGGTAATATGTAAATTATTTAAATATTTTTAACAATTGTCAATTTTATAATAAATATAAAAAATACTGCTGAAATCCTCATAAAGTTAAGTCAGTGTGAGAAGACTTTAAAGCTCCAATGACCAATTAAAAGAGCAACAAGGCTCACGTTTTATTATCGCATCACTACTTAAATAACGTCACACGAAACTTTACTTTAGGGTTCTATAATTTTGAACCTTAACAGAATTGAAGTTGGAATTAAATTACTTTTTATTTTGTCTTTGAGCATATTAAAACATCTAAATGGCATAAAACGAAATGAAATAATTTTTAAAAAGGTACAGTGGAGTGAAATAGTAATGCGCAGGACCGTTGGAGAAGAACGGTAAACACAGTTAGGATGAACCTCTGGTAAGATGGAGCCACCATCTTCATTATGTTGCGGACAGTCGATGCTCGGAACTGTTCTTTGGTGTGGCGGTTTAGAGTTCTTGGTGGAGCATAGCTCAGCAATGGACTTTTGACAAGCTGTAAAGAACAAGAAAAAGAGCTAGGTGATAGCTTTTGCAGTTGCATTGAATGTCTATCCGTCGACATAGATTAGAGTTCCGTACCGAGAGACTATCAATTGAATTGACTTCTCGGTATACAAAAATTGAGCCGATGGTCTTTACGCATATTTGCAATACTGGGGTAGACAGAGGTCTAGACCATATATTCCCTTCGATCCACCTTTCTTCGAAGTGTATTTGTATGACGATCTCCGTGGACGAGTGGCGTAAACACCGGTTTTCAAGGTGTGGCCATCTCGAGGTCCCGGGTTCGATTCCCGGTCGGGTCAATGCAGAAAAACCACTTTTTCTACATTTTCTTAGTGCCTTAGCACCTCCCATTGTGATCGGAGCAAAGTATGTGCTGTTGTCCCTATCGATGTATGTTGTTATATATTATTTAAGAGAATGTCTTAATGGCCAAGACAGCTGTACAATATACTTACATGTATATTAACATAGCTAAATATTCAGACGTCACCCGGCAATCGTCACAAGTTACGATAGCAGAGTGGTTGGGTGGTCGGAATTCGAGTCAAGAGACCCGAGTTCATTCTCCAGGTGGCAGGCCCGTACATATGCGTTTTTATAAATACTTATGAACGAATTATATCGTTGGCTTGGACATTTATTCGGCAACGGGCTCACCACATGTCACATAATCCCAAAAATATCATCTGTGAAACGATTTAATTGTGTAGACCTGTCTACCCCTGTATTGGGAATGGCATGAAGATGTTTATTTATTTAATATTCATAAGTGCATATAAATATCTATGACACCGATTACAAAGATTTATCACACAAATATTTAGCAGGATCTCTGGCAGGATTCGAATCCGCGACTCGTAGCTTCGAAGGCACGTTCACCATCAACTAGACTATTGGCACGTCGAAGCCGGTCGCGATTTAATGTAATGCAATTCCTTGGTCGATATTGGCGTATGTTATCTGGTATTGAATATAGTACTTCTGTAGTGGTGGTGTATGGAAAGGAAGTAGAGCAGGCATTTGTTGGAGGGCCTGTGTAATTACGAGTTACGAGACATTTTAACTTAGCCCTTAAGGTTGATAATGCATTGGTAAACTTCTTAGTTTGAAGTTCTTTCCAGGCGTCCGTGGGCTGCCACATACCATCCTGAGGGATTTTTAACATGTTTTCCATTCTTTCCAACTTTAAAAGATGGCACTGATATCATCAAATTCTTCAACATGGCGAATTTTGCCGTTTTTATAGAAAACGAATACACATATAAATAAGGACATCGTCACATACATTAGCTGCTTCCATTAGGCTGTGTTATTGAATAGGAAACAAGGAACGTACCACAAACACCTAGACCCAAAAATTTAGAAAAAGTAATTTTCTAGCTATCTAGCTGCATCCACTCAATAAGGTATGTCGTCGAATAAGTTTTCGGGTAACACTAGAGGTACCTTCCTGGTTTATTTGGTCATTAGAATGATAAGGCTAACATGGAATATGTTTTACGAGAGTAACGGCCATTAAAATTATATTGTATTAAAATTTATATTGCGATTTCTATTGTTAATATTATAACGTAACCGAGTTGCCCTAATAAAATTTTATTAAAATCTTCTTTGTCATTGAAAACTAGCTGTTACCGCCAGCTTCGCGTGGTATAAAATATTTTCATATTTAAGGTCCCCAGGTCTTGATAATTAAGTCCTTTTGATCCAACTTTCACCGAAGACATTTTTTGACACAATGTAATAAGCCAATCACCGTCTTCATGTCTAAGGCAACAATATAAATCGTTCATACGTTTTTGACAAAATCCATTGGTACCTCTTGGGGATGGAACTCGGGTCTCTTGACCCCAATCCCGATATCCTAGCCACTGGCTTTCGTGTCTCGTCATCATACCGATGATGACTATTATTAGTATGGCTAACCCTTGTTATCTTATTTATTCATAGGAAAATATTATTTAAAAATATTTAATTCCACTATTAACATTTGTGATGCTGCGCTGTCCTAAAATAATATTAAACCGTTAATTGAAAAAGACACAAATTACCATCAAACATCTACTGAACAGATGACACTCTTCAAATTTTAAGGACTAAATGGACAAATTATAATTTTACGCCGTCGTCATTGAGACTTTGTTCATTACTTTAGACGTCGATCTATTAGCAACGCCATTCATCTAATTAATCAACTCGTTAATAATTCCGAATGACGCTGTAAAAACAGTACTGTTGTTTAGTCTATGAAAGAAATCGATTATATAATATTTACTATATGATGTGACGAATATTATAATAAAAATAACATATCTTACATATTGTCCCTGACGAGACTGACTGAACAAGAGAGATAAGATAGTTAAGTGTCACGGCACAGATAGTCACGATCCCTTTGGCCCACCTTCCACCGAAGATTTTTTCGCGACAACGTGACAGGTTGTGAGCCCATCGCCATCTTTATGTCGAAGCCAACGATGAAATTCGTACATAAGTTTTTGAAAAACTCATTGGTACTGCCACCTGGGGATCGAACTCGGGTCTCTCGGCTCGAAACTCCGACCACCCAACAACTCGGCTATCGTGACTTTATTATATTCATATTATGTTATATACTACGACGACACTACTTATACATATATAACAAACTAACAGTCCAACTTTGGTGAAACACCTTTGAAATCGAAATACTATATCTTTTACACTGTTATTTGGCAACAGAATAAATATATAGTAGAATTATTACCAAGCAGCATCTGCTGTTGTGTAAATGGATTAATTCTTCGGGGTAAGGCCAAGGTCTTTTGAAGAATCACTTAGAGATATCCCTCCATTTTGATTTTCTCTGTTTAGTATATTGAATAAAGTAACCGGAAGCCCACGTTCCTATGTTCCTCTTCTACCTTTTCCCCTCCCTTTTTTAATCGTTAAATTCATACATAAATGGGGACAACAGTACATTCTCTGATTCCTGAATAAGTAGCTAAAACACTTATGTAATGGAATCAAAGAAGGTGTCACTAACACCCAGACCCGAAAAATGTAAAACAAAATAGGATAACTACTTTTTCTACATTAACTTGTCCGGAAATTACACCCTGTTTAAAAAAATTATTTAAAAATTAACCACTAGTCCACAGATCTAAGTTCCTTTCTTTAAGGTAGTACTTGAACGGGTACTGAACTTGTATGTACCATTATAAATTGTATAGGAAAATTCGTTTGGATAGTTTTCAAGATAAAAAATATATTTATGTATTCAAGATTAATTCGTTAAGGATTTGTCACGAAATATTTTTATACAATAAATAAAAATAAATATCTTCACGCAATTTCCAATACAGGGGTAGACAGAGGTCTAGTCTAGACAATTAAGTCTCTTTGACCCACCTTCCACCGAAGATATTTTCGGGACAATGTTATGGGTGGTGAGCCCGTCGCCACTTTATGTCCAAACCAATGATATCATTCGTACATAAGTTTTTGAAAAACTCATTGTTACTGCCACCTGGGGATCAAACTCGGGTCTTTTGACTCGAAATTCCGACTACCCAACCACTCGGCTATCGTGACTTTAAATTTCATGAAAAATAAATGTAATTTAACTGAGATGCTTGGACGTTACTAATATGCAAACAAAAGAGGATTGATATAATTTATTTGATAGCTGATAAGTTATTTAATACTTTCATGCAATTCAGCTTAGTACGTATTTATAAAAGGCACTTACAGAATTTAGACTTATATAATCCACACCTGTAGAACCGTTTTTATATTAAATTGTCTTTGATATAAGAAGTGTTCTTGTAAAAAACCAGTCACGTTATAGCCTTTCAGAAAAAAATGTTAAATAAAGTGAGAAAAATTTGTTCTTCAATTTACTTCACCGAGGGACGCATTACAAAATGTGAGTGCGCCAGCCAACTACAGAGACGAATAACCAACAATGAATCAAGCAACATAATAAGATAAACCTTTAGACTTATACTCATATATAAGTCTAAAGGCGTAGTAGTAGTAGTAGTATATACTTTATAGTATTCTTTGTATATACACATATACAAAGAATAAATATAACATAGAGAAAACTTAATAAATACGTACGCACAATAAGGCGGTCTTCGATCTCTTTGAGACAGCCTTAGAGCTAAAGAGAAACTGGAATTATGAACGGTAGGAGGTGGTGCGTTTTATGACTTACATACCAATATCTAAATAAACTAAACTATATCAAAATATACTTTGTTAAAATACCATAAAAATACATAAAAATTAATAATAAAAACAACGTATATATGTATACATAATGCTTACATATATGATGACCTCCGTGACCGAGTGCCGTGCACACCGGTTTTCATGGTGTTGCCGGCTCTGAGGTACCGGGTTCGATTCCCGGTCGGAACTATGTAGAAAACAATTTTTCTACATTTTCTCGGGTCTGGGTGTTTGTGGTTTCTGATTCCATTATAAAAGTGCTTAAGCTGTTTACTTTGAAAAAATATATGTGATGTTGTCCCTATCTATGTATGTATATATAGATATTGATGCATGGTGTCGGCTTAAGAAGGCAGTACCCTCTTTACCTGGGCTTTATAGAAAGCTTCGATAGCGTTGTCAAGCATGGCCATTATAGCAAATCCTCCTTACAGGAGAGGCCACAATCCAGCAGTCTACTTTGATATAGCGTTATGTACTTACATTAATTTATGGAGATAAATTCAGAAATTAATTATATGTTATATACATGAGTTATAAAATATAAAAGTCTCAAAAGAAAATTATATATTTATATGCCAAAAAAATTACATATAAAGATATGGTAAAAGTCAATACGTGGTCTTTCACTACAGGCCGTATGAGGAAGCTCAAAGTTGCTCAGCGTGCTTTGGAAAGGGCTATGCTCGGTGTTTCTCTGCGTGATAGAATCCGTAATGAAGACATCCGCAGCAGAACCAGAGTAACCGACATAGCCGTAAGGATCAGCACGTTGATCTGGCAATGGGCCGGTCACATAGCTCGTAGAACTGACAACCGTTGGGGAAGAAAGGTTCTCGAGTGGTAACCTCGTACAGGCAAACACAGTGTTGGACGACTCCCACGAGATGGAGCGACAACTTGCCAAATATTGCGGGAAGTCGATGGATGCAGGTGGCTGAGTACCGTTCACTGTGGAAAGTTTTAGGGGAGGCATATGTTCAACAGTGAACTCTTGATAGGCTGTAAAGAAGAAGAAGAAGAAAAGTAAAATTAGTGATAATACGTTTTAATTAAATTACACCAATTACCAATAAAAATAGAGCTTTCAGGCCGAGTGGTACATGCTGTTTCTTAAATGGGGAGAATTTATCAAAATTTTGCTAAACGTGAAGTCACGATAGCCGAGTGGTTGAGTGGCCGGAATTTCGAGTCAAGAGATCCGAGTTAGAATCCCAGGTGGCATGCTCGTACCAATGGGTTTTTCAAAAACTTCTGTACGAATTATATCGTTGGCTTGGACAAAAAGATGGCGACGGGCTCACCGCCTGTCACGTTGTCCCGAAAATATTTCGGTCGAAGGATAATTTTTTTGTTATTTATTGCTAAACGTATGGTACGTAATTTTTTTATTGATTTTAAAGCATATAACTTATGCTGAACTTTTTGTGATTAAATTAAAGAGAAAAAATATTTTTTAAAATTTAATCAACGTCTTTCATTAATTTTTATTTTAAAAATAGCGTCTGATCATAAAAAATATGAATTTTTTTTTCATACCGGCGAACGCAACTTAAGAAAATAAAAGAAGAAGACCAGAAAGGAAACAACAAGAAGATACATGGGAAAGCAACACCGTGATAACCATCTCGAAAAAAAATTAAATTAATCAGACCGGTTAACCAGCTTATGTTGTGTATTTTTTTACTTTAGTTATATATTTCAACAGTGGTAGAGCCACGCGTCAGCTTTTGTTGTTGCATGAATGGGCCGGCTCGACCGGGGAAGTACCACGACCTCACAGAATACCGGCGTGAAGTAGAAGTCTAACAAACCTGCCGCTGATGACTTCCCCACGTTTAAGAATGTAGAGAAGAAGAGTAGAAAATAAGCCTAAGATTATCTCATTCCTCTCACAAGAAGAACAAACTACTTTAATTTAAGAAAGAAGAAGAAGATTTAGAAGAAGAAAGAAGTTTTATTTATTGCCACAAAGCAATACATATAAAAGAGAGTTAAAGCTAAGAATTACAAATTAAAACAGAAACGAACGCGAAATGTTAGAAGATGTCTCTTCTGTCTGCTAGCTGGAAGTACTTGGAAATTCGATCGAGTCTGCCCTAAACATACGGTCTACCCATACAGTAAACAAAGCCGCAAAGTAGTTATGCAATGCAACTGCTTGCATTCTTCAGTAGCAGTTAATACATGAGGTTCGGACTAATGGAAAATGGGCTAAATAGAAATGGTCCAAATACAAAGATTGCGCTGCAACATCTTCTTTTGAAATTCTTTGCAGCTATATACTTGTGACCGCAGTAACCACTTACTATCAGGTATACCGTTTGGTGCAAAACTAAGAAAAGTCAGTTAAATTAGCTGCCATCTTAAATGACAATATCTTCACGCTATTCCTTATCCTGGGGTAGACAGAAGTCTAGACAATTAAGTCCTTTCGACCCACCTTCGCCGAAGACATTTTCTGGGACAACGTGACAGGTGGTGAGACTGTCGCCGTCTTTATGTCCAAGCCAACTTTATAATTACTACTTAAGTTATTTTTTAAAAAAAAACCTTTTTTTCGGCCTTTAAGAAAGGTTGCTCTTTAGGTAGGCTCTTTTCTTGAAGGTCCCTAAGTTGTATCGGTTCGGAAAACCGCTGACGGCAGGACATTCCATAAAGTGCAAGTGCGTGGCAAAAAATTCGCACTGTGGTGGAATGCCAAACATCAAGATGATGAAATTCAGCGGCTGTGATTAATCCGAACAGTTAAAAATTATTTTACTTCAGGGATTACTATGAACTAGTGATTAAAGAAATCCATTCAATCATCAATCAAAAAAAAGTCACAATAGCCGTGTGGCTGGGTGGTCGGAATTTCGAGTCAAAAGATTCAAGTTCGGTCCCCAGATGCAGGCTCGTACCAATGGGTTTTTCAAAAAACTTATGTACGAATTATATCGTTGAGTTGGACATAAATACGGTGACGGACTCACCACCTGTCACGTTGTCCCGAAAATATCTTCGGTGGAAGGTGGGTCAAAGCGACTTAATTGTCTAGACTAGACCTCTGTCTACCCCTGTATTGGGAATTGCGTGAAGATATTTATTTATTTATTCATTCAATCATGATAAGCATTTTGAAAGTGCCTTTAAAAGACATATAATACATACAAGCTTCGGTGAAAGGTAGATCGAAAAGACTTGCCCATCTCTGGATACTGGAAAAATGCATGAAGATAAAATAAATACTTAGAAAACTTAATATATTCTATATAGCCTTGTCTATAAGTTTGTATTTAATTATTTTGTTTTAAAACAAAAAAAGGGTTAATAATCACAGCTTCCTTTATTTAAATAAAACCGATAAACTTTTTTACACAGCAATGCCATTTATTTCATATTGCAATTGTTATCATACACATTTTTTAAAATTTAATTAAACATTTTAGTAAATAAACATTTACTTACCACTAATAACTATTATAAACAACTATTTATTTACTGTGAAAGTATCCGAAATCATAAAGAAAAATGCCCAGCCTTTTTTCGGATACTCACACATGAATTCACAATATTTATTTGTTATTTTAAGATTTGTTCACAACATTTAGTAATTATTTTTAGTTTAGTACATCAAAAATAACAGAGATGTAAACATTTTAATTTCAAAGCATTGTAAGAAATTCTGTAGAAATTTCAACAATAAGAACACTAATTTTAATCAGTTATAAATAATTGCATGTAATAATAATATATGTATATGTAATAATAGAAAGGTTTTTAATAGCGGTAGAGTATATAATCTTTTGAGATTCATAACAAGAGCATACCGTATACAGAAATTCAACGCTAATTTTCAGTCATAAATGTTAAAATTTTTGTAATATTCATTACATGCTAATATGAAAAACACTTGAAAAATTTTATTTTAATAACATCCATTGGCGAGGAAAACCGTGACGTAAGTAGTGATGTTTAATTATAACTATAATGTGTTCACAACACTAATGATTATAAAGTTGCAATAGGAAAGCAAAATAACTTTTTAATTCGATACATTTTTCAAATAAATGGAACGTCACGGCACGGTTTTCGGTAGAAATCTTTTAGTCGCAATTACGTATGACAATCAGTGCAGTCGGCTTCGGTGGACCTTTTCCTCCTCTCTTCTAATACCTCCTCGGTATCGTTCACACTGCTCTCGTCTGCGCTGTCACGTCCAAGTCTCACGAAGTGATCCCTTGCCCTGCTTTTCCTCTGCGGGTATCCACTGACGTAGAGTTCCGAATTCTGCTCGTAGCCTTTCTCTTCATCAGCAGATCTGCCCAGTCTGATGAATTTAGGGTCACGACCTAGTCTTACGAAGTTCGAAACTCTTTTGGCTACGGGGTTATCATAGTCTTCATCGTAGGAACGCAGGAGCGTGATCAGGTCGTCGGTAGTGAAGGTTACGGGTTGGGAGCGACCAAAACGCAAGAAGCTGTTGCCTCTACGAGCGGGTCGCTGCATGGCTTCTCTTATTTCAGCTGCCGTAGCTTCGGGGGGATAGGATCGGCCAAATCTGTAAAAAAGTTTAATAGTGAAAATATTGAAAATTAATAAAAAACCTTTTGTGTTGTTATATATTCTCTAATATATTCTATAAATTCAGCCCGACTATACTTACAAACTAATCACAGGATCAGGCTTTCCAGGTATAACAAATCATATATAAAGTGGTGAGCCTAGTGCCGTCAAGAAGGACCCCGATGATTTTTATAATCATTGTAGTATAGAGCAGTCTCGGAATATTCAAATAATTTGTAATTATCTTAAAAGTCAATTTTTTTTTAAATTGTCTTTTGCATACCTACATACACATTCTACGTTGACATACATAACGGCCTGTGAAAGTTAACATTACGAAAGATGACGGATTCTGGCATGGAAGGATTTGCTTCAATCGCCAGACTTAGCAAGCTGTCGTGCGATCGCAGTACAGACACTTTGCACCGTAGACGCCGCTGCCTGTCATCGGTATCCTGAATTTTGGTCTGGTATTTTTTTGAGATGGTGATACTGCCACTTGACGGTAGCCAATGATATTTTAAAGACTTTTCTTTTCATCGCCTCTTACGACACCAACAAAAAGAAAGGGATATCATATTCTTACGTTGATACAACATGGCAAATAAACATATATGACTATGTATTTCTACAATGACGTATACCTTATCATGCTCCGGTCTATTGCACTCCGACGTCTTGCTTCCAGGTCCGGCGACCTTCGAACTGGGTTAGACATGACGCCAGCCACCAAACAAAGTACAGCCATCAAAGTGACGCTACGATAACACACCATTTTCAAAAACCTGCGAAAGAAAACCCAGTTATATTATTGCATCATCATAAAGTAGCTCCCCTCCTCCCCCCCCTACAAATATCCCCTCTCTTTCCTATAGTCTCGTAATTGGCGATTAAGTGACGGACAGCAGCGTCTACGTCGAGGTGTCTAGTACTGTGATCGCCAATCCGCCTGACAAGCGTGACGATTAAGGGAGAGGCTTAAGTCCTGTAATGGACTATTATAGTTAGTTGTATATTCTTCGATTTCAATCAAGAGGATTTCTTGATAGAATTAGGGCAACAGCCTAACTCTATCAGGTGAAATGTCAAAGGCGTAACATTTATCTTAGATGCTGTAGTCTGTCCTCGGTTTTCGTAAAATTTTGGTCAGGTCTTTTTTTGGGATGATTATCATATGGCCATGTGACGCTAGTTGCCTATTACGACACCCTTTAGGGTGTCCAATTTTTACGCTGATATAATAAGCCAAGAAGTCTAATCTCATTATAATAATAAGCACAGTTTGTCATGGTTCTGAGCAATACAGCTTCTACTGTCTTTCAAAATAGTCGTCATTCCATTTCATCATCATCAGTGATAGGTAAATGGGCTTTTAATCTTTTTAAATGTCTGCTGCCCATCTTCGGTCTGATTATTTTGGACTGGATTTTTTATAGAGATGGTTATCCCGCCATCTATCTATCGGTTGCCATAACGATATCTAAGACCAGTTCCCTTAATCGCCTCGTACGACACCTACGTGAAGAAAGGGAGTGGCAATATTCTTAATCCGTTCCCACACGGTTAAGCTGTCTTTGAAGCTTGTTCGCGTAAGCTATTAAATCTTAAATCTTAATCGTATTATCCATAAATTTATTAATATTATTTTATTAGACATTCAAAAAGACAGACCAGGCGTCGTCATACTGTTCTAACTTTGACCCCCATTTAAACTATTTATTATTTCACTACTTATATCAGACGAATTACCACAGAAATTTTTTTATGACGCATGAGAGAACGACAGAAAAATACATATCTTAAATGTGTTGGTTAATCTAATATAGTCTCAATCACAAGATAATAAGGTGCAGAAAGATATAAGAACGTTTGCAGCACAAGGTCGTGGAACTAGACGTGTCGGCGCCGTTGTGGGTGTATAATTTATAGCAAAATGTTCCTGAAAATCGTTGATTCGATTGAATACGCTGACTGTATCTTTATTTCAAATATTGTTTATCTGAGTTGTGATAGGAGTATTCTTATTTTAAATTATGGTTCCGAAGAGACATTCTTTTATTGTACTATAAAAATAAAAAGATAATTTCAGCAGCAAGTTAAATGAAAGTAATCAAAGGCGTAAAGAAACTGCCTAGATTGGTTCTTGCAAAATGTTTAAAGATAAACAATATTAAATTATAACAAATTAGTAAGTTATATTGTATTTACCGATTTACATGTTTGACTTTTAAGGTTCTCAACAGTTTTACGTTTCTATGTGCTTAAATCTTAATAACAGAACAAACAATCTAAACTATAAACTTCATTTATGTTATCTTGTATTCAACGATTGTATTCTTCTACCTCAATATTGGCAGAGAATTAACCATCGTATAATGGAGCCATAGCCATAAATAGATTCGACCACGTAATTTCTTTCTTATTGTTCATATATAATTTGGTAAGAAAATAAGTTATATTGACTTAAGTAACTGATCAAATATATTTTTCATGAAAAAATATGAGGATTAATTAATGAAAGAAACAATAAACCAACCGAATCATAATAGATCGTCATAAGTCCGTAGTGCTTAGTCAATGAGCTATAAGTTATTTATTATTTATGAACCTTCGAACAATTTATTCGTAAACATCATGAAAATAATTATTGTAAGTCAGAAACTGATGTCGTTTTGTTAAAGTATTACTTGCTAAGATATTATGTTAAAGTATTACTTGATAAGATATAATCTTTCATAAGATACAATGTCATTAGTTATTGTCTATGTGCCCTAAGACTCAGCAGACACGGCCGAGTCAAATATTTTTATATATATCCTACATCTTGAATTATATACAATACAATACAAAATACATATATATCTTGGAAGACATTATATTTTTTAAATAATAATAATTGAATAGTCACACACCTCATCCAGTCCCATAGTCGGATTTTTTGACAAATAAATTATAAAGCGCATAAGGTTTTTTCATAAATTTCCGTGAAATTTCGATTTAATTATTCTATACTGCAGTATTGTTGCGCTGTGTTGTGTAGCTTTATTGTTCTTTCCAGAAGAATATTGCAGTTATTCAGCGGTATAATTTAGCTAACTAATAACTTTCACTTGGTGTATTCCACTTAATAACCACACCTCCTGGTAATTAGCGGAATATGTTAACGTAAGGTATGTTACAGTAAGACTAATTTGTGGTCGTGTAAGACCACTAGAAGAAATGAACTAGAAATTAATGTATTTGATATTATTTTCTAGTTAATTTCTGACGCGTAAGACGATTAGAAGATTATTGTTGGATTTGATCAAATAACTTACTACAATAGACTAGTAAATATCAGCCACATAGCTCATTTTATTTATGAATGTAGACTCCATAACTCTAAATATTTCAAGAGAACCATTCTCCATATAGGTTAACGATCCTGCAAGATAATTTTTGTAGTCAATTTCAACTCAAAGGTTCTTTCAAATTACTTTTTATTAAGCACCACCCCGACATGTTGCTTAACCTACATTGATGAAAATATTATATGAAACATTATAATTCACAAATGGAGAATAATTTGGAAGGAGAAAACGGAATGTCGTTCATTGTACTTCGTTTGTTAGCATTTATTATAATATTTTTATGAGACTTCACTCAAGGTATAATATAATAATTATATTAAATATTATTATATTAAATAAATAACGTTAGTCATACCGGCGCGGTTACTGGCTCAAAAAATACTAGATCAAGATAAATGAGATCGGTGAAGGGCAGATGCGCCGAAGGCACGAGGTTTCTAGTACTGCAATCTATCAGCTGGCCACGCACGGTGATTAGGAGGCCTGTGACCTGTAGTGGACTTTCTGAAGTCATTAAATTAGTCAAATTATAAATATATTTGTCATACATTTTCCTTAAAAAGACTGCGATGTCCCGATAGCCTAACTGACCCAGCCTTCTGTGCTAAGTTGCGGATTCGAGTCCCGCTAGTGACAAATATTAGTGTGATGAATATGAATGTTTATACTCGAGTCATGTATGTTCATATGTATATATGAATGCCCATCTAAATAAATTATATATAAGTAAGTGTTATCTTAGTGTTTGCTAGGACAAGACGCTTTTAGGCTCACCACCTGTCACGTTGCACTAAATAAACTTTATTTTACGTTATGTTACAATTGTGATGATGATAATTATGAAGATCTATGAGGAACAATCTCTCGGTAGTTACAAAAGCTTTTCTCATAGTTGCCACTTACATCACCCACGATGTATGGTAAAAGAGAATATTGGATATGGTCGAAACAACACGACACTTGTCAACACAGTATACATATTTTACAAACACCCTAACGTTATTTTTATAGATAATTTCGATATGGTTCTCAAGTGCTTACCTCGTCTTACAACGACGTGATAAAATTTTATTGAAAATAAAAAGGAAACCTTTTTAAAGTAAAAGGAAAAACTGTTGTAACTTTAAATAACGTTATTATTTTAGCCTCTTTGTTGTATTCTGCATACTTTAATAATAGCATTGTAGTAAAATCACGTTCAATAATATTTATTTTATTGAAATTGTCAGTTAAAAACCCGTCGAAGGAGTATGGCACGTAGCGTCTCTTACTTCAATACATAATATTGACTATTTAACTGCCACGTTTAGTGCAGGAATATTAGATTTTCGTATCAAACTCTCAGCAAAAAGTATACACAGTTAAAGACATGATTTATACAAATTATAAAATATAATTTTTCAATTTTAACTGAATACAATGTAATAATATGATAACTGACTGAACGATTAGCATTTATTATAGAGAAGGGCAAAGGTCAAAGGAACACGCGGCTCAAAATTCAAATTCATTTATTTATGAAATTAAATTTTTTAAATTAAATTAAATATCTTCACGCTATTTCCAATACAGGGGTAGACAGAGGTCTAGTCTAGACAATTAAGTCCCTTCGACCCACCTTTCACCGAAGATATTTTCGGGACAACGTGACAGGTGGTGAGCCCGTCGCCGTCTTTATGTCTAACCCAACATTTACATAAGTTTTGATAACTCATTGGTCTGCCACCTGGGGATCGAATCGGGTCTCTCGACTCGAAATTCCGACCACCCAACCACTTGGCTGTCGTGATTTTTTGTTTTTATTATTTATTTATAAATACTGAATATATCCTGTGCATAAAAAATAACTATAACTAGCCGATACGTGGGTACCAAGCAACATCCAGAGCTTTGATAGGAGAGAAGGGAGCGCAGAAGAAAGAAGAAACGGGGAGTCGATCTTGTGAAATCTGACGAGAAATAGAGACAAGAAGCCTACGGTTCATTAAATGGGCTAAGTAATCCCTCTCGTAACCCTGCCTAATTACCGTTTGTTCATTTTATCCTTACAGGTTGAGAATCAAACAAAAGTCTAAGAGTGTACAAAAACTTCGGTAATCAATAACTGCCAGATAAACCAATTGCACGTTGGCCTGTTTACAATAAAACATGTTGGTGAAATGTACAAGATAACATCATTATTTTTTAAACCAGTTACTTTGAATGGAAGGGTCATTAAAAAAACTAGTTTTTATAATATACATCGAATTTCAGTCTTTTTTTTTTCCACGCATTTATAAAATATATCGATTACGTCACTACGCTACTTTGATATATTTAAAAGAGGTTAGCTTGAGATGTTTGTTCGTTCATTTAGCAGTGTAATATTTTTTATTTTTATTATGTTTGTTATAAATAAATAAATGATTATAAATATCTTATCACAATTTCCAATACTGGGGTAGACAGAGGTCTAGTCTAGACAATTAAGTCCTCCGACCCCCCTTCCACCGAAGATATTTTCGGGACAATGTGACAGGTGTTGAGCTAGTCGCCGTCTTTATGTCCAAGCCATCGATACGAACTATGTACATAAGTTTTAGAAAAACCCATTGGTACGGCCACTTGAGGATTGAACTCGGGTCTCTAACTCGAAATTCCGACTCGGCTATGGGCACTCGGCTATCGGCACTCGGCTATCGTGATTTGTAACGGGGTTTTTAGTTATAATCGTGAATTAACTAAATATTTATGATCATAATCTATAAAATTAAACGATACACTCGTTAATATTATCTAATTAAAATCGAAAAAAAATAAATAATATCCTGTAGAGGACTGACTAAACCGAATTAAAATCCCCGTGACCACGAATGCTGTAAAGCATCCGAAACGTCGGAAAGTAAAAATAGTTTGTTAAAAATTAAAATAATAAAACGCGATAAAATCCGAAAATCGTTTCATTTAAAACTAATGAAAAATATTAAAATTCTCTTAACTCCTACGTAGTTGGTTGTTCGTGTTTGATTTCTTCGACGTTACAATTACTTTAGCACACCCCGACGGGAAATGTTTACCTAACTAACCAACCAGGGTCCAATTGCAGCCGCAAACTGATTTATAATTCCTTGGATTCCATTTGTTCCAGTCAGTTTCTTGATATTAACAGTTCGTTAAGTAAATATTAAGATTTGTTTGGTTTATGTTTTACTGTATTCGTGGTAGTTAATATGTTCTGACAAGTTTTTATTTATGTAATACTACTGAATAAGTCACGTTAGCCAAGCGGTTGGGTGATCGGAATTTGAGTCAAATGACCCGAGATCGATCCACAGGTCGCTACAATGAGGCTCATGAGTGTTATTAAAACTTATGTACGATTTTTATCGTTGTCTTGACCATAAAGACGTCGACAGGCTACATTGTTTCAAAAATGTCTTCGGTGAAAGGTGGGTCGAAAAGACTCTCTTGTCTATATCTACCACTGTGTTGGGGATGGCGTGAAGTTATATATATTCTACTGGGCAAAGTTGCAAAAGCAATATAACCAAAGAGAGCTAAGAAATAAATATCCCGTAATAATATTAACACTCTAAATAATTTGCGACATGATGTAGAGTATTTTCTTTTAGAATATTTTCTTTTTAAACTAGAATACAACAGTTTGTTGTCTACCAGTAGCTGAAATAAATGGTTAAAGTGTGGTACAACCCCAGACTCCTAATTTGAGAATGAGTCTACCAGCAAAGAATTACATACCTACATTGATAGATATGGACAACGTCACATAATTCTGAATCCAAAGGAAAGTTTTAAATTTTAAACCGAAGTACTTGTGGAATGGAATGGGAAAAACAGAAAGCACAAAAAATTGTAGAAAAAGTGGTATTCTATTTTATCTCGTCCCGTATCGAACCCAAGATCTCAGAACTGGCGACATAATGAAAACTGGTTTGTACATCACTATTCGACGGAGACATCATTATTTTTTAATGAATGTTTTATAAAGTTGGCAAACTTTGTGCAGTTTTAAATTATATTCCACAATGACATTGTCGTTTCTTAATAACTTAGATGGCTTTTTGTTTAACAAAGCGGTAACTAAAATAATGTAAATAAAATTTGTGTTCAAGTTTAAAATTAGGTCGTTGATGGTTTTAAACATTACATAAAGAATGGAGTAGTTTTTTTTTATTTTTGAAATGTAGGTCAGCGTAGTGTAAAGAAGGATTTTGTAAGCTTAAATTGTTCACGAAAACAATTTAAATTATTGAAATTCGAAGGTGCTCAATAGTATCCGTATTTCTGTAATCATTTCGAAATATGCAAGAAAGCAAAAAAGATACAATGAAACAAAATATAAATAAAATAAATAAAATAAAACACTAAACTTTATAAATATATATTCTCTATTCAGGAGAAGATTCATAAAAAGCATTATTTTTTTTATTTGTACTTTTGCATGTATTGCATTGTTTCTAGGTTTTCTTGTTTATCGTATTTTCTTTTTTTTTGTTTACCGAAACTGTCAATAAGCATTACCTCCTGTACTGTGCAGTGCTATTAACTAGTCATCTATCACCACTAAAATACTCACAGTTATATCCATAATTATCTTGTGTGAAGATCAAACAAAACACACCCATCAAGAAAAATTAACACCTAAACTTTATAGATATATCCTCATATAAACTCCCATTCTCGTCAATTTAAAACTTCAAAAATAAAAAAAAACTCAAAACTATAAAGCACGAACAACAAATAACATGCAATACATTTAAATTACAGTTACGTATGTACCAATTTCCCGACATTAAAAAACCAAAAAAGTAAATTTTGTAAAAACAATCACAAAATTCGGACGTACAATCCGAATGTCATTTAAGGATAACTAACATAGCGATGTAGCGAAGCGACAAGACCGGTATCGTATTACAGAACAAAAGACATTGATGTTCCATAAAGAGGTCGCGGGGTCATGTCTACAACCCTTATAATGTTACGGTGACGCCATATTGTCACAGGTATCCGTTTACAGATACAATGCGCGTCGGTTTCTTGGATCCGACTCATTGTTATAGGATCTCATGACAGGTAACAAGGATTATGATTTCTGTTTCATATGAATATTTCATTTATGATTGGGTCGGTCTGAGTGATATAATTTTAGATCAAAATTTTAGGGTTTTTGTTGTACATGTGACTTTCTTGTGGACATAATCTCGCTTTTTTATATAAGTGTAAATGTTTAGATGGGTGGAAGGATTTGTTAGTTAATCAGCGAATGGCTGAAATTTGTCTCAGAGGTAGATGTTAATCTGGACACATAGGCTAATTAAATATGCGGTTCGTGTGGGGGAGAATTGAAACTTTTATTCATATTCAATATCTCTACTAACTAGGCTATCGGGTCGTCGACTAAAACATCATCTTTTTGGATTGTTTTATTAAGGGTTCCTAAGGAGTCCCCAGCCTGCTGGCTTTGCCTGTGTGGAAACCGTATGTTGTGCAAAAATATCATATTTTACAATTCCGGGGTTCTAGTTACTTGAATACTAAATGTCATAAAACTCAGTTCCGCAATAAACCCTTAAAAGCATCATAGACAGACAGATTCACGTTCACATTTATCATGGTTACCAAAAGGTAAGTACGGCCTGTTAAAGATTAATCCAGGACCTCTCCGTTACATTATGACTTAATTGCCAAGTTAAGCAATCAGATTAGTGATTGACGACCAGTACCAGATACTTGGCGCCAAAGACGGCCGTCTGCTCGTCACCGGACTGCACAATTTTGGCCTTCGACCTTCGACCAAAATAAGCAAATATATAATATTTACTTATTTTCGTATACTTCAGAATAATTATGTAGCCATTTCTCTGTAGTCAATTCCAAGTTCCATTTCATAGTCTTTCCCTTAGAAAGTCACGATAGCCGAGTGGTTGAAAAATCGGAATTCGAGTTGAGAGTCTCGAATCGATCCCTAGGTGGCAGGCTCGTACCAATGGGTTTTTTTAAAACCTGTGTACGATTCATATCGTTGGCTAGGACATAAAAACGGCGACGGGCTCACCATCTATCACGTTGTTCCAAAATATTTTCGGACGATGGATCGAAACTACTTATTTATTTAAACCTCTTTTTACCCCAGTATTGGAAATGGCGTGAAGATTTATTTATTTATCTTAATCTATTACACACTACGGAAAAAAGGGCTCTGTATATTCTTACATAGTAACTACGCGGCAAGATAAATTGATAAATTTAACTTCCTTGTGTCCATAACACGATAGCTTCAATTAGTTACTATGGCATCAGAGCAATGCATGTGACGTTGTCCCTACCTGTGTATTTAACTATGGGTGTATTATTAATATCGATTATCTTAAAAACAAATAAATCGCTATATGTTCTGTACTTCACAATGACTTGCAATCTTAAGATATTTAATCGAAAACTGAATCTTCGGAAACTCATAACTTGGCCATTTGTCAAATAAGCAGTGACATTTTCAAAGAATTTACGACGCTTCTTGGCAAATTCTCTCGTTATTCAATGGGATTTTATTACACGTTCCGCTATATTCCTTTACCATTCATGAGTTCTAGTACTTCTTAGTCTTAATGTCAAGTAAATCAAAACATGTAACAAGTTTTATTTACGACATCATATAAATATCAGCATTCTTGAATACCTTAATAAACCTGCACTTGTACCTTAATAAACAGCATGTAAAAGTTCAATCTGTGATAAAGAATTGCCAGAACCAACAAATACAAGGAGTATTTGAAGAGGCGTTAGTCCCTCATTGGAGTGGTTTCTGTAGGCTATTCTTATTCCCTTTCTTATTCCCATGTCCCGTCTCTTCTTAATCTCCCCTTTCTATAAACAGTCTTAACCTATAGACACTCTATTTTTGCTAATATATATATTGGATAAAATAGGGTCAAACTTTTCACCTGTCACATATTCCAAAGTTAATCGTAAGGCTTACTTAAATATGTTGCGGAAGGAGTAGTCTAGACCTCTGACTACTCCTATAACGGGTGGGTATATGGCCGTATGGCCATACTTATTGTTACTATTGTATAATATTGCATTATTTTATATGTATATAGTACATTAATATGTATATAGTATAATTATCTTATATGTAGTGATGTAAAGGTATATGTATGTGTATTATATTTATAAATAAATACATATAAAGATAGGGACAACATCACATACATTGCTCCAATCCCAATGTAAGATGCTAAAGCACTTGAGGTATGGAAATTGGAAACAACGAAGGCACCACTCACAAACACATCACGCACAAACACCCAGACCCGAGAAACTGTAGAAAAAGTGGTTTTTCTACATTGACCCCACTGGGATTCACAATTGAAATCACAATTGAACCCGGAACCTCGAGATGGCGAGACCTTGAAAACCAGTGTTTACGCCACTCGTCCACGGAGGTTGTATGGTTGTGGGTGAAATTTATTATTTATTATTACTATATAATCTTTATTTTTAATTGTAAGTTTTGCAACCATCACTAGAGTCATTCTCTACCAGTATACCTTTGGTTTGAGGCATTCCGCCATTTTGTACAGTTTTTATAATTTGTGCAAATGAAGTTTAAATAAATAAATATTATTTTACTAGAAATAACTACTTTATATAATTAAAAATAACAATCATATAAAAAACCAACGATTAACACAAGTACTTTCATAAGTTCTACAAAAAGAAACACTCGAATCGAATTAAAAGGGAACAAAGGCTTATTTCGTTTACTTTACAACCTTGGTATCCTCTCATTCACGTTGCCGAATACATTAGGAAAGTTTTTACATCATTAGCAGCCAATTCAGATGGGGATTCGTAATTACCTCCACTGGTACTTTACTATCTATTACTGGGAACAACTTATCGCCTACAAGGTTTTTCTATAGGTGGGTGTTATTTAATGTTAAGTAGGTAATTCTTTTTAAGTAAACCATAGATAATTAATTAATTAATTTTAAGCAATTAATAAACCGTGTGGTAACGGCGTAAGAATATTACCACTCCTTTTCTTCCCGAGGATATCGTAAGAGGCGACTAGGGGAAAGAGCCTAGAATATTCTAATGGCAACAGACAGATGGCGGGATAACCATCTCTAAAAATATCAGACCAAAATTATCAGACCGAAGATGGGCAGCAGCGTCTGAGGTGCGAGTGGTCTGGTACTTCGAATGCCAGTCCGCCTGCCAAGCGTGGCGATTATGGCAAATCTTCATCTTGGGAGAGGTCTATGTCCTGCATTGGACTTTAACTGGCCGATGTATGTATGTATGCAATTACTAGCTAAACTCAGTAAATCTTCGAGGTGGCTTAGTCTGTTTAAATAAGTCATTTCAATAAATCATTAGTTCTGTAGTCACTAATATACTTTTATGTAAAAATACTTAATATATAAATATTGATTATTAAAGAATACATGTTTAAAGAATTAGATGTGTTTGATGTTTATCTTCACGTGAACACACAGACACACGCACAAACACACACACACACACACACACACACACACACACACACACACACACACTCTCACACACACTCACACACACACTACCACACTCTCTCTCTCACACACACACACACACACACACTCACACACACACACACACACAAACACACATACACACACACACATTGAAGTCCTTTCGACCCACTTTTCACCAAAGAAAATTTGGTATAATCACTTAAATTTATCACTTGTCAAAGATGGACAAGTGATAGTCACGTAGAGTAGTTGGGTGACCGGAATTCGAGTTATAAGACTCGAGTTATATCCCCAAGGCTCGAACTAATAGGTTTTTTCAAAAAGATACGATCTATCGCTTGCTTGGACATAAAGACGGCGACGGGCTCAGCACGTAGTCCCAAGAGCAACATCTGTGTAGATAGAGGTAGCTCTGTATTGAAAATGGCGTGAAGATATTTTATTTACATAGATAAATACTCACATAATAATAATAAAAGAGGTCACGATAGCCGAGTGGTTGGGTGATTCGAAATCGAAGTAAAGACAGTAATACTCTATAAACATTCGCAAAATTTTACTGATTTGGTGTTTTATATCGGTCAGTTTCCAGTATGCAACACCGGTACCATTAAATCATTTGAACTCGTTTAAAAATTTATTTCAATAACAAAAACAATTCGAATATCTAATCCCTCAAAGTCCCAAGATACGTTATATCGCCTACTGGACGAATATAATCAAAATTTATGTTGACGTTATCAAATACGAATATCGCTTTTGCAGTTTAATTCATTCGAATGGGAAGAGTTTTAAGGATTTGTCCGTACATATAATTTATATTTAAGGTACATTAAAATGAAATTACTTGTTGGATTAACGAAGTAATAATATTAAAAACATATAAAATATAATTTACTCTACTCTGCTTTAATTTAATTATAGATTTATTTATTTGTAGAATTTATCATTTATTCATGTAGGAATATTAATTTATATCTACACAGTCAGGTCATAAGTATTGTCACACAGTAAAAACTTTTCTTTTCCAATGCTGGCCACAAAGAAGTTTATTGAATTCGAATTTCGAATTGTTCATGAAAATAAAACAACATACTTTTTAGAATTTTAGTCATTTTTAAATATGGAGTGGACGCTTAAAGAAGACCGTGTTGCAGTTATTGTGTTGCATCGTTGCGGATACGCGCCAATTCAAGTTTTGGCATACTGAAAAATTTTAATATAACCAAAAGATTCGTTTATCGTACCATCAAACGATACAATGAAGACTCTAGTGTAGATGACAGGTCAAGAAGTGGTCGCCCTCTGTCTGTTAGGACTTCAGCAGTGATAAAAGCTGTGAAGGCGCGAATTCAATGAAATCCCAAGCGTAAGCAGAAACTGTTGGCCCTTCAGATGGGGTTAAGCAGAACCACGGAGAAAAGGATGTTAAATGAAGACTTGGGGCTTCGGGCATATCGAAGAAAAACAGGACATTGTTTGAATGCTCGTCTAATGGATCTAAGACTGAAGAGATGCCGCGCTTTGTTGAAGCGGTATGCGGGAAAAAGAATATCGGGAAATTCTTTTTTCGGGTGAAAAAATTTTTACCATAGAAGAGAGCTCAAACAAACAAAATAATAAGGTGTACGCACACAGTAGTGAAGAAGCGAGCAACCGTATTCCGCGTGTCCAACGAGGTCATTTTCCATCCTCGCTCATGGTATGGTTGGGAGTTTCTCATTGGGGCTTAACTGAGGTACATTTTTGAGAGAAAGGTAAATAAATAAATAATAAATATCTTCACGCAATTCCCAATACAGGGGTAGATAGAGGTCAAGTCTAGACAATTTAGTCCCTTTGACCCACCTTCCACCGAAGATATTTTTGGGACAATGTGACAGGTGGTGAGCCTGTCGCCGTCTTTATGTCCAAGCCAACGATGAAATTCGTACATAAGGTTTTTGAAAAACTCATTGGTACTGCCACCTGGGGATCGAACTCGGGTCTCTCGACTCGAAATTCCGACTACCCAATAACTCGGCTATCGTGACTTATGAGAGAAAGGTGTAAAAACGAATGCAGTTGTGTATAAAAATACAGTCCTGACAAACCTTGTGGAACCTGTTTCTCTTACTATGTTCAATAACAGACACTGGGTATTCGAACAAGATTCGGCGCCAGCTCATAGAGCAAAGAGCACACAAGACTGGCTGGCGACGCGTGAAATCGACTTCATCGGGCACGAAGACTGGCCCTCCTCCAGTCCAGATTTGAATCTGTTAGATTACAAGATATGGCAACACTTGGAGGAAAAGGCGTGCTCAAAGCACCATCCCAATTTGGAGTCACTCAAGACATCCTTGATTAAGGCAGCCGCCGATATTGACATGGACCTTGTTCGTGCTGCGATAGACGACTAGCCGCACAGATTGAAGGCCTGTATTCAAAATCACGGAGGTCATTTTGAATAAACTTTAGTGTCATAAGAATCTATGTTTTGTTAATTTCATCTTGGTATATAAATAGTTACATAATGAATAAACTTGTTTTCATTATTTTATGTCAAACATGTGACAGAATTTATGACCTGACTAGGTATATCAAAGCCTAGATATGAGTATCACGGCACAAAGTATCTTTTGCATTAGATAATACGAATGATTATAAAAATACTTATGTGTACTATTCTGTAAAGACTAAAAGTAGAAAACAAATTCTCGAGTGAGAACGTCCTTTAAGCAAACGCAGGATAAAACAACATCACCACAAGATGGTGTTACGATCTGCAAAATGTTACGGGAAATGGATACAGATGGCTGAGGACCGTTCTTTGTGGCAAAAATTAGGGATGTACTATGCTAAGCAGAGGACTCTCGATAGTCTGTAAAGAAAAAAAAACTAGCCCTGATAGAAAATAAAACAATGTATTCTTAACGATTTTAGGGTCGACCACCTTCGAATCTAGAAACCTTAATACAGGAAATCGTCTGTAAGCCTGAAGTTGTTCCATCTTCCATGGCCAACAAAAATAGTACCTACAAAATCCTCTTTAAGAAAGATTTGGCGAGATGCCAGTCTCACGTTATCTTCAAGAAAAATCAATGAAAGGTTATATTTTAACATTTTAATTGTATCTATGGTCTCTATTTATGTATATATTTATTTATTTGAACATTAATCTTTTTTAGGGATCTGAGGAGGCCAAAAAAATATTAAATTAAATAGGCCACTCCCTTAAGAAGCTTTGTAGAGAAGTGGAGAGAACATTTGTAGAATTATTAATAACAGCAAATTAATCTTTGTTACGCGAATAAGTTAATATGCGGTAAGGTATCGGTGCAATAATCTAGCGGCTCCTTTCTTCCAAAGGGTAAGTCAAAAAACCTTGAAAACAGCAAAGGCTACCGAGAAAGTATACCCGTAACCCCGTTTGAGGTGTGAAATGTCCGGTACTACGATCGCCAATGCGAAGTATGGCGATTGTGACAATTTCTCCTCCGGGTGAGACCTATGTCCAGCAGAAGATGATAAGTAAGTATATGAATTAAAGATTTGAAGTAACTTAACCACTTTGACTCATAAATCAGTTTTCTGTAACGTTAAGTTAGACTTTGTACATAATAAATTAATTCTAATTAACAACATCTAAAAAGCCAAGAATTATGAAATGGGATAGAAATTAAAGAGAAATTACGGTAGTTAGTTATTTTATATTATAATATATATTCTTCACGCAATTTAGTAGATCATGAGTAGATAGAGTTAAGTCCTTTCTACCCACATTTTACCGAACAGTATTTATATTTATATTTTTATATTGGTATATTGAAACTACTCTTACGGTTTGGCAAAAATTTAGTATTAAAATAGTTTTCAGAGAGTCTAGATTACCTATATAATCTCCGAAGATTCTTAAAGATAGTAGATTTCCAGGACTGTCTAGGAGTCGTCCACACCACACTGCTATGTATATCTGCCGAAAAAAAGCAGAATTATAACTGTTCTGTTCAGGTTTAAAATAGATGTATTTACGAGCAATGAGGCATTCCATATTATTCGTCTGGGGTGATAAAGCATCTGTAATCATAAAAACATCTTCACGCCATTCCCAATACAGGGGTAGACAGAGGTATATGCAATTAAGTACTTTTGACCCACCTTCCACCGAAAACATTTTTTGGGAAAATGTGACAGGTGGTGAGATCGTCGGCGCCCTTATGTTCAAGCCAACGATATGAATCGTACATAAGTTTTTGAAAACCCCATTGGTAAGTGTCTTGGCGATCGAATTCGGGTCTCTCGACTCGGATTCCGATCACCCAATCACTCGGCTATCGTGACTTTTTTGTGTGGCATCTGTAATCATATTTTGAAATGAATTTTAGGTGCTATAGTCTGCAGTAGTTATTAACCATCAGGGATCAAATGTTTACTGCATCAGTTAAAATTTGCTTGAGCTTGTGTGGGATACGACTATTCGGAAGTAGAAACTTTGCAACGGTACCGCATAGGTTACGGGTTCGAATCCCTCCCGAGTCAGTTGTTTTTCTTTTAATTTCTCATTAATTTAAAAATATTATATATACTTCACGTCAATCTAGTGCTCATGTATACGTTTCTTCAAACTTGTATTACAAAAATAATAATTTATTATAATAGAGAATATTTTTTAATATGTCATATTAAAAAATTTTCTCGTAACATATTTTTAATATATTATTCGTACCCATTTGTTCCAAACTTAGAAAGTCGACCATCAAACCTCATTGTGGCAACTTGAAAAGGGATAACTCAATGTTATTACTGTGTCCAAATTGTTTTTACGACTTAACAGGCTATTTAGCTAGGAAGTGAAAAAATACTTACAAAACTGCGTTAAAAACCTGTTATACAATACATAAACAAAATTCTTCTCGCCATTCCCTCTACTGGGGACCAAGACAGAGAGAGACTACAGTAGACAGAGATCTAGACAAGTCCTTTATACCTACTATCCACTGATGATATTTTTGGGATAATGTGACAGGTGGTGAGCCTGTCGTCGTCTATATGCCCAATCTAACGATATAAATCGTCCAATTTATTGAAAAACTCATCGGTGCAAGCCTTCTACCTGGGTCCGAACCCGGTCCTCTTGACTCTATTCCGATCACCCTGTCGGCTATTGTGACTTCGTTGTACAATACATGAATAAGTATTTATTAATATTTAATTATTTTTTAATTACTTCTATTAAGTTTAGACCTCTGTCTAACCCTGTATTAGGAATTGCGTGAAGATATTCATTTATTTTATTTATTTAATTACTCCCAAAATTGTATTGCGGAATATTGAGAACAATATTGAGAATATTGAGAATATTGCGGAATATTGAGAACAACTAAACTACTATAAGACCCTCGTAGCTCGGAGACTAAAATGTAATTATAATTATTTAAATATTCTTTGATGAGGTTTGTCTTCGAATCCATATGCAGCATTATAACTAAAATATCTTAATTTGAGTTTATGAGTCGGTAGTGACTTTACCTTCGGAACTAAGGGTTGCGGATTCGAATCCCGCTACGGGGAAAACATTTGTGTGATGAATATGAAAATTTTTTTCTCGAGTCACCGACGTCTATATATTTTTCTATGTATATATATTTTTCTATGTATATATATTTATCTATGTATTATATATATTTATCTATGTAAATATATGTATTGTACCGTTAGCTTGGCGATAGGCTCACCACCCGTCACGTTGTCCTAAATAACCTTCGTTGAAAAGTAGGTCGAAGATACATTGTCTACACAGAGGTACACCAGTACAGGAATATGCTTGAAGATATAAAAAAAAGTAACTTGAAGGTAAATAAGCTAGCGTATAGTATGATTATGACAGAAAATCATTTAAAAAACTTTTCCGACCAAACTGACAACCTAAGCTTCGTGAATTCGAGAAACAAATAAGCAAAGAACGCTAAACGTGAACCTGCGATGCCTACTTGAATTTTAATTGAGTTCACAACAAGCGGACTACGGAACGTGGTTGCAGAAGCCTGTCCGCTACAGTTCAGCATTGAAAAACTGCAATTAAGAATGTCGAAAAATCAATTTTTTAGTTTTAACTGTTATGGCACTAGAAAAAAACCTATGAAACAACTTGCTCTGTGGTAACGGCGTAAGAATATGCCACCCCCTTTCTTTACAACGGTATCGTAGTTGCTGATTACGGGACTTAAATATCTTAATAGCAACCTTTAGATAACAATGTATTCATCTAAAAAATACCAAAATATCTTCGGTGGAAGGCGGGTCGAAGGGACTTAATTGTCCAGACTAGATCTCTGTCTCCCCTGTATTAGGAATGGCGTGAAGATATTTTTTTACTTATAGAAAATACCAAATCAAAGTTTAGCAGACCGGTGATGCGCAGCAACGTGTAAGGAACGAGGTATCTGATATTAGGGTCGCGGATCCGTTTGCCAAGCGTGGCGATTTTGGCAAATCCTCCTTTAAGGAGAGGCCTATGGGCATAGGTCCTACTGCTGGGCAGCTGTGGACTTTTACATGTATATAACTTCAATAATTCACGACCTCCATGGACGAGTGGAGATCCCGGGGTCGATTCCCGGACCGGTCAATGTAGAAAAACCACTTTTTCTACATTTGCCAGGGTCTCAGTGTTTGTGGTGCCTATTGCTTATATTGAGAATGGGAATGTAACTGATGTTGTCCTTATCTATGTATGTATTAATTTATCTATGTATATATTTATTATACTTTTTATCACTTTTTTTGAGGAGTGTTAATGTCGACACTTAAGTATGTTTGTGAAAGTTGGGTATTGCAAAAAAAGCATGAGATAAGAATAAATGCAGTATAGATGAGAAGATTGAGGAATACGAGTATAATTGGTGTGAAACTAAGTGATGCAATGAGAAATGATTCTATTTCGTCAGTTATTAAAAAAATTTTGAAGCTCTCTAAGCGGAGCTTAATCGTATAGTTTATTCTATTATATGAAAACGTGGATCAAGGATATATATAATTTTCTAATAGTTTTTGAAATAGTCTTGTTTGTAAATAAAGCTATCAAAATGCATGGATTCATAAATAATTTTATTTTTCTTTTGATGATGATTGTACGGTTATGCAAATGCTATGGCTCGCGACTTGTCCCATTTCGTGAAGGGAAATTACCGGCGTTAGATTTTAATATTAAATTAGTAAACATTATGAAAAACAAACATTATGAAAATAAACGTGTTAAACGTTTATTTTCATAATGTTTGTCTTCAGTTTAATTTACGTATTTCTATTTAATTCAATGGTTATTTCCGGTAATAATTATTCCCTATTTATTATTCCCTATATATTCCCTAATTAAAAATTTGCTATAACGTTTTGAATGACAGTAAAATATAATATTGCAGATATTTAGATCGTATTAACCTAATCGATAATATGTCGAAGATACTGATTGTATTACGTAAAATTATGTTTCATTTAAATGCTTGCATACCCGTATAAAAAATTAATGACACAATTAATAAATAATTACAAAAGTAATAGATCTCACAATTAAAAGTTGGACAACAAACTCTGTTATGGTAAGATGATACATTTCCTGCAAAAGTTTCTAGTACGCTATGAATACGCTGAAATCGCTTCAGGAAGTTGAGACTAAGAAAAACATCGTATCTCTTAAAGCTTAAACAAAGCCTTTATAAAATCTTGCATTATTATATACTATTCTATCTAATTTATAATATCATTATCTATGTATGTATCAGGTCTGCGGTCGTAAAGGTCCATTAAGTGACACGTATCTTCTGTGAAAAGGATTTTTGGTAATGGCCACGCATATATTAAAAATAATAAATAAATATATACATGTTGAAAACATGACATACATTGCTCTGATCCCAAAATCGAAACCGGAATCTCGGAACTCGCGATACCTTGAACACTATGTCCGGCGCATAACGACGGAGGTTGTCAAATGTGACACTTTCCTCTCAGAGAAGGCTTTCATAAGTATAGCTAAGTATCATGAAGCTGTGGTGAAAGAACATACCACCCCCTTTCTTCACTTAGGTGTCGTGAAAGGAGACTAAGGGAAAAGGCTTAAAAATGCAATTGCTGTGGACTGTTGGAGGGATGACCAACAGCAGGAAAATAACAGACTGAAATTTATTACTACTTGGGTACTAGGGGGCCGGTAAGCGTCTAGTGTACGAGGTGTCTGGAGCAACGATTGCCAATCCGCTTGCCAAACGTAGAGACTTTTTTTAAAAAAAATTACGGCAAAATCTTCCCATGTGGAAGAGCTCACTGTACAAAGGTAAAGGCCGTTGAGATGATAGTGATGATGACGGACAGCAGTATTAAAGCATACGCTTAAAGTTTTTTCTATCTTCACCCGTTTACCCAGAACTAACGATTTACGTACATAGATATAAATCATATAATTTTAATTAATAAATAAATACAAACATCTATCACTCATGTACAAACAATTATATTCATCATACAAATGTTTGCCCCTAGCTGAATTCGAACCTGCAATTCTTAGGGTCGAAGGTAAGGTCATTCAATATCATCATTCTCTTCATACAGAATCGCCTTGACAATCAAAAATTAAAAAAAACTACTAACTTCAGGGTATTCCCAACAGGGAAGACAGACGTCTAGACAATTAAGTCATTTCGACCCACCTTCCACCGAAAATATTTTTGAGACAACTTGGCAGGTGTTGACCCTGTCGCCGTCTTAATGTCCAAGCCCACGATACAATTCGTACCTAAGTTTTTGAAAATTGGTACGAGCCTGCCACCTGGGGATCGAACTCGGGTCTCTCGACTCGAAATCCGAAATCCACACGGCTACCTTGACTTATTAACTCAATCTTTACAATTCATTTGTTCAATCAATACTTAAACTCTACCAACCATCGTATCGCCATACATTCTTACATTACCACTCCTACTTAGTTCAGCAAAATCGATTTATAATCCAGTTTCCGACGCACTTGCGAGTGGATTCCATCAGGTGAGAAATGTTTGCCATCTTATCGAATTACTCGAACCATTGATCTCAAATTTAGAGGAGTTGAAATTGAAATTGTGTCGTATTAAATATATCACTTGCATGGAAAATCTAATGATTAAATAAAGTTAATGTGATCAAATAAAACACAATTGAATCGATTTTCGAACTGATATGTAACTGGTGTACACTCTTCTTTTATGATGCTTTTTTATTAACATCAATGATGCGTGGAGGTAAGATGGTCTCCACATACGGCGGTGGTCGCGGGCTCGTATCCCATTCGTGTATGTTGATTTTTATTTTTTTTCTATTTAATTAACTTTGTAGTCGCTTTCTCCGATTTTCTAATATTATTGGTATAATATTGGAATAATATACATTGGAAAATACTATTTAACTGAGCTTGCAGTTTAAACATAAGATTATTCTAAAGAGTCACTATAGCTGTGTGCATGAATGATCGGAATTTGGTTCAAGAGACCGGAATTTGGTTCAAGAGACCCGAATTCGTCTCCCAGGTGGTGAGTATAATTCTGATTTAGGATCTGATGTGGGATGTCTATCGTTGGCTTGGTCAGAGATGGTGACAAGTTCACCACGTGTCGTTATTTCAAAATGTCTTCGGAGAAATGTAGGTCTAAAGTACTTAAATTTCGAGACCTCTGTCTACCCCAGTACTGGGAATGGCGTGAAGATATTTTTTACCTCTGTCTTGTCGTGGATCTCGTAAGAGGTGACTATGGGCAAACCTTTAAAGTAACTGAATATGGTTCTCCTGACATTTATGGGTATCTACCGATAAATGATAAAATCGTTCGTGAGGAGTAAACTCCAGTCGTGATTCCAGCTGACGCAGACAATTTTTTATTTCCATTTAGTAATAAACGCACAAACTTGTAGCTTTTTAGAGTTAAATTCCACATTTCGAGACGTTGATCAACGCTATCTCAACTTCGGACACAAATTTGTTCTGAAAATCTTCCACGTTTACCCTAGAAATAAGTTCCCTCTACTTCATGCCGGTACTCTGGAATGTTTTGGTATTATTTCAGCCGGAAATGTCCATTTTACAGTAGATAAAGCTTTCGCTTGGGTTTAACAAGTTTTGAAAGCATTTTCAACATATGGATAATTGCTTGGTTAAGCCAGAACTATAAAGTTGTTTGGGTTTTTTTTTACTTATACTTAATTGCGGTAATTTTTATTCTTTTAAAAGCAAAAAAGCAAACTAGTTTTAAAATAATGTATTTAGACACGGTTACTACTTATTTCTATACCGAAATATTTTCCTATAGTCCCATAGTTAAAATTCCCAAATATGAAGAATGTATGATAAGTAATAGAATGAACAAAGTTGGTGTATCCATTACTTATATAAAATATAAACCCAGACATAGACATGTGTTATATATTTGTATTTACGTATATACAATATAATAATAAATAATTAAACCTATAAAAAAACTAAAATTGGTCACGATAGCCGAGTGGTTGGGTGGTCAGAATTTCGAGTCAAGAGATCCGAGTTCGATCCCCAGATGGCAGGCTCGTACCAATGGGTTTTTCAAAAACTTATGTACGAATTCTATCGTTGGCTTGGACATAAAGTCGGCGACGGGCTCACCACCTGTCATGTTGTCCCGAAAATATCTTTGGTGGAAGGTTAGTCAAAGGGAATTAATTGGCTAGACTAGACCTCTGTATATGGAATTGCGTGAAGATATTTAATTTAATTTATTTATTTAATGAAATTAAGGGAATCAATTATATCTAGTAAGAAGAAATATAAACGCTAGAATGTATTTACGAGCTCCGCATAACATCCAACAATCGAGCTAACAACAGACAAGCTTCAGCATAATCTAACAGAAATAAGGCTAAGCGAAAGCGAGAATTTAGTTTTAGACAATAAGTCATTTTAGAGATATTTTAATGTTTGTGTAGTATAATAAGTATAGTATTCCTTCTTTATAATAAGTATAGTATATAAGTATTCCTTCAGCAAACTTCATCTATGTGTGCGGACCAAGATAGATCACGTTAAAATTTATCACCTACATTGACGACAATTTCAGGATAGGTTATAGGGACACCGTCCTAGTATACTCAAGGTATAGAAGAGAATAATGATTAATATAATTTATTATATACTAGTAACATATCCGACTGCATGTTTAATGCCTAATAATGAGCTCATAATTGCGAGTCAAATTTAAACTCATGACTTTAGTTGTCTCATTGGTATCATCCGCCGTAATATAAAGATATAACTATATGTGACCTGCGTAAAGATAGCAGTTGGATATGATACTAATCGAAATGGAGTTAATGAAAATAGAAAATAAGAGAGAGGAAAGAACGCCATTCTGCGGCACTCCTGTACTGATTTGTTGCCAATCAAAAAAAAAGATCATAAGACGAACCCATTGCGAGCGGCTTCGTAAATAAGATTCATGTTACGTTGTACAGTATGAGGTGAGACCTATGAATTCAATATTTTTATTTATAAATATTTCATATAGATACATGTAAAAAAGAGTCTAATTATAGAAATATTTATTTTTGCGATTCCGGATATTGTCTTTTGAGCCGTGAAATAAAACCTTCTTCCTTTTGTAGGAAGAAGGAAGAAGACAATATTGCAAACAAGTCAAATTTCCTGTTTAAAGTTTGCGTTATGCAGAAGAAAAATAAAAATGTCGATATTCTGAAGTATTATCTATTCTAATATCAAAATAATTTTAAATAAAAGTTGACAATGGATAATTTCTTGTTTGTTAAAAGATGATAATTTTACAATTCAATTTAGCTCCTTCACAACTTCGAAGTTTTAAACCTGTTGATAATTAAATAAAATACAAATTAAGTAAAAAGAATTCGAGTATGTAGGTCTGTCATCTATATTCTCTCCTATATTCCTATGTTCCTGTTGGTATTGTAAGATTCGATTTAGGTGGAAGATGGAAAAAAACAAACTCTCCTTTTCTTTCGGAATTCCTTAACGGATCCCAAGTCCCATAAAATGGGGATAGTTCCATAGTTATATATATTGTAAATGTGAATGGAACTCGGTCTGTCTCTTACGATATCAAGTCTAAAATGCTTAGCCGATTTTGATGAAATTTGCTATGGAGGTAGCTTTATCACCGGGAACATGCTTAAAATGTATTGTGACACAAAATTATAACTTTGTTGATCATGTAAAGACTAGCTTTCTATATCTACATATTTTTTAGCGTAATTCTCGAGATACCAATGCGTGCTAAATGTAAAACATATGCACTTTTAAGATTAGATGTTTTAAAGTAATAAGATGTAACGAAGTCTTTAGAAATTCTTAAAACTTATTAAGGTATAAAGTAAGCAACTGTCTTTGAACAGATTTATGATATAAGAAATGTGTAGACTCACTATTCTAATTACTTAAATAAACAAGCTGCGCTTTAGGCTTCCGTCCGCGATATTTCTATATTAAAAAGTTAATTTATTTATACATATACAAACTATCTCAACTGGAAGTGTTCCTTCTAATCCGCGTTTAAGCGTAAAGGATTAACAAACACACACACATTCCAAAACGAATATTTAGAATATTCGCATTTCCCAATACAGGGTTTGCTAGAGGTCTAACAGTGTAGTCTTTTTTTGGTGATGTGGGTCACATTTCACCGGAGTTTATTTTGGAACAATGTAGGTTGGGGTGGTGAGCCTATCGCCGTCTTTAGTCCAAATCAACGCTATAAATCGTTCCCACGTTTTGAAAAATAAAACTCTACATTTGGGTGGCCGAAATCGACGCCAGTGTTTCCTACTTACATGATTACGTATTCTGAATACAAGCGAAAGATGTATGTAGGGATCGTGGCATTTGGCGACCTGTCGGGTTGAAAGGTTTAAGCTACTTACACTTACTTACTTATTACCCCGTAAGGGTTGAAGCATGAAGGTAAGTTATAAATTGTATATATCATAATACATATAATACATTGAAATAAATAAATAAATACATTTAGATAGGGACAATATTACTTACATTGCTCAGATCCCAATGTAAGATGCTGAAGTACTTGTGGTATGGGAATCGGAAACAACGAAGGCAGCACAAACACGCAGACCCGAGAAAATGTAGAAATAGTGGTTTTTCTACATTCACCCGACCGGGAATCGAACCCGGGACCTCGAGATGGTGACACTTTGAAAACTGGTTTACGCCACTCTTCCACGGAGTGTGTCTCATGGTTCCTTATAATCCTCATAATTCTAATAAATTTCACTACGTGTTATACCTTGCTATGCCGTTTCGATCGTCAACGAGACTAATAGTAATAATGAAAAGGTTTTTACAGCGCCATTATTGATCAATACTTTATTGAAGAACAATCAACTAGAGTGATTGAATCTTTATGCAACCATATAGTATTGTTTATATTTAAAAAGTTAACCATAACTTATTAGTGTATATTATGTAGTGTTACTACTAACATTTTTTATATTTATATATCATTCATGAATTATATGACGTTAAGAATTATAAAGAATGAAATTATAAAAAATAAAAAGCTAAAGAATAAACGACGGCCGAGTGGTTGGGTGATTGGAAGTCGAGTTCGATCCCCAGGAAGAAGGCTCGTACCAATTAATTTTTCTCTAAACTTATATAACATTTGTATCGTTGGCTTGGACATTAAGAAGGCGACAAGGTAACCGCCTGTCACGTTATTTCAAAATTAGTTGCATTTAAATTTGGTTAAAGTAAATTACCTAAATTGCTATAAACTTATTTTCATATTATTGTTTCAGAAAAGCCTTTTTGTATCAAAAAAAAAACTGCTGCGCTATAAATGGGCTTTATTATCAAACTTATAAAACGTTAAACCATAAAAAGAAAAACTTCACTTTTGAAATAAATCACACCGAATTTAACAAAAACATCCTTCAGTTGGAACCAATCCAAAACTGAATGTATGAAAACACTGCAACATAAGATACTAATGCACCAGGGTGTCACAAAGGGACATCCAAGTTTTGTCAGGACTGAGATAAAAAAAGGTGTTTTATATATTCCACTATGCTATTTCGTTGGCTTAATAAATGCCAACCCATTTCATCCCATCCTATTGTAAAGGCGATTACAAGAAATGCCAGGAACCTATGCGGATCCGACGGGAAATGGAAAAAAAATGTTATAAGAATGTTGGGGACTTAATTATTTTGTATAACTGAAAATAGCGTAGATTGTCAGTCTAATATGTATTTCAACTATAGCATAGATTGTGTGTAATGTAAGTAAATTGATGTGCCTTGAAAATAAACTGCCAAAACATATTTGTCTGGTATGTGCCTGGACAAATATTTAAAGTCACGATAGCCGAGTGGTTGGGTGGTCGGAATTTCCAGTCGAGAGACCCGAGTTCGATCCCCAGGTGGCAGGCTCGTACCAATGGGTTTTTCAAAAACTTTTGTCCGTTTTATATCGATGGCTTGGACGTAAAGATGGCGACGGGCTCACCACCTGTCAAGTTGTCCCGAAAATATCTTCGGTGGTAGGTGGGTCGAAGGGACTTAATTGTCTAGTCTAGACCTCTATCTACACCTGTATTGGGAAGTGCGTGAAGATGTTTTTTTAATTTTATTCCAACCATTGGCCAGTTCTTTCTTCTTATGTTAGAGCAAAGGTTGCTAACAAACCTATTAGCTGAATTTATTGCTATCAGTTGTGTGTTAAATATATTTTTAAAATCTCTTTCTTGTTTAAATTAGTATCATATCTAACTATCTTATTTATATTATTATGTACGAGTCCGGCTGAAATTATAAACTGAGCTGATTAACCCTTTTCCGAAGTATATGGTTACAATTCATGTGTACAGTATTTAAACCTAATAAATGTTCTCTTTTTTGAAGTCAATTTTCAAACTCATACGAGTTCTTATGTAAGCGCGGTATACACACCTTGTTATTAAATTTATTCGTCGCTTTCTTTAAAAAAATTGGTAAAACAATAATTAAAATTTAACTAAATATTAACCACGTACACGCTTACATAGCAATCACAGTTTGTCTTTATAAAACGATTAATAAATTGAATGCCAGAAATTTTACACATGGTGGGTATCAGAAGATTATGGATGGAAGATACCAAGGAGTTCAAGGAAAAACATATTTCATGTTTATTAAGAACAAAACAGCTAATAGATAGATATTCTGTAACTCTATGAGCTTTGGGTTCGTTGTTGATTAAATGCCTGCAATCAACCGGCCTACAACACATGCTTACTTAAATAACTAACATTTAAAGTATAAGTCACAATAGCCGAATGGTTGGGTGGTCGGAATTCCGAGTCAAGAGACACAAGTTCGATCCCCAGGTGGCAGGCTCATACCAATGGGTTTTTCAACTTATGTACGACTTATATCGTTGGCTTGGAAATAAAGACGGCGACGGGCTCACCATCTGTCACGTTGCCTCGAAAATATCTTCGGTGGAAGGCGGGTCGAAGAGACTTAATTGTCTAGACTAGACCTCTATCTACCCCTGTATTGGGAATTGCGTGAAGATATTTATATTTTTTTAAACATCGCAACATGTAATATTCATGTATTTCCCCATATACTACGAAAATTGAATGAAAAATGGGTGAAGTTATCCGACGGAATATTTACTTCAAATTTATAAAGTACTGCTGCAGCACATAGCGTAATAAAATATACATTCTTCTCGTTTTCTTCAGTTTCTATTAAAAACCAGCAGAACCGTAATGCCGATAAACGTATCAAAAAATCAATAAATAAACAATATATTATATATAACAATAATATAATTATTATTATATATAATATAAATAAATATCATAATCATACTTGTTGAATAAAAATTTTCTTTTTTAAGGAAATCAATCAGTATGTTTGCAGTCGTTATTAACCTATGTAATATATTGCGATTACCTATCTTAGGCATTTCAAATATTATGCGTAACAAAGACTTGGGCCTTTTTAAAAGTCTAATTAAATGCCCAAAGAATATTTTTCCTTAATAATTCCCCACATTTTCAATGATATACGGATGAATATTAAACCTACGGTTTGAGGGATAAATATTGGATAAATAATTTAATTTTTTTGCTTAAAAAGATATTTTACTCTATTTTATTTTAAATAAATTGAAGAAATTCCAACAAATTACTATTTGCTACGGGTTTTTATGAATAATTGGTATCAGTTAATCCATATTAACCTTATATGGTTTTGATATAATTTAGGTTCCTAATAGTATAAGAATTTAAAATAAAACGATTTTCGGATTTTATGGCGTTTTTAATTAGTTATTACAAACTATTTTTATTTTCCGACGTTTAAGAATTTTTACAACTAGACTATTATTTGCGGAATTTATCTCTTCATAGAACCGAAAAATTTTCATCTCTTTGTAATAGCATTGAAAATTGGTACATATACGTCTTGTTAAAGATTTAATTTACCACCCCCCTTTTCTTTTCGTTATAGTCGTAATAGGTGACTTATTATAATAATCATCTTTATCTCTCATTTTAATAAAAAATTACAGAATTAAGCAGACCGGTAATGGACTACTATGTGATGCTTGGTAATGTAATAGCCTATTTTCATGACAAGCGTAGAACCGAAAAATTTTCATCTCTTTGTAATAGCATTGAAAATTGGTACATATACGTCTTGTTAAAGATTTAATTTACCACCCCCCTTTTCTTTTCGTTATAGTCGTAATAGGTGACTTATTATAATAATCATCTTTATCTCTCATTTTAATAAAAAATTACAGAATTAAGCAGACCGGTAATGGACTACTATGTGGTGCTTGGTAATGTAATCGCCTATTTTCATGACAAGCGTAAGGGTTATGGTTAATCTTTTTTACGGTAGAGGCCTATAAGTACAATAAGTACTTTTTATCAAATAACTACTAACATTAAAATTATTATAACAACTGCTTAATAAAACTATTATAAGGACTGAAGTATCAATTTCTTTTAAAGTCTTTGGTTTAAATTATCGAAGATAAAGTTTTGGTATTCGTTTTTATGATAAGAAATCTTTAGTATTAAGTGGAATTTAATTATACTTAATAGTTATGTAGTCTCTAAGTTATGTAAAGAAAAGTGTTTGATGAAAATAAATTATAAAATTAAGTAATATTTTTAAACTTTAATAATATTTATTTAAAAATTGTGGTTATGCATTAGTATTATTTTTTTTTTCACTACGAATTACTTCATTGCAAATTATTTTTCTAAAAAACCAATATTTTTTATGACAGAAAAGAATACATACCCGTAGTTCTCTCGATTTTTCAAGCACTGTTACGCGTTGAAAGTTACTCCGCGGTCTCGCGTAGAACGTCTACGGCGTAGGGAGCGCTCTACAGTTTTGGTGTCTGTAGCCGTATCCCGGCCATTATATGCACGCATCCCGTGGTGACGTCACTTGGATGGCGACCAAAAACCACGGTACGTAGGATGGGAGTACTGTTACATACATAAGTTATCACAATTTGGATAGTGAGCTGTTATAAAGATGTATAATAGAATATTAATAAATAACTTCGCAATAAATGTTCTGGAAGATTAAAATATCTACATAGTATGGTTGATATTATCTAGTTTTATTTTACGGTATATATAACTAAATAAAGGTTTATGAATTAGATGAAATAACACTGGTCGTAGACTTTTTCTATGACTAGGAGTCTTCTGTGTCATTACTTCGGTGTTATAACTATTGTATTCTAGTTTAAAGAGTATAAAGTGTTAGTGTAATCACGAGCTATTAGGACTTCCATGTTAGTTCATGGTGCTGAAAATTCATCTGTTATCTTTTTGAATGGTTTGGAGGTGTTACCGGCTTCTGTTGTCCCTTACTTATTTATCCTGAGAAATTATTTACGTATTTTATCTTTTTATTCAGTTTTTTTTTTTACTTTCTGATATTTCGTTTGCTTTCCAACGCCGTCGCAGGGTGGCAGGCTCTAATATCATACTCCTTCAATCGTCATACTATATAAAACCTGATAAAATCTAATATTACAATAAAAAAAAGTGGTCCCGATAGTCGAGTGGTTGGGGTATCGGTCCGAGTTCGACTTCGAGTTAAAAGACGCGATTTCGATCTCCAGATTGTAGGCTCGTACCAATTAGTTTTTTCTTTAAAACTTATTGTCACGATAGCCGAGTTGTTGGGTGGTCGGAATTTCTTGTCGGCTTGGACATAAAGACGGCGACGGGCTCACCACCTGTCACGTTGTCCCGAAAATATCTTCGGTGGAAGGTGGGTCATAGGGACTTAATTGTCTAGACTTGACCTCTGTCTACCCCTGTATTGGGAATTGCGTGAAGATATTTATTATTTATTTTATATTATACCAAAATTTAGCTTACTTGTCTGTGTCTGGTACTGAAGTCACCCGCTGGTGGACAATACGCTTCGCATACGTGACGATTGTAGCAAACCCTTCAGGTATGTGTCTCACAGAGTTCAATAGGCTGTTATAATAAAAATGATTTAATGACATCTGATTGCATAATTTTTTCTCAAATTTTCTAAGAATACTGTCATGATCATCATGTTTCAACTGAATAATTAAAAAAGGCAAAACCTCCTCCACTAATAAAACAAATCGAAAAGAAAAGTTTATTGATTGATTATGAGTTTTTATTCATTAAATTGATACTTATCGCTTTAACTTAGGAGTCCAATACTTAGTATAGACATCTCTCAAGTAATACCACAGATAACGGTCCTGAGCCACAAGTCTATCTCGCGCTGCATTGTAAAAAAATATCTTAACGCCATTTCCAATACAGGGGTAGACAGAGGACTAGTCTAAACAATTAAGTCCCTTCGACCCACCTTCCACCGAAGATAATTTCGGGACAACGTGACAGGTGGTGAGCCTGTCATCGTCCAAGACAACGATATAATCGTACATAAGTTTTTTTTATAAAACCCATTGGTACGTACCGTCAAGTCGGGGATCGAACTCGGATCTCCTGACTAGAAATTCCGACCACCCAGCCACTTGGCTGTGGTCACTCTATTATCGGCACATTACAGCCTATCCCGGTCTTATACTGCGTTTGCCTATACGAAGTAACTACTCCATAACCTGTTCTGCGAGCAACATGTTGTTCCTTTCGCCTATGTCAGCTGTTTTAGTTCATGTAGATGTAAACGTAACGGATTTTCTCACTTCTTCTTCTTCTTTCTTAGTTTTATAGCGTGGATCGTAGTTGTTTTTATTATATCAATGAACTATACTTACCTTAGTTTCATGTTTACATCAATGTTTATTTCTTAAATATATCATCGTGTTCGTTTTGTAATATGGGAATACTTCGAATCTCACGAATTTCATTGTAAGGCTGACTTATCAGGATAATAATATTATCAACTACGAAAACCGCATCAAAGTCAGTAGTTATATTTATTTATAAATAGAAACATTTGTAATAAAAAAAATCTTCAGGCCATTCCCAATGCAGAGGTAGACTGAGTTCTAGTATGGACAGTAGTAAGTCCCTTCGACCCACCTTCCACCGAAGACATTTTTCGGGATAACGTTACAGGTGGTCAGCCCGTCGCCATCTTAATGTTCAAGTCAACGAGCCATGGTACTTGGGAATCAAACTCGACCCGAGTTTGATTCCTGATCCCATTGATTCCTGACTCTAAATCCGATCTCACAACCACTCGGCTGTCGTGATTTCTAAACATTAGTAATGTTTTAATAATTCTTGCAGCAGTTCATAAATTGGATGCCAAACATGAAGAATGAAAACCACATTAAAATCCGTTCAGTACTAATCGCGTCATGCTTGAATACACACTAAGTGAGAGTCAATGAAACATGGATCGTGACAGTTGTCAATTTTTTATCTCTGAATCAAGGAAGATGCGTGCAAATATAATAATAAAATAAATGTTCCGATTTCATTTTCTCTTCGACTATACCTCTTTGTTTATTTTCAAATTCTGCGTTGCCTCCAAAAGTAGTAGTGAAAGTGACCTGTAACATCCAAAAGATTTGCGTAGGCGGGATATAATAGTTTAGCTTTTCTGAAAATACACAACTGTGACTGTGCACAATGTTAACCATTTATTTATTATGTCACCAGCGCTGAGATCCCGGGTTCGATTCCCGATCGGATCTATGTAGAAACACTATTTCGATATTTTCTCGGGTGTCCATTTTTGTGGTAGCCCTGTTGTTTCTGATTTTATAACACGAGTACTTAAGTTACTTTTCAACGCAATATGTGATTATGTACCTGTCTATGTATTTATTATCTATATTTATATATCATAATATTTTTATTTGTTAAAAAATTCTACATTCGTATATGAGATTACTATTATTCCTGTTAACCAATCTAACATAGTTATACTATGTTTTTATATAAAATCTTACTATACTAAATTTCGTGTATATGATGTATTTCAATAAATTAAAATAAAATACGAACAAATATTTAAGTTTATGATACTAAAAAAAAACATTGGGTTTATAACCTGACAGACTAGTTGCTTGGACCAAAAAAGAGGATACCTACGGAGTTTCTTTCGCCTGTTTCTTCTCCGTTAGAGGAACCTCATTACGAAACGGTGGTAGATTAAAAATGACGATCGATAAACGAATGTATGTTCTTATGTCGATGAATAAATGATTTGATTTGATTTGGTAGTTATGATCTCTTCGAAGCTAAGGGTATCGGGTTCCAATACCTCTAGGTGTACTCGAGTTATAGATGTACATATATAAGAAAATTGTACCATTAGCATGGACACGATTATCCGAATTAGAAGTCCATAAACGGAGACCTTGCAAAAGACTTCAACGATCATCACAAATACGTAGAACGTAGAACGTCTAATGTAATTAAAAAAAACTTATTCACGAGTTTTTCTATGACTAATGAAAAAAAAATATATATCTTCACACCATTCCCTATACACGGGTAGACAGAGGTCTAGGCAATTAAGTCCTTTCGAACCACCTTCCACCGAAGACATATTTTGAGACAGCGGTACAGGTGGTTAGCCCGTCGCCGTCTTAATGTCCAAGCTAACGATGTATAGGATATACAAGTTTTTTGAAGAAACCCAGAGGTACGAGCTTTGGAGATCTAACTCGGGTTTCTTCTGGGTCTCGGGTCTCTTGACTCGAATCCCGATCACCCGACCACTCGGCTATCGTGAATTAAATCTTCACAAAATTGATTATTTATGAATTTTCTTTGGCTAATGAACTTTAATTTAACTTTAATTTAATTTAAAGAAAATTGAAAATAAATTATCTAAAATATCAGGTAGTTCTACAAATAAATGTCAAAGTCATATTTGTAAATAGTCACCGCTCGACATTGGAAGTGTTCCAAACCTTTGCAAATATCGCCCACATTCATGAAGTTGCTTATAAAAAGGGAAAATTTTGTTTGGTAGACTTGAATTTTAAATTTACATAATAAACCGTATCATAAACTGGGTTCGATAGTCGTGCTGGCACCACTTAAAACGTTAAAAGATATTTTATAATGCTTAAATTATCAGAAATTCGGTAGTAAAGGATGATGCTATAGTATATAAAGCAATGAAGCAGCCTGCCGGTTGTTCTTCTGCTCTTCTCTTTGAGATAAAATTTTAGATATAGCCGTAGCCCAGTATAAATTTATAAATAAGACTTTTTGACAAGACTAATTAGCCTTAAAACCACGTTTGGTAAACAGAATTGGTGCCTGTATTATACACCTCGCCCCGTAGAAGCTACTGCCAGTCACTGGTCAGCTTAATTTTGATCTAGTCATTTTTGAGAAGGGTATCCCGCTTTTTATTGGAAGCCTCTACTATTTTCAAGGCTTTTCCCTTGTTGCCTCCCACCACTCTTCAACGAAAACAGGTTCACTCTTACGCTGCTAGCACACGGCACTCTATAAATAAATAAATACATAGAAACAACATACACACACAGGACACAGAAATGATGAAGCTACCACAAATACCCAGACTCAAGAATAAGCAGAAAAATTCACGATAGCCGTGTGGTTGGGTGGTCGGAATTTCGAGTCAAGAGCTCGATCCCCAGATGGCAGGCTGTACCAATGTGTTTTCAAAAACTTATGTACGAATTTCATCGTTGGCTTGGACATAAAGATGGCGACGGGCTCACCACCTGTCACGTTGTCCCGATAATATCTTAGGTGGAAGGTGGGTCAAAAGTTACTTAATTGTCTAGACTTGACCTCTGTCTACCCCTGTACTGAGAATTGCGTGAAGATATTTATTTATTTATTTATTAAGATTAAGCAGAAAAATCTGTTTTCTACATTAACCCATCAGGATGACGAACCCGGGGCCTCAGACGTACACCGTGAAAATCAACATGTAAACTACTCATCCACAAAGATCGTCACTATTTGTCGATAATGTTATCATATTAAATCAAACAACTTACGATCTAAAATTATAAGTTTCATCGGTAAATTACAAAGTGCGTTAAAGATACATGAATGTTACATTGTATCATAACAAAGTGATTGCGGTATCATGTAACTACAACTTGGCGCCCGCCCGCCCTGTTATTACTTACTTCTCGAGACAATAGATTACGTTTAATTATTATCTACACTGCAAATGATCAGGTCATTCTATTTCTCTCTCATCTTCAGTATTTTAAAATAGGTTGTAAATTGTGATAAAATTACACACGACTAAACAATATCCCATGTTTAGCCATGCTTAAGAATTTCTGCCTAAGGGTGCAGGGATGCGACTAATGGAAAAGCCTTACTGTAAGTTATTTAATTGTGCAAATAAAGTTTTAGTTAATAAAAGCCAATGCAATTAGTAAAAACTGCAAAAGATTGAATGAAACCGTGAAATAGAGAGGTAAATATCTTAAAAATACCAAGTAAAAATTAAACAGATCTCTGATACGCAGCAGCGTCTATGGTGTGAGGTTTTGGTACGGCAGTCGCCAATTGCGAGATTATGGCAATTCCTACTTACTGAAGAGGCATATGACGACACTCACGGGAAGACAGGGAATGGTATATTACGACGTACCCCACACGATATCCTATATGTACATCGGGAAGTATGTAAATATGTGCTTAAATTTCTTACGAATTTTTTTATTTTAAAGCATATAAGTTAGGCTGAAGCTTAGCTGGGAGACCAGACAGCCGAGGGTTAGGGCGATAGAGAGAGAAACCGGCGGACGATGCCGGCAGTATCGAGGCTTTCTGCATTTGAGCTCGGAGCGGTGCGTCACGAAGTCCCAGTCGCCTCAGATGTTCAGAGAGGCTGACTGGGATTAACCCATTCGCAGAAACAACTATAGGAATAATTTCAGCGGGCACACCACCCCACATGTCGGTCACCTCGTGAGCCAGGTCCAGATATTTATTATTATTATTAAAATGTTTTACACGTCGTTTTGATTTTTCTGATTTTTGATTTCATAGTCAACATCCTTAAAGGATAGGTAGGAAAAGTGTTTCTTCCGGTTACTAAAATAATAAAATAGATATTTAAAATTCAATATGCAATATTATTCATTATTGACATCGACTTTGGAACTTAAACTTTAATTTGCATCTAATTACGTTTTAAAAAAATCACTAACTGACAAATAATGTTTTGTTAATTTTATCAAAGGTTCGAATTTAAAATCAAATTATGATAAAATTAAAGTCAAATTATGTAAATGTAAATAAAATATAAATCCTGTTTGTAATTGAGGATCATGGACGTATTTACATTGATGACATAAACATAATAACGTAAAATATTACTTTCGTGACGTAAGCTATTATTTGAATTTTCTTATTTTCGTGAGGCGTTTAGGCTTTTTAACAAATCGTCTGAAACATTAAAATTATATCTTTTTCGTATTTAAAGAATTTTGTCAAAGATAACATCAGAAAAGAAAAGTCACGATAGTCGAGTGGTTGGGTGGTCGGAATCTCGAGTCAAGATACCTGAGTTCGATCGCCAGGTGGCAGGCTCGTACCAATGGGGTTTCCAAAAACTTATGTACGAATGAAAATGTTGGCTTGGACATAGAGACGGCGACGGGCTCACCACTTGTCACGTTGTACCGAAAATATCTTCGGAGGAAGGTGGGTTAAAGGGACTTAAATGTCTAGACTAGACCTCTGTCTACCCCTTTAAAGATAAATAAAAAAAGATAAATATAAATAAAAAAATAATAATATCTCTTCACGCAGTTCCCAATACAGGGTTAGACAGAGGTCTAGTCTAGACAATTAAATCATTTGGATATACCTTTCACCGAAGATATTTTCGGTGGTGAGCCATCTTTATGTCCAAGCCAGCGATATAATTCGTACATAGATTTTTGAAAAACCTCGAAAAAATACAAGTCTGCCACCTGGGGATCGTACTCGGGTCTCTCAACTCGAAATTTCGACCACCCAACAACCACTCGCCTATCGTGACTTTTTTTTAAAAGATAAATAATTCATAAATAAATATGATATTCATAACATCCATGACTCATGTACAAACATTTCGTCACACAAGTGTTTGCTATTACCGAGATTTGAACCCACAACCCGTTGCTTCTAGGGCCGGTTGTGCAGTGTAGTTGGCAGTGAAACTAGGCTATCGGGCGTATAATTACCGATCGTAGTTCCTGATATAATTATCGTTTAGTTACCTAATTACTGTATATGTCGTCATTCATTTTATACGTATTTTAATGTGCTGTTGGCGTAATAATTTAACATCCTTCTTTATTTTATGTTACATAGTCGATATCCGCGTGGTTTGGTGATCTGAATTAGGGTAAAGAGACTCAAGTTCGATCCCCAGTTGCTAGGCACGTACCAATGAGTTTTTCCCAAACCAAACTTATTTACTTTGTACATCGTCAGCTTGGACATAAAGACGGCGACAGGATCACCACCAGTTACCTTGTCCCAAAAAAATGTTTCGCTGGAAGGTGGGTCAAAAGGATGCGTCGAAAGGTGGGTCATGAAGAGTGTTTTTCTTTTGACGTTTAATGGTGGAAAAGTTGCTAAAGATGTTGATAATCGCAATGGCTGCCACAGGATGGCATTTGAATAATACTAAATAAAAATTCAGCGTACTGGAGACAGCATCGTCTAAGCGGCAGTATATCGTCCTGAAATCGCCCATTCACTTGTCGCGATCAAAAAGGAGGTTAGGCTTATGTCCTGCACTTGACTTTTACAGGCCGTCAAATGAGTTACGATAGACGAGTGTCGATAATCTAGATTTGTGTCAAGAGGATGAAGTTCGATTCCCATGAGATAATTTCGTTCCAATCAGTTTTATCACAAATTATGTACAGTTTATATCATGTCAATTAAAATTATAGTCCGATGAAATGTGGGTTGAAATGATAAAATTGTGTAAATTGTTTTGTAATTACTTATAACTATTATAATTGTCTGACCTCTGGCCACCCCTGCAAATGCGTCAAATAAGTCGAAAGTATTTTGGCTCGAATTGAGCAAATCACAAGTGTTATTCACTTCAAAGCGCGCTTACTCTTTGTTATTAAAACGTTGAATTAATATAACTTTCATTCATAAATGTGAACGTAAGAAAACCAAGTCGTTGTACTGCTTTAGAAAACAACGAAACACCGTGTTAACAATTGCTACAATAGCAAAACATTGCTCCTCGACAAGATCAAGAAACTTGTTGATCGTACATTGAATCGAAACAATTTATTGTGTTTCATGTTTATTTTAGGCGAGATATGAATAATTTTTAAATTAGGCCCTTTTAAAGTAGATATTTCTAAACACATATACTTTTACGGCTTCAACGTCGAATTAAATTAAAATATACTGTGTATGTATGTCTTCACGTATTTTCCCAATACTGGAGTAGACATACTTACTTACTTACTTAGTTAACTTCACGCACAATCCCTAACGGGGTAGCCAGAGAAAACTGATAATCAAGTGTCACGATCCTTTATATACCTCCTTCGCTTCTTTCAAATTGATCATTTTCTTCGTACATGCTTTGGGCACGTTGAGCGAATGAGTGAAGATTAAATGGTGTAGCATGTCATTTTTATAAGTCTAGATAAATAAGACATTTCGATCCACCTTTCACTGAATCCTTATAAGGACAAAGTGATAAGTGGTAAGCCTATCGCCGTCCTAATGTCCAAGCTGTTGGTAAATTATGAATACATATTTGGATATTAGGTAAATAATCACTCACAAACAATTAAACTATTGGGTTATTATATACGATGCATTTTTTTTTCAAAGCAAAAGCAAATAAATCAACTGATGACAACCTCTAATGATGTTGTTTGGTGTATTATACATTATTTGAAAGCGATAGGCAAAATACCTCTTACCGCCACTGCACATTCGTAGCATTATTTTTAAAAGTGAGACATCATCGAATTTAATTTGTAGATGTTTCAGTTAAAACAGTGTTTGTAATTAACGCGACCTCTTTTAATTAATGCAATAAAGCGCAACACGAATATAACTGTTTTAATTAATGAACTTGAAGGTATAATTATTGCAGTTACATTCACTGTAGCCGATTAATTATTGTAACGATTTATTAAAAAATAATAACCGGCTAGAAAAGGCAAAAGAATGTATAAGAAAAAAGGTCTACTCTTGGATGTCGTTAAAGATGACTAAAAGGACACACAATGTGGTAACACTCACATCATGTGTTTGTGTGGACGTAGATCTTACAGGAATATTTATTAATCCGATGATATCCAAAATCCCATTAAAATATTCATAAATTATAATTTTACAATTCATCTAATCATTTCTATTCATTCATTCACGCAAATTTTGTTAATTAATAAAATGTCAGTACCTAATTTTTATGTTAAAAAATGTTTTCACGCCATTCCCAATAGAGACCTAGTCTAGATAATTAAGATAATTAATAAAGTCCCTTTGACCCATCTTCCACCGAAGATATCTTCGTGACATCGTGATAGGTGGTGCCCGTCACCGTCTTTATGTCCAACCCATTGGTGCGAGCCAGCCATCTGGGTATCGAACTCGGATCTCTTGACTCGAAATTCCGACAACCCATCCACTCGGCTATCGTGACCATAAAAATTATTATAATCAATAACTATTTAAATTTTTAATACATTTATAATATTTTATTCATAATTATTATAATCAATACATAGGAAACACAATCATAAGTCACGATAGCCGAGTGGTTGGGTGGTCGGAAAATTGAACCCGAGTTCGATCCCCAGGTGGCAGGTTCGTACCAATGGGTTATTCAAAAAACTTATGTACGAATTATATCGTTGGCTTGGACATAAAGACGGCGACGGGCACACCACCTGTCACGTTTTCCCAAAATTTCTTTGGAGGAAAGTGGGTCAAAGGGGCTTAATTATCTTGACTGGACCTCTGTCTACCCCTGTATTGGGAATTGCGTGAAGATATTTATTATATACATAGGAAACCTTATTGTTAACTAAAATATAAATTATAAATGTCTTTATTTATATTTTTAATATTGTGAAAAGTTGATGGAACATTACTGCGAATTAGACATAGAATAACAAATACAACTTTCCTAAGCCGCGGAGTCTTTTATAAAATATTACGTTAATATATTTTTCTTTCTGTAGCTCTTAAAATAATCATTGAATAAATAAATATTTTCAAGGGTTTTTTACCGGTTAAGTAGTTGGGGAAAACGCTTTGTAGACACGCATACGAAAGCAATCTAACAAGGAATATGTTAAACACGAGGTTATGTAATATTTTATCAAATGAGAGACTCTCGTGCCTCGAAATAGGAATATCTCTACCCATTCTCTTAGTTTAGATATGGGTAGAGATATTCATAAATTATAATTTTACAATTCATCTAATCATTTCTATTCATTCATTCACGCAAATTTTGTTAATTAATAAAATGTCAGTACCTAATTATTATGTTAAAAAATGTTTTCACGCCATTCCCAATAGAGGTCTAGTCTAGATAATTAAGATAATTAATAAAGTCCCTTTGACCCATCTTCCACCGAAGATATCTTCGTGACATCGTGATAGGTGGTGCCCGTCACCGTCTTTATGTCCAACCCATTGGTGCGAGCCAGCCATCTGGGTATCGAACTCGGATCTCTTGACTCGAAATTCCGACAACCCATCCACTCGGCTATCGTGACCATAAAAATTATTATAAACAATAACTATTTAAATTTTTAATACATTTATAATATTTTATTCATAATTATTATAATCAATACATAGGAAACACAATCATAAGTCACGATAGCCGAGTGGTTAGGTGGCCGGAATTTCGAGTCACTAGAACCCGAGTTCGATCCCCAGTTAGCAGGCTCGTACCAATAAGTTTTTCAAAAAAAAACCTATGTACGAATTATATCGTTGGCTTGGACATAAAAAGACGGCGACGGGCTCACCACCTGTCACGTTGTCCCGAAAATTACTTCGGTGGAAGGTGGGTCGAAGGGACTCAATTGTCTAGACAAGACCTCTGTCTAACCCTGTATTGGGAATTGGAAGATATTTTTTTTATTATTTTTATATATAGATTGGGACAACACCACATACATTGCTACGATCCCAATGTAAGAAGCTAATGTACATGTCGTATAGGAATCGGAAACAACGAAAGCACCACAAACACCCAGACCCGAGAAAATGTAGTAAAAATGGTTTTTCTAGATTTACCCGATCGGACATCGAAACCGGGACCTCGAAATAACGACACTTTGAAAACCGGTGTTTACGCCAATCTTCCACGGAGGTCAAATATACAGGATTAATACGTGTAAAGTAATGATATAAAGAAAACTGGGTAAAATACAGAACGTATTCCACACACACGCTAGCAGAGTAAATAAACGACAGTGTGACAGATAGACGACTAAATCCGAAACTATTCAGCTTGTAAATTACAACTTGCCCCCTCAACAGACGTGAGATGAGACACATCGTCGCTGCGGCATTGTCCGTATGTCTCGCTACGTCTCCAGACTTAAACCGTATTGTCCTGCCAGCACGTATTATGCTTCTAGAATGTTAATACACATGTCTAATTCGTTACTAGATATACTTAGATTCTGAAATACGTGACATTCGGAGAGCGTTTTGTACATAATGTATTAAAAAATTATAATACGTGAGGATAAATAAATTAAAAGCCGAGAGCTTCGGTCATCGGAATCCGAGTCGAGAGACCCGTGTTCGATCCCCATGTGGCAGGTTCTCACCAATGGGTTTTTTTCAAAAACCTTTGTACCATTCATATTTGTTGGCACGTTGTCCCAAAAAATGGCTTCGATGGAAGGAAGGTCGATAGAACTTAATTACTTAGACCTCTGTCTACCCCAGTATTGGGAATGGCGTGAAGATATTTATTTATTTTATTTTATAGTAAAGTAGTAGTAAGGCGGCCTTTGTGGGTGAGTGGCGTACACTCCGGTTTTTATGATGTCGCCAACTTCGAGGTCTCGGGTCAGATTCCTGATCAGGTATGTGTAGGAAACACTATTTCTATATTTTCTAAGGTATTTGATTACACAGTGGTTAAGCTGCTTAATCTGGGAGAGCAACGTATATGATCCTGTCCCTACCTACGTATGAATTCATTTATTTATTATTTACAAAGAAAATAAATAAAACAGGTAGCAGTTTGTAAATGCCCACTGCTGGGCAAAGGCTTTCCCTCAAATATTTGAAAGAGATTATATTGGTGAACTTATCCTCGTTTTTATGTCGAAGCCAACGATATGAATCTACATAAGTTTAAAAAAACCATTTGTAGGTGGCCTTCCACCAGGGGATCGAACTCGAGTCTCTTGACTAGAAATACGATCACTCAACCAACGGCTATCGTTAGCACTGAAACTGTTTTTAACAATTTTAGTGGTGCCGGGCCGGGTACCGAACCAGTGTCACTCGTACATACTTTAAGGCAAACGACCTGATCACTAGATGGCGACGGTTTTGGATTGATATTCTTTAGATAATAACCGTTTACCTGATTTTTATATGCATTTAAATGAATATTATTAAAATAAAACATTATATTTATTTATTTATTCATACTTTATTGTACTCCTTATAAACTAAGGGTTCCTATGAGCGGACTTAATTAACCTCTTAACCTCTTTTCTCCATCACCTTTCCCAATTCATTCATGTGGTATTAGCGTTATATTTTACTGCTGACCGAATGATGAAGCTCAACGTTGCTGTGTATGCTAAAGGGCTACGCTCGCTGTTTCTTTACGTCATTAAGTTCACAATGAAGACATCCGTAGCAGAACTTAGTAACCGACATAGCCGTAAATATCAGCGCGCTCCAGAAGCTATATGCGGGTCACATAGCTCGAACTGATAACTGTTGGAGATGAAAGGCTCTCGAGTGTCAACCTCGTTTGGGCAAACAGGGCATGCAGGTGGCATAGGGCCGTTCATTTCGGATCTTTTTGATAGACTGTAAAGAAAAAAAAATTGATGTTTATTAAAGACAATATTCATAAATCAAAAATTAAAGCCTATACAGATTTAAAATTTCAACTGATGCGTGATGCAGCCAATCGGAAGAACTTCGATAGCGTGATGCAGGATGTTATGGTGGTACCATAATTGTCCGCCACTAGCGAGATGAAGACATAGATATCGTAACCTTAACTTACTTCTATAAATTATATAATATTAGGAATGAAGGTGTATGACAAAAGGAATGAATTATCTTTCCACCAAAACACAAATCAATTGTTATAAACATATTTAACAAAAATCCTCAGTACCTTTTATATCAAAAGAGTATCTATTCTTTGAGAATCATTCGGGAGCCTAAAGCCAAAATTTTAAAGGTTACTTATCATTCAATGTTTTGAGTTACAAAAGATGAAGTCATTGAACTTTATTCATAATATATTTATTTTTACGTGAAAATTAATAAGCAAAGGGCATTACACTTTCGTTGAACACGTGTCAGAGCAGCGTCACCTCGCGGATTAATCCACGATTTAACAACAGAAATAGTCAATTTTAAGAAATAAAAAATACCTTTGTAAGAGTTCAGGATATAAGCTTATTTTAACAGTGGTAGAGCCACGCATCAGCTTTTGATGTTGCATGAATGGGCCGGCTCAACCGGGGAAGTACCACGACCTCACAGAATACCGGTGTGAAGTAGAAGTTTAACAAACTTCCGCGTTTCGTCTGGTGAGTGCAGGTAACCGGAGGCCCACACACACCCCTCCCCCAATTCTGGGCCGACACTCTAAGGCCGACATGTGTGCATGTGCATGTTTATGGGCGGCGGTAATCACTTACCATCACGTGAGCCACCTGCTCGTTTGCTTCCTCTTCTATAAAAAAAGCTCTCGTAATGGAAACATATCTATAACAAATTTTACTCGTATCCGTTGAGCCGCTACAGAATGAAAGAGTAACTAATGTTTTATTTAAAAGTAACTGGCTCGCTTTTTCTTTCGCAGTAGAGATACATTTCTCTGGGGACACAATTCACTAAGTGCATTCCTCTACATGACGACCTCCGTGGACGAGTGGTATACACGCCGTTTTTCACGGCATCGCCAACTCTGCCGTCCCTGGTTAGATTCCCGTACGGGTCAATTTAGAAAATTAATTTTTCAGCATCGTCTCGTGGCTGTATGATTGTGGTATCTCCGTTATTTCTGTTCCGTTATCTTCCTTACTTTTGGATCAGAGCAAAGTATGTGATGTTGTCCCTATCTATGAATGTTTTTATTATTTATATATTATAATACAAAGTTGTAGGTGTCAATTTTTCGGCTGCTCTATGGACCAAATTGAATTTTCTTTGTTTTTTAAAAGTATAATGTCTGGGTTGAGTATTAAGGCGATCAAAACAAAAACAAACTCAAAAACAAACTCATTTCTTTAAAAACAAAAACACTTTTACACACTTTTTTAAGAAACAAAGACATACTCATATCCGTCTAGCCATTCTTGAGATGTTGAGCAACGTCCAGCGTACGGCGATATAATGTAACCATTCGATATTATGTAACCAAAACAAATCGCTCGATTGCCAAGTGGTCATCGGAAATCAATTCAAGACTCCCATGTTCGATCCCCAAGTGGTAGGCTTGTATCAGTTTGTAGTTGTGTAATTGTTTGTAGTGTTGTGGTTATATTTTTCAAAACTTTTATTTTATAGACTTGGACATAAAAAGGACGGCTGGCTTATCACCTGTCACGTAGTGCCAAAATTAGATCCGGTGAAATGTGGGTCAAAACGATTTAACTGTCTAGACCTTTGCCTACCCCTGTATTGGGAAATGCTTGAAGATAATAAAAAACTCAATTAATCTTAAACTACTTAAGTATCTATATATCATCACATATATTTTGGTTAGCCGTGTGGCAACGACGTGAGAATATTGCTACTCTTCTTCTTCCCGTGGGTGTCGTAAGAGGCGACTAAGGGAAACAGCCTTGATGTCGTTGTGACAACCAAAAGATGGCGGTATGACCATCTCTAAAAATATCGGATCAAAATATTGAGATCGAAGATGGACAGCACCGTCTGAGGTGCGAGTGGTCTGGTGCTGCGATCGCCAATCCGCTTGCCAAGCGTGGCGATTATGGCAAATCCTCACTATGGCAGAGGTCTATATACTGCAGTGGACTTTAACAAGCCGTTATGTTTGTGTGTATTTTGGTTATCGTATTTTATGTTTTGCCGATCTTTAATACAGGTATTGTCTTATACAGACATCAGACTCATCGCTCATCGCTCTCTCATCAGACTTACTTACTATGTTATAACTACTTACTTACATCAGACTTACATTAGATACATTATATCAGACTTCCAATGTTTTAATTATAATGTTTTTATCACGAACGCCGTGTGTTTAGGTATCCGGAATTCGAGTCAAGCTACCCGTGTTCTATTTTCCAGGTAGTAGACTCGTAATAATGAGTTTTTTTTTTCAAAACATATGTACGATTTATATATTTGGCCTGGATACAGAGGCAGCAAGGTTCACCACGATTGTCACGTTATCCCAAAAAATTTCTCGTTGAAAGGTGGATCGAAACGACATGAAAATATTTATAATTTTTTTGTCTTGTGTGTAAGTGGTGAGAGTAAATCACAAACAGATCCGACTTGCTATTCGTGGTTTCACAGCTCAAGCAACTCGACCCATTTCCAACCAATCTGACGCGTCTATTAACATTCAAGCTGCAGAGATGTACGTAATGGGTTTGCGGTCACAGAGCGAACAGTACAGCTTAGCATCAAAATATTGTCATTCAGTGTTTCGAAAACTAATCAATAGATTTTCTTGATTCACTTGATGCATACATAGATAGGGACAACATCATATACATTGCTCTGATACCAAAGTAGCTTAAGCACTTTTGTGATGAAATTGAAAACGACGGAGATAACACAAACACTGACATCCGAGACAATATAGAAAAGTGTTTCTTTACCACAAAGTCTTTCTTAACAAAAAGTCACGATAGCCGAGTGGTTGGGTGGTCGGAATTTCGATTCAAGAGACCCGAGTTCGATCCCAATGTGGCGGGCTCGTAATAATTAGGTTTTTCAAAAATTAGTCAATTATCAATAATAAATATAATATTAAACCTTTGGTTATACCATTTACGTTTTTCCAATCATTTATCCAATGTGTAAGTATGGGTGTGTATCCAATTAATGTTGTAATTAAATAATTGGTATAATTGTATCTTATGTATTCGTGAAATGTTTCATTCAATTTAACCAACCGTAAGGGCAGCTTTGAGTTTGCAGATTGAGAAACTTTCAAACGAAATAATCACGAATAATTAAAATAGTTAAGACGTCTTATTTATTTCGTAATATTTCATTATTGGACGTAGGCGTTTCTTTCTTACAGTATAGTTCTTTCTTAAATTATTATTATTGTTTTAACAATGTATAAATATTATCGTCTAGTCTGAGGAATAATGTTGGCGTCAGGAAGACGTAATGCGACACCTTCCGAGACACATTTATCAATGGTCAGTATCTTAAATATGGAGGAAAATTTATATAAAATGGAATTGTTCATTCGTAGTATTGTTTTTTGTGACTAAGTTATAATACGATAGATATTATGGACACAATGTAAAAGGTCACGGAATTTATTAAAATACCTAGTTACATACATACACTCATAACGGCCTATTAAATTCCATAGCAGGACAGGGGCCACTCTCATAGGGAGGATTTGCCGTAATCGCCACGCTTGGCAAGCGGATTGGCGTTCGCAGACCAAAACATTCGCACCTCAGACACTGCGGCCCATCTTCGGTCAGATTATTTTGGTCGGATATTTTTAGAGATTGTTATCGCGCTATCTATCGGTTGCTATAACGAAATTCTAGGCTGTTTTCCTTTGTCGCCTCTTACGACACCCACGGAAAGAAAGGCGATATTCTCCCGTGTGGTAACGGTACCTAGTTATATTACTAAAATATTATTGCTTATTCATCATATGTTTTTTTTTTTATTATATTAGAGAGTTTCTTTTATTTCGCCTGTTATTTATCCGTAATAGGAACCTAACCAAAAACCTAATTAAAAACAAAATCTTTACGTCAATCGCAATAATGGAGTAGAGAGAGATCTAGACAATAAAATTCTTATAAAGACAAAAATCTAGACAAAAAAATCCAAGACATTTTTTGTGACAACGTAGATGGTGAGTCTAGCGCCGTCTGTATGTTCAAGCCAACGATATAAATCGTACATAAGTTATGAAAAAAAACCCCGTTGGTACGAGATTTTTACTGCATGTTAAAATGAATAATTTCTTAAAAGTTTCCATTTCCTATAATTTTCATAAAATAATTACAATATATTGTTAGCGATACTAAAGATGGCCCCTGCAGTTCAATGCTCGTTTCGCTTGCACCTATACCATATTTTTTGGGTTATGGCCTGGTATCTAGACTTTTAGGCCAAACCTATATCACACGTTTACGGCTGTGTTTTCATTCAGGTACATTTTACATTTTTAAGTAACTTTGGTTCATCGCGTGAAACATAAAACTGACTGGTATTTACGACAGTTATCGTAACAATACATACATACAAATACAAATAAACTTTATTTATGATAATATTAAATAATTGGTATAATTGTATCTTATGTATTCGTGAAATGTTTCATTCAATTTAACCAACCGTAAGGGCAGCTTTGAGTTTGCAGATTGAGAAACTTTCAAACGAAATAATCACGAATAATTAAAATAGTTAAGACGTCTTATTTATTTCGTAATATTTCATTATTGGACGTAGGCGTTTCTTTCTTACAGTATAATTCTTTCTTAAATTATTATTATTGTTCTAACAATGTATAAATATTATCGTCTAGTCTGAGGAATAATGTTGGCGTCAGGAAGACGTAATGCGACACCTTCGAGACACATTTATCAATGTGTAAGTATGGGTGTGTATCAATTAATGTTGTAATTAAATAATTGGTATAATTGTATCTTATGTATTCGTGAAATGTTTCATTCAATTTAACCAACCGTAAGGGCAGCTTTGAGTTTGCAGATTGAGAAACTTTCAAACGAAATAATCACGAATAATTAAAATAGTTAAGACGTCTTATTTATTTCGTAATATTTCATTATTGGACGTAGGCGTTTCTTTCTTACAGTATAATTCTTTCTTAAATTATTATTATTGTTCTAACAATGTATAAATATTATCGTCTAGTCTGAGGAATAATGTTGGCGTCAGGAAGACGTAATGCGACACCTTCCGAGACACATTTATCAATGGCCAGTATCTTAAATATAGAGGAAAATTTATATAAAATGGAATTGTTCATTCGTAGTATTGTTTTTTGTGACTAAGTTATAATACGATAGACATTATGGACGCAATGTAAAAGGTCACGGAATTTATTAAAATAGCTAGTTACATACATACACTCATAACGGCCTATTAAATTCCATAGCAGGACAGGGGCCACTCTCATAGGGAGGATTTGCCGTAATCGCCACGCTTGGCAAGCGGATTGGCGTTCGCAGACCAAAACACTCGCACCTCAGACACTGCGGCCCATCTTCGGTCAGATTATTTTGGTCTGATATTTTTAGAGATTGTTATCGCGCTATCTATCGGTTGCTATAACGAAATTCTAGGCTGTTTTCCTTTGTCGCCTCTTACGACACCCACGGAAAGAAAGGCGATATTCTCCCGTGTGGTAACGGTACCTAGTTATATTACTAAAATATTATTGCTTATTCATCATCTGTTTTTTTTTTTATTATATTAGAGAGTTTCTTTTATTTCGCCTGTTATTTATCCGTAATAGGAACCTAACCAAAAACCTAATTAAAAACAAAATCTTTACGTCAATCGCAATAATGGAGTAGAGAGAGATCTAGACAATAAAATTCTTATAAAGACAAAAATCTAGACAAAAAAATCCAAGACATTTTTGTGACAACGTAGATGGTGAGTCTAGCGCCGTCTGTATGTTCAAGCCAACGATATAAATCGTACATAAGTTATGAAAAAAAACCCCGTTGGTACGAGATTTTTACTGCATGTTAAAATGAATAATTTCTTAAAAGTTTCCATTTCCTATAATTTTCATAAAATAATTACAATATTTTGTTAGCGATACTAAAGATGGCCCCTGCAGTTCAATGCTCGTTTCGCTTGTACCTATACCATATTTTTTTGGAGTTTATGGCCTGGTATCTAGACTTTTAGGCCAAACCTATATCACACGTTTACGGTGGTGTTTTCATTCAGGTACATTTTTACATTTTAAGTAACTTTGGTTCATCGCGTGAAACATAAAACGGACTGGTATTTACGACAGTTATCGTAACAATACATACATACAAATACAAATAAACTTTATTTATGATAATATTAAATAATTTTGTTATTACACTGTTAATCTAAAACAAAAGTGTTAATCTAAAGTAAGTCACGATAGCCGAGTGGTTGGGTGGTCGGAATTTCGAGTCAAGAGACCCGAGTTCGATCCCCAGGTGGCAGGCTCGTACCAATGAGTTTTTCAAAAACTTATGTACGAATTATATCGTTGGCTTGGACATAAAGACGGCGACGGGCTTACCACCTGTCAGGTTGTCCCGAAAATATCTTCGGTGGAAGGCGGGTCAAAGGGACTTAATTGTCTAGACTAGACCTCTGTCTACCCCTGTATTAGGAATTGCGTGAAGATATTTATTTTATTTTATTTATAATCTAAAATATAAAAAATTGATTTAAATAATTTTAACATATATAAACATATATTAAAATTTTTAGCATAAAAATTTTGACCTTTTGATATTAAAATCAAGTGACGGATATCCTAATTGAGCTGCGGTATTGATGTTTTATAATTATTATGTATGATTGGATAACAGCTCTACCTCTGTCAGAGGACCTCCGCTTAAAACTTCACGCTTTAAGACACCACCCCACCTTTGGATCACGGATTCTATGCGTAAAATGATAAAAATAAAAGTCACGATAGACGAGTTATTGGGTGGTCGGAATTTCGAGTCGAGAGACCCGAGTTCCATCCCCAGGTGGCAGTACCAATGAGTTTTTCAAAAACTTATGTACGAATTTCATCGTTGGTTTGGACATAAAGACGGCGACAGGCTCACCACCAGTCACGTTGTCCCGAAAATATCTTCGGTGGAAGGTGGGTCAAAGGGACTTAATTATCTAGACTTCACCTCTGTCTACCCCTGTATAGGGAATTGCGTGAAGATATAAAATGATAAAAATACGCGATAATTATTATGCGAAATATAAATTAACAAAAACTGATTCATTTAAAAGTTGCTACAAAAATATGAAAATGAAAAAAGCCAAGCTATGATGACAGAAAAAAAGTATGCTTTGAACAGCACATTAATAAAAACACAGTCAGGTCATAAGTATTGTCACACAGTAAAAACTTTTCTTTTAGAATGCTGGCTACAAAAAAGTTTATTGAATTCGAATTTCGAATTGTTCTTGAAAATAAAACTGTATACTTTTTAGAATTTTAGTCATTTTTAAATATGGAGTGGACGCTTAAAGAAGACCGTGTTGCAGTTATTGCGTAGCATCGTTGCGGTTACGCGCCAATTCAAATTTTTGATGTACCGAAAAATTTTAATATAACCAAAAGAGTCAGTTGAAAACTGTTAGCCCTTCAGATGGGGTTAAGCAGAACCACAGTCAAAAGGGTGTTAAATAAAAACTTAGAGCTTCGGGCATATTGAAGAAAAACAAGACATTGTTAGAATGCTCGTCTAATGGACCTGAGACTGAAGAGATTCCGCGCTTTGTTGAAGCGGTATGCGGGAAAAAATATCGGGAAATTCTTTTTTCGGATGAAAAAATTTTTACCATAGAAGAGAGCTCCAACAAACAAAATAATAAGGTGTACGCACACAGTAGTGATGAAGCGAGCAACCGTATTCCGCGTGTCCAACGAGGTCATTTTACATCCTTACTCATGGTATGGTTGGAAGTTTCTTATTTGGGCTTAACAGAGGTACATTTTTGTGAGAAAGGTGTAAAAACGAATGCAGTTGTGTATCAAAATACAGTCCTGACGAACCTTGTGGAACCTGTTTCTCACACCATGTTCAATAACAGGCACTGGGTATTCCAACAAGATTTGGCGCCAGTTCATAGAGCGAAGAGCACACAAGACTGGCTAGCGCCGCGTGAAGTCGCCTTCATCCGGCACGAAGACTGGCCCTCCTCCAGTCACGATTTGAATAATAAATATCTTCACGCAATTCCCAAGACAGGGGTAGACAGAGGTCGAGTCTAGACAATTAAGTCCCTTCGACCCACCTTTCACCGAAGATATTTTCGGGACAACGTGACAGGTGGTGAGCCCGTCGCCGCCTTTATGTCCAAGCCAACGATATTCGTACATAAGTTTTTGAAAAACCCATTGGTACGAGCCTACCAACTGGGGATCGAACTCGGGTCTATTGACTCGAAATTCCGACCACCCAACCATTCGGCTATCGTGACACGATTTGAATCCGTTAGATTACAAGATATGGCAATACTTGGAGGAAAAGGCGTGCTCAAAGCCTCATCCCAATTTGGAGTCACTCAAGACATCTTTGATTAAGGCAGCCGCCGATATTGACATGGAACTCGTTCGTGCTGCGATAGACGACTGGCCGCGCAGATTGAAGGCCTGTATTCAAAATCACGGAGGTCATTTTGAATAAACTTTAGTGTCATAAGAATCTATGTTTTGTTAAGTTCATTTTGGTATATAAATAGTTACATAATGAATAAGCTTGTTTCAATTATTTTACTTTAAACATGTGTCAGAATTTATGACCTGACTAGGTATTAGTAACTACAAAATGCTGAGGAAAAATTTAAAAAACACCGTTATATTTTTCATAAACAAAACAGAAGAGCTTCCTTACTAATTTAATTACCCTAATTTAATAAACACACACTTTTTGAACATCCCACGAGAAAGCTTTTTAAACTTATCTAGTCATACATACTTTTAATACTTTAGATTTACTTCTAATATATTTTCATTATCTACAGTCACTGAAAATTTGATCTTAGTTATTATGAAAGAACTTAAATCTAATGCTGTAGGTATTGTCAATATCTCACTTTAAATGATTTTAATGACTCTTCCTCAATCTTTAAAAGCAATCACAAATATTATTAATGAGTCAATTCAGACTTCAGTTTTTCCTGATATCTGCAAAGTAGCAATTGTCAAGCCACTACCCAAGAAACCAAATCCAATTTCTATTCAAGATCTACGACCCATCAGCCTACTACCTTGCATTCTCAAGTCTAACATTTGTCTACATACTACTTTCTCTAATACTTTAGGTATTAGAGAAAGTAGTATGTAGACAGATGTTAGACTTTCTGGAATCTAATGCTATTCTGCCCAAAATACAATCTGGTTTCAGTAATGGTCATAGTACCTCCACAGCCTTGCTTGATGTGATTGACAATCTGATTGCTGCTCAGGATAAAGGAATGTGCACAATCTTAGTCCTTCTTGACTTTTCACGAGCATTTGATTCTATTAATCAATCACTACTTCTATCCAAGCTGGCGTATTATGGGTTTGATGCTGCTACAATCCGATGGTTTAATAGTTATCTCACTGGAAGGCAGCAATGTGTAGAAATTACTAGGAGTGTCTGTACAAAAGTAATATCAGTTCTCCAGAATGTGAGAAGGGGTGTTCCTCAGGGTTCCGTGTTTGGACTTGTTCTGTTCACGCTTTATTCTGCAGATTTAATTAAGAATATTACTCGAAGTCAATACCACATGTACGCTGACGACCTGCAGATATACTATTCCTTTACGCCATGAGATATTGTTGCAGCAGTTAACAAAATTAATTTGAATTTGGAAGCGATTTCTGTCTGGTCAAAATTAAACTCATTAATATTAAATCCACTGAAAGCTAAATTTATTCTTTTTGAAAACGTGCCTATACCTTTGAAAATTTGAAATGATTTTATTGAACAGGTCACGATGGCTAGAAATCTTGGGCTTGTCTAGATAATAACTTGCGATTTGAAGAGCATCTAACGAAAAGCGTACGTAATTGTTTCTTTGGGCTAAAATTTCTTTACATAATCCGACCTTTCCTCTCGGAGCATTTAAGGGTTAGGCTTTTCGAATCTCGTGTTTTGTCCAAATTAAATTACTGCGATGTAGTACTTGGCCCATGTCTCCTAAGTAAAATGCGAAGACTTTTACAGCGTGTACAGAACGCATGTGTAAGGTTCTGCTTTTACATACCACCTCGAATGCATGTCACACCATTTTTTAAAAATGCAAGTTTACTGAAAATGTTTTCGCGACAAAAACTACATCTAGCTACTCTTTTATATGAAATAATAGCAAATAATACTCCACTCCACTTATACGACAAATTAATATGGTACAGACAGCTATCAAGATATACTAGTAGAAAAAGAAGTAAAAAAACGTTTTTGTAACTTTTAAGCATAGAACAACGAGATTTCATGTAGTGACAAATTGTTCCAGCAACTTCTCGTTGCTGGAACATTTTGCCACTACCAATTCGTTTAGTAAAAACAGTAGAAGTCTTTAGAAAAAGTTTAAACTACTTTTACTCAATGATCAATAACCCTCTTATTTATAAGAAACACATTCATATAAGTGTTCTTAATTCTGGATTAATGAATCTAACATCTTGCTTCTTTTTAACTTCAGGGTCACTAATTCTCTGATTAATTCTACATTATTTCTTTGTACCTCACGTATTTATTTCTTTTTTATCTTTTTTGATAATATATTATATTTATAATTATATTTTCCAGTTCGAACAGTATAATTGTTTGGTTTTCCAGATATCTATTGGAATATTCTGTGATTTCTATTAAAAATATAATATATGCTGAAATGGAGGCCTAATTAAACGTCACAATTTTTGTAATTTTTTTTCTTAGTATTTTGTTCAATGTTATTTTTTTTTTCTTTTTGATGTCAACAAAGAGTTTCTTTCTTTTCTTTCTTTCAATGCTTTTATCTTAATTAACTTATATTTGCGTACGAAAAGATAGGTATAACCTATACTACAAAGATGAGATAAATAAATTGTAATGGTAACTATTTAATGGTGAACAATGAGAGTTTTAATATGGAAAAAAATATCTTCGTAAGTCTTAATAACTATTATCATCATGTGAATTCCAAATACAAAGCGAACAAACAAACAAATGGAAGTTACCGATAAATATAAGTTCATTATTATGTTTTGTGTACATATATACTTGATCTCAATGTATTCAAGGCATTCATTCTTGTGACCCATTTGCTATTTGTGAGCAATAAAATAAGCCTAAGGTGATTAAACATATTACTATGTATAAAAAAAAGTAATTGGAAAGATATCGTAACTTTTCAATCAAGGGTCCTGGCAACACTTCCAAGTTTGACAATTTAATTTCAAAAGTCATTGTTGGGTTATTAGTTTACGACCGCTATTTTTTGGTTAATTTGCAGATAACATTTATTTGAAATAAAAATGGTATGTATGTGTATCATTATATAAAGTTCTTTAACTGTAGCCTAACTAATACATAACCTATGTACAAATTTACTTTATTCATCAACAAAGAGCGGTATATAGGGTGAAGTTGTGGATGACTTGTAAATTTTACTTTGATTACATATTCACAAATATAAAACAAGACTTAAGGAAACTTAGGCCACATTGGCACTTGTAGAGGTGTGAGATGAGTGAGATATTTGTCTCAACTTTGTACAATTTTGTCCACAAGTAACTTTTTGGTCCCAATAATAAAGCTTGAGCGGTGAGCAAACCTCGTCGCTGGATAGTAAAATATTGCTGATATATTTTAGAAGTATTCGATATTTAAATCTGTTATTATTCAATAATTTTTGATTCCAGTTCCGCAATCAATATGATAGTGATGTCACTGTCTGGAGCCCTCAGGGTCGGCTTCATCAGGTGGAGTATGCTATGGAAGCTGTGAAACTCGGCTCCGCAACTGTGGGTTTGAAAAACAAACAATTTGCTGTGCTCATTGCATTGAAGAGAGCAGTGAGTGAATTGTCTGCGTATCAGAAAAAGATCATACCCATTGATGATCATATTGCTATATCTATTTCGGGCTTGACTGCTGATGCACGAATGCTCAGGTGAGTGGAGGCTTTCAGGGTTAGTGATATGTTGCACTTATTTTTCTTAGAGTACTCTATAAAGAAAACTTACAATAGGTTGGGTGATCCGAATTTCAATCAAAAGATTCGAATTTGATCACCCCGTAGTATTATAGCAATGTGTTTTTTTCAAAACAAATTACAATTGTTACAATTGTTATAAATTTGTCTTGGATAAAATTTTTTTTTATTCTACAAAAATAATACAATGGTACCTGGTACATACTGACACAAAAATAATTCTGTGAGTATTATTGTTGGCAATACTATGGACTTTATGGAATATGCTGCCGTCAGTGGTTTTTCCAGACCTATATGACTTGGGGACCTTCATGAAAAGAGCCAATACCTTTCTCAAAGGCCAGCAACGCATCTGCTATGCCTCTCGTATTGTGGGTGTTCATGGGTGGCGGTAATCACTTACGATCATGTGAGCCACCAGCTCATTTGCCTCCCTTCCCTATAAAAAAAATGCTGCAATACTATAAAGACTATTGTAATGTATGCCAATTTGTCTTTCACAACTTTACATCTACTAAAGGAAATAATTGTGTGTTTGTGGTTGTACTTAAGAGGGTTAAATAATCAAACGAAAAAAAAAACAGTTAATACTGAAATATATAAATAATTCAAATATATATGCACTGCACCATTCAGCATTACATTTATTCAGATATGTTTGCAGCAACTTATAGGAAATTCATTATTATGAGATATCAGGAAAAATTCACATATGGCAACCTCGTCGTTGTGAATGTAATGTAAAATAAAGCCCAAGCTGGAATGCCAACTCACAGTGTCATGAGAAAAAGGATAAATTTGGTCTCAGAACTACCAGCATACTGTGATGAATTGCAAGTTTTGAGAGGCGGCCAGTGTTTAATAACTTTTGAAACATAGTAAAAGAACAAGTTCCATAATTTATTTAATGTTAATATAATGTAGATGTCAATCCATTGTGTGAGTTGTGTGTCCACTTGTGGAGAGTATAGACACCATTAAAGATGAAATTGTTTTCAATCTGTTTAATGATAATCAAATGACACCCCTAAAATGTAATCACATTGTGAAATATTTTTGAAATGCTTCTAAAATAAATAAAATAAATAAATTTCTTCACAAATTCCCGATACATGGGGTAGATAGAGGTTTAGTCTAGACAAATAAGTCCCTTCAACCCACTTTCCACTGAAGATATTTTCGGGACGTGTCAGGTGGTAAGCTCGTCGCCGTCTTCATGTTCAAGCTAACAATATAATTCGTACATAAGTTTTTGAAAAACCCATTGGTACGAGCTTGCATTGGGGATAACTCCGGTCTCTTGACTCGAAACTCTGTCCACACAACAATTCGGCCATCGTGACTACCACAGTGCTTTTAAGAGATGAAATCTTATTCGTAGGTTACCTAAATGATTACAAAAGGAGGAATTTTACTGATTTTAATTAACTAAACTGAATCATAAGTTTTAGGTACATTACATGTGCTACATGTATAGGCCATGACTCAGTTCAGTGCTGAACTTGACTTTATCGAATGTTCAATTGTTTAGTATGTAAATGTAAATGTTCTCTCATTTCAGTCGTTTCATGAGGACCGAGTGCCTTAACCACCGGTATGCGCATGATGCCCAAATGCCTGTTGGTAGGCTGATTGGGCTAGTGGGCAACAAGATGCAGATTTGTACTCAACGGTATGATAAGAGACCTCTCGGAGTTGGTCTATTAGTTGCAGGATATGATGTAAGTGTTGAAAAGATATTTAAATATTACAATATTAGTATAAGTCGCAATAGCCAAGTGGTTGTGTGGTCGGATTTTCGAGTTTTGGAGGGCTCGTACCAATGGGTTTTTCAAAAAACTTACGTACGAATTATATCATTGGCTTGGACATAAAGACGGCGACGGGCTCACCGCCTGTCACGTTGTCCCGAAAATATCTTCGGTGGAAGGTCGTTCGAAGGGACTTAATTGTCTAGACTAGACCTCTGTCTACCCCTGTTTCGGGAATTGCGTGAAGATATTTATTTATTTATTATTTATTTTACAATATTAGTAAAAGTAGGTCTCATGTTGCTTATTTTGATGACAACCTCCATGGACGTGTAGCATATACGGTTTTCATGGTGTTGCCAGCTGTAAAGTCTCAGGTTCTATTCCCAGTCAGTGTTTTCTACACTTAAGCTTAATCTACATTTTCTCAGGTCTGCGTGTTTGTGGCAAAATGTCTTCAATGCTTCAAATTCTATAATACAAGTGCTTAAGCTTTGTTTCAGAGTAATGTATGAGATGTCCCTATCTATGTATTTAATTTTTTTATAATTTTGATTAGCATTTTCCTAAGATACTTAACATTATCTGATTACAAAGCCCAGTAATTAAGCCAGTCAATCAGAGTAAAAGACTTAGTGATGATGTTATATGGTAAAAAGCTAAAGATTTCTGAGCCATAATTTAAAAAAAAAACTATTATAAAGATTATCATACCAACCAGCAATAGGCTTACCACCTTTCCTAAATAGTCTTCAGTGAAAGGTGGGTTGAAAGGACTTAATTATCTAGACCTCTGTCTACCCCAGTATTGGGAAAATCTATCGGTCATGGCAAAAAACATTTTTATCAAATCGGACTTATCCTTTCACTCTACAGCTTATTTACTGTAGCTTATTTACTTAGGTTTCATTACATTTCACATAGAAATGTAATGAAACCTAACAAGAGGTGAGCTTGTCGTCATCCGAGTGCCCAAGGTTGTCTTCAGTCACCAAATCATATTGAAAACCTCAAACTATATATGCTCAGCTCATATATGAATGTATTTTGACATGGTGGCCAAGTGGTTTGGTGATCAGAATTAGAGTCAAAAGACTCGAGTTTGATCCCCAAGGCTCATACCAATGGATTTTTCTAAAACTTGTGTACTATTTACATCATTGGTCTTGATATTAAGACGGCGACGGTCACACCTTTAACATTGTCTCACAAAATGTCTTAGATGGGAGGTGGGTAGAAAGGACTTAATTGTCGAAGCCTCTATCTACCTCTGTATAGGCAATGGCGTAAAGATATTTATTTATTTTAATGATTTCTTGTATTTACGCGAATACTAAAAGTAATTAAAAAACGCGATAAAATCCGAAAATCGTTTTATTTTAAATATTTATTTTAATGTTATATATTTATTTTATTCAAAAACTGCATGAAGTATACATTGCATCACAATCGCCCATCAATTTGCATGTTTTTTTTTTCAGGACCAAGGACCGCACATCTATCAGACATGCCCCTCGGCTAATTACTTCGACTGTCGGGCGATGGCGATTGGGGCACGTTCGCAGTCGGCCCGCACGTATCTCGAGAAACATCTGAACACATTCATGGATTGCGATTTACAAGAGCTTGTGGCGCACGGACTGCGAGCACTGAGGGATACACTGCCAAATGAAGTTGAACTAAATACTAAGGTGAATGCCTAATTAATAAATAAATACATATATAGATAAGGACAACATCACATACATTGCTCCGATCCCAATGTAAGATGCTAAAGCACTTGAGGTATGGGAATCAAATCAAATCATTTATTCATCGACATAAGAACGTCATTTTTAATTTAACCGTTTCGTCATGAGGTTCCTCTAATGGAGAAGAAACAGGCGAAAGAAATTCCGTAGGTATCCTCTTTTTTGGACAATATTTTTTACAATATGATACAATATACAAATGTGGTGTGATATTTTCTAGAAAAAGCTTGGGAACGATCACCTCATTCCCAGGGTTACTGACATTAATATATTCATTTATATTATAATAACACTTCCTATAAAGTTTTTCTTCAATAAATTTCTTAATTTGCACATTTACTAGGATTTTGTAGTAGAAGCATATACACCGCTCTAAGAATGAGTTACTTACTCTATGGAGTCTAGTAACCGGTGTTACAAGCTTGTGTTTGTTCCTAGTATTTAAATAATGTACATCAGAAGTCTTTCTAAAAGTATTAATGTTTTTATGCACATACATTAACTTTTCATATATGTATTAAGAATTTTAATTTCTTTAAATTTCTTTAAAATTTGTTAAAATATTAATTTCTTTAAATTTCTCTCTAAGAGGTGCTCTGGAATTTAGACAATATACAGCTGGTATGGCCCTCTTTTGTAAAACAAATACTGTTTTTATGTCAGCTGCAGGACCCCATAGCAGAATACCATATGACATTATGCTATGGAAGTAACTAAAATAAACAAGTCTAGTCATTTGTACATCAGTTAAGAGCCTTATTTTTCTTATAACATATGCTGCAGAGCTTGCACTATTCGCAAGTTGGGATATATGGGGGCACAATTGAAGCCTTACATCAAGTGTTATTCCGAGAAAAACAGCCGTATCCACAAAGCTCAACTCTTCCTCTTTCATTAGTACATTGGTATCACCCAAATGTTTAACATTAGGTGTTGAAAATTTCATACATTTAGTCTTATTGCTATTTAAATGTAAATTATTAGCATTGAACCAATGGACTATTTTTGACATAGCATCATTTACCTCGTCAAGTGTAACAATATGTCATTTGATTTTAAATATTACGGAGGTATCATTAGCAAATAATACTATTATCGTGTTTATTCTCTAGTAAGGAAGGTAAATCATTAATATAAATGAGAAAAAGAAATGGACCGAGAATCGAGCCCTGTGGTACGCCCATAGCTACTGTCAATCCAGAGGAATATGCACCATTGATTGCCACTCTGTCAATTCTATTAGATAAATAAGACTTAATTAAGTCAAGAGCCGTATTTCTGATACCGTAATGGTGTAATTTCCTGACAAGTATAAACGGATCGGTAACAACAAAGGCACCTCAAACACCCAGACCCGAGAAAATGTAGAAAAGGTGGTTTTTCTACTTTGACCCGACCGGGAATCGAACCCGGGGCCTCAAGATGGCGTCACCTCGAAAACCGGTGTTTACGTCATTCGTCCACAGAGGTCGTCACAGTTAGGCCACATAATCCTATTATGTATAATACTCATCAATCTAATCAGTAGTCATGATAGCCGAGTCGTTGGGTGATCAGAATTCGAATCTAAAGACCCGAGTTTTAAGCCCAAGGCTTATATCAATGGCGCCACCTCGAGGTACGAGGTCCGGATTCGATTCCTGGTCGGGTCGATGTAAATGAAAAAACACTTTTTCTACATTCTCTCGGGTCTGGGTGTTTGTGGTGATTTCATTACTTCCAATTCCCATACCACAAGTGCTTAAGCATCTTACATTGGGATCGGAGCAATGTATGTGATGTTGTCCCCATCTGTATACATATATGTATTAAATATTTTAACACAATCAAAAATGGTAAGAAGAAAAAAAGGAACTTCCTGTGATCCAATGATGTAGAAACTTATGTTACTTCCCCGAAGATCCATAAAATTTACAGTAATTAAAAAAATGTTTATGTTCATGTACTGAACACTTTTATGCCATGTGCCATTCATTTTTTTTCACTTCACAGAATGTATCTATAGCCATAGTGGGCCCAAAAACACCACTCCGTGTGTGTGACGAAGCGGAGTTAACGCGTTTTCTGGCGCTGGTCGAGGGAGAGGAGAGACGAGGTGGTAGCGGGAGCGCGACCGGAGATGCCGGACCAGCTCCAGACAGTGCCCCGGGGGAAGACAGGGATCCACAAGTAGCCGTGAGTGTGGTTTAAATATTTATAGTATAGTCTATAAGTAAATAATCTTTTGGTCTAAATTCGGTTGAAAGGACTTCTGTGTCTGGCTTATCTCAGTCTAGGAAATTGCGTGAAGATATGTATGTATTAAAATATTATTAATTAAAATATTAAACAGGAGTAATATAATTAATTACAATATGTTAAACAAAATATGTAATGTATAAATTACGATAAACACCAGCAGTATTCTTAGTAGTAAGTTAAGTAATATTATATATAATATATAAATACCTTTTTAAGATACTAAAAGTTTTCTCTTCACATATTTTAATGGATATAAAGATGGATATTGAGTGCACGAAAAATAAAAATTTGTATATTTTTAGATACAGAAGTGAAAAATTTCTGAAATGTATAAGTTATATGTCATTTACACATTTTAGTAATTTATACATATACATTATTGTAGTGTTAAAAACATTAAGAAGTTTTAATATTAAATTGTATACTTATTCCTATTCCCAAAATTTATTTTAAACATACCCAAAATTGTGTAAAAATTCAATTTTGGGTACGTTTAAAATTGTGTAAAAACACAAATTTGGGTAAAATTTAGAAAAAAATGATTTTTTTTCATCCTGCAATATCTTAGTAATGAGATAGGCAGGTACCTAACAATATTTGTTGTGTTTGTCTTTGGAATTATTTGCGTTACTAATAAGAAATATATATTTTTTTCACAATACAGGGGTAGACGGAGGTCTAGACAATTGTGACGTTTCGAAACTCCTACTACCGGTGATTTTTTTGGACGTCGGGACAGGTGGTGAGCCCATCGCCGTCTTAATGTCCAAGTCAACTATGTAATTGGTAAATAAGTTTTTGAAAAATCCATTGGTACTAGCCCGCCCCCTGGGGTCGAACTCGGGTCTCTTGGCTCGGATTCCGACCACCAAACCACTCGGCTATCGTGACTTTACTCGTACCAATAAATAATCAATTAAAATGAGAAGTCAGTACATTGTTTTAGCGAGTAAAACAATTGTTCTAAAATAATATGTAAAGGGTGTAATTCAGAGCGATAATGACTCACAGTCATTTAAAAATGTTGCTATTATAAATGTAAAATTTGTTAGTATAAATGTGTTTAAAATAGAGTTAAATTTTAATAATAATAATATAAAATAGAGTTAAATTTTAATAATAATAAGAACACCCTCCAACTAGAACATGACACGATAGAAAAGTGGAAACAAAAAACACTGCATGGACGATACCCACATGACTTAGAACAAACACTAATAGACAAAGAAGCATCTAATGGCTTAAAATAGGTACATTATTTCCTGAAACAGAAGGCTTCATCTTGGCTATTCAAGATCAAGTCATCAATACAAGAAATTACCGTAAATATATTGTTAAAGATCCAAAATTAGCAGACGATAAGTGCCGAAAATGCCACACCACAGTCTGAAACAATTCAACACATAACTGGAGCATGTCCCCACCTTACACAGACAGATTACACCCACAGACACAACCAAGTTGCCAATATTATACAAAACTAGCCACCCAACATAAACTTTTAAACGACATCAATACACCATACTATAAATATACCCCTAACAAAGTATTAGAGAATTCTACATACAAACTTTATTACGACCGTGCTATTCTTACAGATAAAACAATACACTACAATAGACCAGATATTATTTTGCAAGATAAAACTAACAAAACAACTTACTTAATCGACATTGCACTACCTAACATGCACAACATATCAAAAACAATAACAGAAAAAATACACAAATATGCCGAGTTAAAAGAAGAGGTAACAAGAATATGGAAACAAAATAAAGTCTACATAGTACCAATAGTATTATCAACCACAGGAACCATCCCAAAACACCTTCACCACAATTTAAAACTTTTGAATATTCAGGAAAACACATACATAAGTATGCAGAAAGCAGTCATATTAAACACCTGTCGTATTATTAGGAAATTTTTACAAGTAGATGAAAATATATTTTCACCCTAATTAGTAAATAGTCCTTACCAACATTATTAATAGTTTTAAAGTTGTTTACTTGGCGTATGCCCGTAAACAGCAATATTACCAGCTGAAAGCTGAGAAAAAACAAAAGTTCACAAAAATAATAATAATAATAATCTTTATTTGCCATTAAACTGGGTGTTTACAATATAGTATTGTATTAAAATACATGATCTCCAAGTTTAGCCACTAAATAATAGCATGCAATTTTTTTTTTATATATTAAGAGAAGATTTTACATGTACTATTTATATTAGTTATAAAAATAATTATTGATTTAATATTTTATTCTTTTTTACGTTTACGTCCGTCTTTTTTAATGTAAATAAATTATTTTAGTAATTCCAATAAAAAGAATATAAAAAACAAAAATAATAATTCCAATAAAAAAAAACCAAAAAACAAATAAAATTAAAGAGAAAAAATATTTAAAATTTGAACACGGGATTGATTCAGTTGAAATTTTAAAAACATATTTTCTCTTTAAATTTGTAACAAAAACTTAACATAGCTTGTATGATTTAAAATAAAAAATTGCGAAGCAAATGAAAGTTAAAAACCTTGTATAGAAAGAATTATTTCGTTTGAAAAGGCATCGACTCCGTGGCGCAACGGTAGCGCGTCTGACTCCAGATCAGAAGGTTGCGTGTTCAAATCACGTCGGGGTCAATTACTTTTTGTTTCTTTTTTATCCGGTGTATATAAATAATATTCACATTTAGGTACGCAGTAGTTATATTATTTCAATTAAATGAAAATAAATTATTTATAATGTTTTTCAATGAATGCAAAGTATTTTTTTTATAATTTGAAATAAACTCTTTTTTTTTTCAAAGACATATTATCCCATGTATTTACGACACCCAGTTAAGAAGGGGGCTAGTAAATATTTACACCTATATTAAATATTGAATCTATTTATATATCTCGTGTAACGTTGTTTTTGTTTAACGATGAACTCTGAAATTTAACTTAGCCAAAATAGCCGAGTGGTTGGGCGGTCGGAATTTCGACTCGAGAGACCCGAGTTCGTTCCCCAGGTGGCAGGTTCGTACCAATGGGTTTTTCAAAAAACTTATCTACGAATTATATTGTTGGCTTGGACATAAAGACGGCGACGGGCTCACCACCTGTCACGTTGTCACAAAAATATCTTCGGTGGAAGGTGGGTCGAAGGGACTTTATTGTCTAGACTCTAGTCTAGACAATAAAGTCAGAGACATAAGTCTAACCTCTGACTATCCCTGTATTGGAATTGAGTGAAGATTTTTTTTTATTGACTCTGAAACTGTCTAACCAATTTCACGTTTTTTTAAAATGTTTTCGATGACGTGGACTAAGGACAGTTAGGATAGTTTTAATACATAATTATTTTTAGTTGAATTTTGTATTTGAAAGGTTTAAATTATATTTTTCAGGTTGCAATGGACACAGAGTGATCGTAGAACGCCTGCAAGAGAATGCAGAAGCGGAATTGGTCGAATATGTAAAGAAACGCGTTTTCGAATGCGGCATTTCGGCTGAACGTTTGCATTATAATTGCAATTTCTTTTCACCTTTCTGCTTTTCAGTTCTCAAAGGTTTTGCCTTGGCCAGATCTTAAATATGTTATTGTTTTAGTTTTGATTTAAACTTAATTTTCTAAGCAATAAGATCTACTTTAGAGAAACGACAGGGACTTGACTTTTAAGCGCTGGCCAAGGCAATATAACGAAGTTTCACTTTTACCTTATTTAAAAAAAAAATTCAAATAAATGTCTTCTTTTGTATTGAGTTTGTTTCATATATTTTAAAATTGACTTTGGAGTGTGTTTATTTATTTATCCTTAAGGTGGGTCGAAACGACTTATTGTCTAGACCTCTATCTACTCCTGTCTAGAGAATGGCGTGAAGATATATATATTTTATTGAACGTTAAATAATATCTGTCCGTCAACCTTATGGCAGTTAAAAAATAATGAGGGCGGCTTTAAAAAATCGAGTTATTAATATGAGTGATATAAATTGGTTACGCTGTAAGAATATAACACCCCCTTTCTACTGTTAGGTGTCGTAAGAGGCGACTAAGTGAGAAGCCTTAAAACTGGAATCGGCTACCGACAGTTGGCGGGATAACTAGCTCTATTCTATAACTGGCGGGAGAACCAAAATTCAGCAGAACATTGAAGGGCAGCAGCGTCTATGCAGGGTTTGGTACTGCGATCGCCAATCCGCTTGCCGACCGTGGCGATTATAGCATACCCTCTCTTACGAGACAGGCAGTCCTGCAGTGGACTTTTACTGGCCTTAATGTACGTAGATGTACATAAATAAATAATAAATATCTTCACGCAATTCCCAATACAGTGGTAGACAGAGGTCTAGTCTAGACAATTAAGTCCCTTCGACCAACCTTCCACCGAAGATATTTTCGGGACAACGTGACAGGTGGTGAGCCCGTCGCCGTCTTTATTTCCACGCCAACGATATAATTCGTATGTAAGTTTTTTTGAAAACCCATTGATACAAGCCTGCCACCTGGAATCGAAATCGGGTCTCTTGACTTGAAATTCCGACCACCCAACCACTCGGCTATCGTGACTTATAAAAATAATTAATGTACATAATATATACATAAAACGTACTAGGGTAGACAGAGATCAAAACGATTAAGTCCTTTCGTCCCATCTTTCACTGAAGCTTGTTGGAGATAGAGTGGTGAGCCTTTCGCCGTCTTAGTATCCAAGTTCTATATCCAAGTGCTTAGTATTTCCGATCCCCGGTATTGGGAATATCCGTGAAGATAAATAAATATAATACCATGATGTTAGTGGATATGGAGTGAACGAAACTTACTTGGGATTAATTAACTATGTGTTAAGGTATACATAAGTCCAATGCTAAATTAGTGCCATATGGCAGGCAGGAGGGCTTGATAATATCACTTCCCTTCTTGCCGTTGATGTCGTAAGAGGCGACTAAGGGAAAGGTAATATCGCAAGGGTACCGACAGATATATAAATAAATACATACATAGATAGCAGCCACAATACGCACCCAGACCCGAGACAATGTAGAAAAAGTGTTTCCTACATTACCCCGACTGGGAATCGAACCCGGGACCTCGGAATTGGCTACAAGGAAAACCGGTGTGTAGGCCACTCTTCGGCGGAATTCGTCAGGTACCGATAGATAGGCGGGGTAACCATATCGAAAAATGCCGGTGACATCAGCTGTAACAGCATCAAAGATGAAATAGAAGAACAATATAGATAGATTACGTTGAGGCTTAGTGGTTGTCTTAGAGGTATCGGTGGTGATGGTGGTATCGGTGGTGATGGTGGTATGTATTCAATTTAAAAAAAATGGAAATAGACTCGTAGATTTTACTAGTTTGTTCAGTAGTGTTACTACCATACTACACACATTCTAATTATAGGTATTCGTTTTCTTATTTTTTTTAACATTTTAACCAGTATTTAGCTCTTTAAGTTGTAAGTCACGATAGCCGAGAGGTTGGGATCGGAATTCGAGTTAAGAGACCCTAGTTCAATTCCAAGGTGACAGGCTCGTAACAATGTTTTTTTTTCAAAAACTTATGAAAGATTTATATTGGCTATGGGGTAAGTAGTTACGTTGGCTTGGACATAATGACGGCGACGGGGCTCATCACCTGTCACCTGACCCTAAAATATATTCGGTAGAAGGGACTAAATTGTCTAGATCTCTGTCTATCTAGGAATGGGATGAAGATTTTTTTAAGTAGTGGATTTGAGTATATCATGCGCACTTAAATTCCTTTGCTTGCGGAAGCGATGTATAGCGGATTGTCTGCTTCCCTTCAAGATGGTTGAGGAGGGCTAGTGGTTGCTACATGCGTGATGCTTCATCAGATCTAACCCTGAACCGGACTAGTAGATTCGCAGAAAATTGGTTGTGACAGACGGACATACGAGTGATTCTAAAAGAATCGTGTTTTTTATTCGAACGTGCGAAACCCCGAAAAGACATTACAAGAAGTTAGTTCACCGATTTCTTCTCTGTCAAAGGAATTTATTTAGCAAGACAAATACGAGTATAGATGTATTTATATCTAATTTGAACATTTTATTTAATTTACGTACGGTAATTTAGGCACGAGCCTGCCACATAGGGATCGAACTCGGGTGAATCGACTCGAAATTCCGACGACACAACCACTTCGGAAATACATTTGTAGCGTTCCCGGAATGCTCTTTACAGCCGGCGTCAGTTTTATCAAGTTTAGCGCTACCATGTGTTTCAATTTATTCGGACATTCCGATAAATGCCACGATTAATATGATTGATATATATATATATGTATATATATATATGTATATATATATATAAAACGCAAAGATATATGTATATATATATATATATATATATATATATATATATATATATATATATATATATATATATATATATATATATACATATATATATATATATATACATATATATATATATATATATATATATATATATATATATATATATATATATATATATATATATATATATATATATATATATAAAATATCTTCACGCAATTCCCAATACAGGGGTAGACAGAGGTCGAGTCTAGACAGTTAAGTCCCTTCGACCCACCTTTCACCGAAGATATTTTCGGGACAACGTGACAGGTGGTGAGCCCGTCGCCGCCTTTATGTCCAAGCCAACGATATTCGTACATAAGTTTTTGAAAAACCCATTGGTACGAGCCTACCAACTGGGGATCGAACTCGGGTCTATTGACTCGAAATTCCGACGACACAACCACTTCGGAAATGCATTTGTAGCGTTCCCGGAATGCTCTTTACAGCCGGCGTCAGTTTTATCAAGTTTAGCGCTACCATGTGTTTCAATTTATTCGGACATTCCGATAAATGCCACGATTAATATGATTGATATATATATATATATATATATATATATATATATATATATATATATATATATATATATATATATATATATATATATAAAATATCTTTACGCAATTCCCAATACAGGGGTAGACAGAGGTCGAGTCTAGACAGTTAAGTCCCTTCGACCCACCTTTCACCGAAGATATTTTCGGGACAACGTGACAGGTGGTGAGCCCGTCGCCGCCTTTATGTCCAAGCCAACGATATTCGTACATAAGTTTTTGAAAAACCCATTGGTACGAGCCTACCAACTGGGGATCGAACTCGGGTCTATTGACTCGAAATTCCGACGACACAACCACTGGCTATCGTGACTAATTATATAATATATATATATATATATATATATATATATATATATATATATATATATATATATATATATATATATATATATATATATATATATATATATATATATATATATATATATATATATATATATATATATATATATATATATATATATATATATATATATATATATATATATATATATATATATATATATATATATATATATATATATATATTCATCAAATTTATATTAAGTAGTCACGATAGCCGAGTATATAGATAATAGCTTAGACATATAAGAAATAAAAAGATTTCATAGGATATATATATATATATATATATATATATATATATATATATATATATATATATATATATATATATATATATATATATATATATATATATATATATATATATAATTATCTACTTTACCCAACAAGCGTGAAGTCTTGTTTGATACAAACCTAATAAACTATATAATTCCCCTACTGTCTACTACCACTTTTCAAATAAATAAATATCTTCACGCCATTCTCAATACTGGGGTAATAGGGTATTCTAGATAATTAAGTCCTTTCGACCCACCTACCAGCGAAGATATTTTGGGACAACTTGACAGATGGAAAGCCCGTCACCGTCTTTAGGTCCAAGCCAACGATATGAATCGTACATAGGTTTTAAAAAAATCATTGGTACGAGACTGCCACCTAGGGATCGAACTCGGGTCTCTCGCCTTGAATTCCGATCACACAACCACTCGGCTATCGTGGTTCCTTTATCTTCGCGCTTTTTCATCGGAGCTTGTTTTTGGGACAACATGACAGGTGATTGGATCTACAGTAGTTAGATATTAGACATATCATAATAAAGTTTAGGTATTGTGTTTAAACATTAATCACTATTAACTATTATATCATAACAAAACAAAACTTATGGGGTAAGTAGTTTGAAATTTTCAAAATAAATAAAAGTATCGGCTTGATAAAATATTGTAATGAGCATGGTAACCCTATAGCAAAGCAACTTAAGACCGGGGTCAGAGATCACTTTATTGTTGTAAGAAGAATATCATTGATATCTATATCTTTGTGGCCATTTAGTCCGTATTCGTTTACCGACCGAGCAGTACAAGAAAATGAACCAACTCGGAGTTTTTGTGTGTTTGAAAATACTTTGCGCAACGTTCGCCTTAAATTTGGAATATCTCGATCCGACAATATTACAAACAAGAACATCGTCTATGGTGCAAGAGGATGCAGCGAAGGCAATTATTAATAAATACATGAGTCAAGTGACCGTTAAAGTGGATCCAGTTTTGTTTCACGAAAAAAAAGATGTTTTCAACCTGCGTAATTCCAACGGACAATTAAATATTAAAGCGAGCACTGGCGTCGCTGCCGTTTGGGGCTTCAACTACTTTTTAAAGAAGTATTGCAAGAGTCAAATAGCGTGGCAAGTGCAGAGAGTTGTTATTCCTAACCCACTACCAGATTTCGAGGAGGTTGTAGTAGCAAGCGATAGGTTTCGCTACTATCAGAATGTCTGCACCGCGTCTTATAGTTTTGTGTGGTGGAACGCCGATAAGTGGCAGGAGCACGTGGAGTGGATGGCGTTAAATGGCATTAACTTGGCACTCGCACCTGTCGCTCAAGAAGCTGCTTGGGCCCGTATATACCGTCAATTAGGTATGACAGATGATGAAATAGATGAATATTTCACCGGACCAGCGTTTCTCTCTTGGTTACGAATGGGCAACGTTCATGGATGGGGTGGCCCATTGCCTAAATCGTGGCATGACCGCCAGAAGAACATTCAAAATAGAATTTTTGACCTCATGTTTCGACTCGGGATTGTACCAGTACTGCCAGCGTTTAACGGCCATGTCCCAAAAGCATTTTCAAGATTATATCCTAATACTTCTTTCTACTCAGTGGAAACATGGAATAAATTTAGTACAGATTATTGTTGTGGTCTTTTCATAAATCCTCGAGAATATCTGTTTAAAGAAATCGGTGAAAAATTTTTAAGAGATATCAGCATTGGCTTAGGCACCGGTCATGTATACGCGGCCGATCCTTTTAATGAAGTTGAAATACAGCCATGGTCTACTACCTTAGTCAACGATACTGCTTCAGCTATTTTTTCTGTGATATCAAATTTTGACGACCGAGCTGTATGGCTAGTTCAGAATTGGATGTTCGTACATAACCCTATTCTATGGCCTGTGAAAAGAGTACAAAAGTTCCTCACGTCAGTCCCAAATGGTCGAATGTTGATTTTAGATTTGCAATCTGAACAATGGCCACAGTATGATGTCTATCAGATGTACTACGGGCAACCTTTTATATGGTGTATGCTGCATAATTTTGGAGGCACATTAGGTATGTTCGGCAATTTGCAAACCATAAATAACGACGTGCATGATACACGAATTAGGCTCAACAGCACTATGATCGGAGTTGGGTTAACTCCTGAAGGTATTAACCAGAATTACGTGGTATATGATCTTATGCTGGAAGCAGCTTGGCGACGTCAACCAATACAGAATATTGAAAACTGGTTAGCAGATTACGCGGAAAGGAGATATGGATGCAACGCTACATCTAGTGCTTGGCGATATTTATTAAAGAGCGTGTACAATTTCAAAGGACTTAACCGCATTAGGGGCAAATATGTTATAACTCGCCGGCCTAGTTTAAAAATTAGACCATGGGCGTGGTATAGGAGCACCGATCTATTCAACGCATTTAAGCAGTTCATTATGGCTGCAAATTCTGGATGTAATTCTAATGGATTTGCCTATGATTTAGTGGATGTTACGAGACAGGCTTTGCAATATCGAGGTGAACAACTTTATATAGATATATTGAAGGAAAGGTCTTCCAACGTTTGGGTTTTTAACGCGACAATTGAGCGCTTTATCGATGTGATGACCGATTTGGAAGTAATTTTAGCCAGTAATGACAACTTCAAGTTAATTAACTGGCTAGCTGAGGCTCGAGACGCATCTGATGGCATTCCATTTTTGTATGAACTCAACGCTAAAAATCAGATAACACTATGGGGTCCTAATGGAGAAATAACAGATTACGCGTGCAAGCAGTGGGCAGAGTTGTTCCATTATTATTACACACCGAGGTGGTCATTATTTTTGTCCATGGTATTAGATGCAAAGGTACGGAACGAAACTTTCGATGAGAGAAGTGCTCAGAAAATTGTTAGGTCAACAGTAGAGGAAAGATTTTTGTCAGCTGATATAACACCATTAAATGCTAATGATACTAAAACAGTAGCGTTATATTTATATGAGAAATGGGCGTACTTGTCAGATCTTGAAGACTTACCACTTAATGTTATTAGACCAATTCCCCAAAAAAGAACTACGCTTGCAGATGTTGACTCCACTGAAATTGAATCAGTTGATCAGCCGACGGTGATACAATGGCATTCGACGACTCCTTCGAGATAATTAGACAAATGAAATGCTTTTATAATTTTTTTACCTTACCTTTTTATTAAATCTTCATAATAGTTAATAAGTTTTTTTTATAGAATACCATTTAGTGCGTGGTTTCTTTATTCGTAATACACTGTCAGGTCATAAGTATTGTCACAAAGTAAAAACTTTTCTTTTAGAATGCTGGCCACAAGAAAGTTTTTTGAATTGGAATTTCGAATTATTCATGAAAATAAAACTGTATACTTTTTAGAATTTTATTTTTTCATTTTTAAATATGGAGTGGACGCTTAAAGAAGACCTTGTTACAGTTATTGCGTTGCATCGTTGCGGTTACGCGCCAATTCAAATTTTTGACATACAATTTGAATATATTTAAAATAAAACGATTTCCGGATTTTCACGGGGGTCAATAACCAGTCCCCTCGTGACCACGGATGCTTTACAGCATCCGAAACGTAGAGAAATTAAAAATAGTTTGTAAAATCTAATTAAAAACGCGATAAAATCCGAAAATCGTTTTGTTTTAAATGTGTAGTATTCGCGTAAATACAAGAAATCATTAAATTTGAATATAACCAAAAGATTCGTTTATCGTACCATCAAATAATACAATGAAGACTCCAGTGTAGATGACAGGTCAAGAAGTGGTCGCCCTCGGTCTGATAGGATTTCAGCAGTGATAAAAGGCGCGAATTCAAAGAAATCCCAAACGTAAGCAGAAACTGTTGGCCCTTCAGATGGGGTTAAGCAGAACCACGGTGAAAAGAGTGTCAAATGAAGACTTAGGGCTTCGGGCATATCGAAGAAAAACAGGACATCGTTGGAATGCTTGTCTAATGGACCTGAGACTAAAGAGATGCCGCGCTTTTTTGAAGCGGTACTCGGGAAAAAAATATCGGGAAATTTAGAGAGCTACAACAAACAGAATGATAAGATGTACGCACACAGTAGTGAAGAAGCGAGCAACCGTATTCCGCGTGTCCAACGAGGTCATTTTCCATCCACGCTCATGGTATGGTTCGCAATTTCTTATTGGGGCTTGACAGAGGTAAATTTTTTGAGAAAGGTGTAAAAACGAATGCAGTTGTAAAATCAAAATACAGTCCTGACGAACCTTGGGGAACCTGTTTCTCATACCATGTTCAATAACAGGCACTGGGTATTCCAACAAGATTCGGCGCCAGCTCATAGAGCGAAGAGCACACAAGACTGGCTGGCGACGCGTGAAATTGACTTCATCCGAAACGAAGACTGGCTCTCCTCCAGTCCAGGTTAGAATCCGTCACTCAAGACATTCTTGATTAAGGCAGCCGCCGATATTGACATGGACCTCGTTCGTGCTGCAATAGACGACTGGCACAGATTGAAGGCCCGTATTTAAAATCACGGAGGTCATTTTGAATAAACTTTAGTGTCATAAGAATCTATGTTTTGTTAAGTTCATTTTGGTATATAAATGGTTACATAATGAATAAACTTGTTTCAATTATTTTTTATTAAACATGTGTCAGAATTTATGACCTGGCTAGGTATACTTGGGCTGATTGATAACTGGCCGAAACGACGAACTTAAAAGAAATATACGCAAAAAAGGAATATTGCATTATATTCAGTCATCTTTTTGAAAATTGAACGCCAAATTTGAATTTAATCCAACTGATGGAATTTGTTTAAGAGGACCTAGAACTTTCTCTGTCGTACATTTTCTTAACAATGGAAAGAAACGAAATTCGTGCGGTTATAAAGTTTAACGTTTTAAAAGAGAAAACAGCAACCCAGACTAAAACCAAGCTAAACAGTGTTTTAGGTAATTCTGCTCCTGCATTAAGTACAATTCACACTTGAGTAACTGATTTTAATTAGTGGAAGACAGAGCTGCGAAGACTCCCACAGGTCTGGCTGTCCAAATGAAGTCACGAATCCGGACATGATCAAAATAATTCACAAAATTGTATTGAACGATCGGCGCTTAAAGTTTCAAGAGATAGCAGAGATGGTGAGCATTTCATCTAAACGCGTTTTTAATATTTTACACCAACATTTGGGAATGAAAATGCTTTGCGCGCGATGAGTGCCGCGTTGCTCACTGTAAACCAAAAGCAACGTCGAGTGGACGATTCATTGGAGTGTTTGGCGCTGTTTAACCGAGATTCTAATGGGTTTTTGTGGCGTTATGTGACAGTCGATGAAACCTGGATACATCATTATACTCCCAAAACAAAAAACAATCTAAGCAGTGGACTGAGAGCGGAAAACCTGCGCCGAAGAAAGCAAAAACGGTTTTGTCGGCCGTCAAAGTGATGGTGACTGTTTTTTGGAATGCTCGAGGGATTATTTTAGTGTATCATCTGCAAAAAGGAAAAACAATAAATGGAAAGTACTACGCAAGCTTACTGCAAAAATTAAGTGAAGAAATCCAGAAGAAATGACCACATTTGGCCAAGAAAAAATTTTGTTCCACCATGACAACGCACCTACACACACGTCAATGGTTGCAGTCGCCAAACGCCATGAATTGCGGTTCGAATCGCAGCCGCATTCACCCTATTCCCCGGATCTAGCCCCGTGCGACTTCCACTTATTCCCAAACTTGAAGAAATGGTTAGGTGGCCAGAGATTTTCATCAAATGAAGAAGTCATTGTTGCCGTGGACGAGTATTTTGAAAGGAGGTTGGAGAAAACATTTTATCAAACTGGTGTAACGGCATTGGAGAAGCGCTGGATAAATGAATCGAGGTAGAAGGAAACTACATTGAGAAATAAATTTATTTTTTCTAATAAATCAGCTTACGAAACTTATCAATCAGCCCTCGTATACCACTATTTCCAACATATGGTTATTATGCGATAAATATATTTTTATGAAGTTTCTTCTCTTCTTGACGTTAGATCTTGTAGACCTTAAGAGGTTTCGCTATTTCCGATTTTTGTTTTGATACTGATTTAATAATTTTTAAGAAAATTTTTATTACTTTTTTTTTACTTTAAACTTATAATAAAATTTTATAATTTTTAATAAAACACAATTTCGATTACTATTCAAAACTTTCTTTCTTTTTCATTTTCTCTTTGTCGAGAGCAGACACCATAGCTTTCGGAGCTTTTATGGCTTTTATTGTAATATTTTATTTAATATTGTGATGTTTGTGAAAATAAAGAGAATCATTTGGTTTTATAATAATTTTATATTTTATTTACAACTAATATAGAGATATCGACAACTAACAGAAATAACAGATAATATACTGATTTCCATCATTTACCGGGATATGTTTACATATGTAATTGTAATGGTGTCATTAGTCTTCGTCATAACAACAGAACGAAATGGAAACTTTAATAACGACCACTTATACGATTGTCCATGAGTGTAACGTTTTAAGGGTTTCTTTTTCCCTCACAACTTTTAAATACTTGAACAGCTTTGGTAAGAATAGAACATCCTTATATCATGCCGAGATACACTGCTTCTTTAAAAACAATTTTTTTGGCAGTAGAATGGTTAAATTCAAAGAAAAAAAACTATTTTTAATAGGGCAGTCGTGTTTTTAAATTATTTTTTTTAAATTAAAAAATCGCATTTATATAATGCTTGTATATACGTAACATATAAAATACTAACAACATTAATATATAACATTCAGGACCAATAGCAACAGAATGTTTATATGGTTCGTCAATGTAAAAATATTAAAAAAAACCTACAAAGGCATCGACATGGTATATGCAGGTGCAGCTTGTAATAATTAATATATTTAGTCTGTGTAAAGTATCTGTTCCACAGAAAATAAATGTTCTTAAATAAAAAGAACATTTTACATATTAACTATAAATTTTTATACATCAAAATGTACTAACAGACGTCACTACATAGTTTTATAAGAAAACAGGTAAAAATAAGCATAGTTCTACACGAATCTAACGTCATATGATCGATTTGACTAGGCCTAACTAATTTACATAAAACGTGATTGGTGGTTTTGTAGCTTATTTTTGGTATTGGACTCAAAATATAAATATTTTCTATATCTATTTACTATACACAAAAAACTTAATTGGTATACATATTTATTTATGAAGAGGTTGTCTTAGCACCACTCTGTTTTTTTTTTTAATTTACTTAAGTACTAACATCTTAAGTCTTCAATGGGTAATGGGGGATCAAAAAGATCCCCCATTAGGTAATGGGGGATCTTTTTGATTTGGAACATGATCACTTTTAGGGTTAAACTGGAAGGCAAACTAAGAATAATATGGTAATTTCAAGGTATATCTTTGGGACAAATTTTGCACCACATTAATCCTATGTCATACGAGAGTATCTAAAACATAGCCAGTTGGCCCATAAGTGAACACAGGTTGGTTGTTAGCTTGGTCTAGTACAGGAACATAACTCTCCTGCAACAGAATCGGCTGTCGACTTGAAACTTCATTTAGTTTTCTTTCTAGCACAGTGTTTTGCAATTCCTCCTCTTCTAGTTCCAAAGTCAACTCATCCAATCGTTTCATTCTACATTCTATTTCCCTATCCGCTCGCGCCAGTTCTATTGCATTATTTTCCATCTCTTGTGCGGTCTTCGCTAACTCTTCTTCAATCTTATCGATTAACATAGTTACTTGAGTAACATTTTCACAGCTGTTAGCTTTATTTTCGTCCATGTATCGCTTTACTTTTGCAGTTAGCCTGACAACTAGTTCTTCTTCTCGATGTAGTCTTTTGTTTATGATAGCAAGTTTTTCTAATAGTTCAATTTCTTCCCTTATCCTTGATAGTTCATCTGCTGACACGTCTGAATCAGTGTCTGTTTGAGTTTGGATCAGCCTTTCCGAATTGACTTGGCAAATATCTGTTAGTTCTTTTGTAAAGTAATGCTCCCTCATTAAGTGTCTTTCTCTTCTAGATTTATGTTTAGTGTGTCTTCTCGGAGGAGTTCCACTACCAACTCCAACACCACTGTCACTATTGCCCGCTTGGCTGTCATTTACTTCACTGCACCGCCCCAGGTCTCGAAGATATGATTCAAGCAAGTAGTTGGTTCCGTGCTTCTCCATTCGATTTTTATGAGTCTGGTCTTCTAAGTGATCAATAACTTTTTCTTGCTCTCTGAAAGAAATAGAATAATATATAAGATATAACATTTTATGACGACCTCCGTGGACGAGTGGCGTGCGCACTGGTTTTCATTGCGTTGCCAGCTCTGATATCTCAGGTTCGGTTCCCGGACGGGTCAATGTAGGAAACCACTTTTTCTGCAATGTCTGGGTATTTGTGGCGCCTACGTTGTTTCGGATTGTATAACACATGTGCTTTAGCTTTTAACTTTGGTTTCAGATTAATATCTGTGATGTTGTCCCTATATACGTATGTATTTATTATTTATTTATTTATCACGTATATTTATTTGTTTACAAAGTCACGATAGCCGAATCGTTGGGTGGTCGGAATTTCGAGTCAAGAGACTCGTACCAATACGTTTTACAAAAACTTGCGTACGAATTTTATCGTAGGTTGTCCAAACATAAAGACGGCGACGGGCTCACTACATGTCACGTTGTCCCGAAAAATACCTTCGGTGGAAGGTGGGTCGAAAGGACTTAAATGTCTAGACAAGACTTCTGTATAACCCTGTATTGAGAATTGCGTGAAGATATTTTTTTTATTTATTTATCTGATGACAAATCTGACAAATCATAATTTTTGATAATGAATGAACAAAGTTCTTTCTTTTCCGTTAGAGGAACCTCATTACGAAACAGTGTTAGATTAAATATGACTATCGATAAACGAATGTATGTTCCTATGTCGATGAATAAATGATTTGATTTGAAAAAGTTAGTTGTAGAAAGTACTGGAATTCATTAATACATTTATTTCTCTGCCGAGAAACATATCCTCGTCAATTCTTGTGAAGAAAATAATTACACCAAAGTTTTGTGTCATAAAGGAAATTAAGCTGAACCTAACATTAATAAATATATAAAAAAATTAAAACATTTATTTCTTAATATGTAAAAAATATCTAATTTATCAATCCTTTTCATTAATTCATTTTATGCTGTCTCATATATTCTAATACATATTTAATATTATTTTGCAAATTGACTAAAATAACTTAAAGTCTTACTTACATGACATTTATAATATTTATAAATGTCATGTGGCGAATTCTAGTAAAGGGCTATGTGCAGCAGTGGACTTTTGATTGTAAAGAAGAAGAAGATAAATTATGTAAGTAAGAATGTTATTCAACGTTATAATAGTTAACAGGTCAAGTAATGCTTAATATAACTTCGCCTTACCTAAGCTTATCTAATTGTTGATGTATGGTCCTACTTTGGTGTTGGATGATAGAGACTAGTTTCGCAGCAGGGTCTTCATCACGAGCCCGTGGCGGTGGTGTCACGGCTCGGATACCTTTCTTCCGTCGTCGTCTTGCCCCCGCACGGCTGCCTGCGTCACTGTCACGCCCTGAATCGTCTTCACCGCCGCTTGATAAACGACGGAGTGATAGCCGGACCTGGTATTTCCAAATTTAAACATTTTGATATCCTGTCACGATAAGTCACGAAAGCCGAGTGATTGGGTGATCGGAATTCGAGTCAGGAGACCCGAGGTGAGACCCTTGAAAGGCGTGGTGAATTCTTACATCGTAACTTAACGCCATTCTCTATACAGGGGTAGACAGAAGCCTAGACAATGAAGTCCTTTTGACCACTCGGCTATAATCTGTAATGATTGAAAATATCTCGAGCTGGGATCTGAAACATGTATAGACATTACTAACCTCATGTCTGGCATCGCCCCAGGCGGCCAGTACGTGCAGCACGGGTGCGTCTGGTGGTAAAGGTCTCTCTACACCACGCCACCTCTCCGCTAAAACCCATTCACCTTGCTCGCTCAATTCGCCACCAGCTGGTGAAAGGATAAAATGGAATAAATATCTTCACACCATTCCCAATACAGAAGTAGACAGAGGTCTAGCCAATTAAGTTCTATCGACACACCTTCCACCGAAGATATTTTTGATACTAAACTTTATGAATGTGGAACGGGAATGGGGCGTTTAGCTTGTTGATGTGAAACATCTATAGCCGCACGTAAAACCGATTTCTGGCGTGGCGACGCATGCCGTGGCTATACAAAGGTATACTAATTTACACCCTATTACCTGAGAATTTAGGTTTATAATTAAACACTGAAATCCCTTTTTTATATTTAATTAATTATATTCATATTATTCATATTAGTGACTATGTAAATTATATTAAGATTTCATTTTTACATAAAAGGTCATTTCCTTATAGTCAAAAAGGTTCAATAATTTTTAAAACGAATAAATATAAACTACCATTTAAATTAGCTGGAGATTTTAATGTAAATTTGCAAGAGCTAAATCAATGACATTTCTTCAAAAAGAATTTCAATTGCAAATCAACAACAATCCAAGAGAATCTACTACCAAATATGGAACAACTATAGATGCTGTAATTGTGAGTTATCTTGATAATGTTTCATCCAATACTTTTGTAACGTAATAAATAAATGTATAAATATCTTCACGCAATTCCCAATACAGGGGAATTGCGTGAAGATATTGATTCCCAGACAGAGGTCAAGTCTAGACAATTAAGTCCCTATGACCCACCTTCCACCGAAGATATTTTCGGGACAACGGGACTTTACTACTACGGGACTTTTGTAACGTAGTTTAGTTATCATCGACCAATGGTCACAGTAATACCGGCAGAGGAAACATCGAATATAACTATAACTGAAGTCACAGAGAGAGAGAAAATATTTAAATTGTGGCCACTTGATATTAATATCGAATTTTTATATCAAATGTAAATAAATGCTTATTAAATAAAGTTACCATTTTCTGTAAGAAATTCGTAATACTTCATTTTTTCATTAGTATTTTCTTAGTACTTCATTTTTTCATTTCTGTAACAATATTATCTTTTATGCATATTACTTGTACACACACGATATTTCACATCTGCCAGGCGTCCCATGACGGCTCACATTTTTTTTTAAATTATTTTAATGGTTCTTCGTAGAAGACTACTCGGTATTTTTGTTGGTAGTGAACCTGCTTTTGAAGCTAAGGGTTGCGGGTTCGAGTCCCCACAAGGGGCACGTTTTAGTGTAATAAATATGAATGTTTGTACTCGAGTCATAAGCGTTTATATGTATATATGAATATTCTGTATACACATCTTGGTAAGTATATTATACTGTTGGCTGTTGTACACTGTAAAACTGTGTGTTGTAAAACGGTGATATTCTCATCACCTATGATGGTGTATTAAATAGACTTTAGTGAGAGGCTTGTCGAAAACACTTAATTGTCAAGACCTCCGTCCACTCCAATATTAGGAAAATGCGTGAATAAAATGATAAAAAAAAACATAGAAGTGAAAATTACTCATGTCCAAACTGACAGGTTTACCTTCAGGTGCGTCTTGCAGAGCTCGAACAATATCAGCGCAAGTGGTGTGTGGGCGCACACCACGGACCCAGAGCTTTTGACCCTGTGCTATCACCCCCACTTCTTCGTCGCTGTAGTCCGATGATGACGCTTCCATATTACATTACCTGAAAAGAGATTATTTTACCTGAAATAGATTGAAGTCTCGATATTCGATTGATTGGGTGGCCATGATTTCGAGCGAAGTGACCCCAGTTCGATCCCCAGGTGGCAGGCTCGGACCAATGGGTTTTTCAAAAACTTATGTACGAATCGTTGGCTTGGACATAAAGATGGCGACGGGATCACCACCTGTCACGTTGTCCCAAAAATATCTTCGGTGGAAGGTGGATCGAAGGGACTTAATGGTCTAGACTAGACTTCTGTCTACCTCTGTATTGGGAATTGCGTCAAGATGTTTGTTTATTTTTTGTTTGAAAAGAGATTACGTTATGTAAGACGATAAAATTTATAATTAGGAAAAAACTATGACTGGATTACGGAATGGAACAAGAATGTAATAGAAATAAATTTCGATTTCTTACTCTTAAGGACTCTAAATTGCTCTACGCAGAAAAAAGGGAGATTTAATGTTGGGAGACGATACGATGGAGGTCCCGGTGTCGAATCCCGCCTACGTCGTATATTTTTTGAATTTCTCACTAATAATGGCACATTAATTTTTATAAATTGCGATAACTTGTTTCTGTTGTTTGTTTATATGCAATTTACTTAAAATGTTTTTCAGCTTTTGCTTAGGATACGATTTCACGACGCAAAACTTTGCAGTTGGCTGAATTCGCATCACAAACAGCAAAGCGAACGTTAAAAAAAATTATATAGTAAGTAGACGTAGTACGAAGTAAAAGAACTACTCGTAACTTCCAAGCCGATAACTTCTTACATTAAACTATCAATGAACAATGTAGGAAACTTGTGGAACGCCCGATTACTTGAAAAGTTTATACAGTGATGGCGCCCGGTCGCGCCTGGCACGTCGGCAATTCGAGGGAACGCAAAGTGGTCGGTTAATACCGGTTCGAACCAGTCAATCTCTGGAAATTACTGCTTCTAAACGCTTCTAATTCGTGTTTAGTAACATATGTAGCAGTGCACAGTTTTTGGGAGAAATCTTTAAAACTTAAAGCTCAATACCAGTCACATTCTCCCAAACGGGCTTCGGTGAAGGGTGAGTTGATAGGATTGAATAGTTTAGACCTCTGTTTACAGCAGTATTGAAAAATATGCGTGATGATTTTTATTTTCATTATTCATATTTAAGAACGTAATTTGTCTAATACTTTAATCACAACATAATATCTTACATGCGCAATTGATCTGTTAAAGTCAACTTTAGGATGAAGACCATTCCCAGAAAGAAGGATTTGGCATATTTGCCACGCTTGGCAAGCGTATTAGCAGATTTGCTTGTAAATTAGAAACCACTGTACGTCACCTGTCTGCTGAATTTTATCCTAGTATTTTTCGTTTAGCCACTTTTAGAGCGTTTGTTTTAGTCGACATATAAAAAGTGATATATCCTAACGGTTGATACATCAATTATTTTATCTCAATACTTACTGCCTAGCCTATAGAGGACAGTCCGAGGTCTTAATAATTTAGTCCCTTTAACCCTCTTTTTCAACGGAACTAATTTGGGACAACGCGACAGGTGGCTAGCTATCGTAAGTTACGAAAAATACAAAATATAAATAACTCAATATTATACAAGCAAAATATAGTTAAGTCACGATAGCCGAGGGTGGTCTGAATTACCAGTAGAGAGACCCGAGTTCGATCCCCAGGTGGCAAGCTCGTACCAATGGGTTTTTCAAAAACTTATGTGCGAATTAAATCGTTGGCTTGGACACAAAGACGGCGACGTGCTCACCACGTTGTCCCAAAAATATCTTCGGTGGAAGGTGGGTCGTAGAGACTTAATTGTCTAGACTAGATCTGTTTTGCCAATTGCGTGAAGATATTTATTTATTTTTATAAATATCAAATATATATAACACTTTGAGCTTTAGGTTGCGTACGTATTTCTTAATAAGTATTTGCGCAATAATTTTCAAAATAGCGAAAAACCTACAGAAATTCTCTACCACTCCAATGTGAATGTGTGGTGAGCCTGTCGCCGTCCTAGTACGTGCCTACAACATGGGTATCAAATTCGGGTCTCTTGACTCGAATTCCGATTACCCATTCTACTACCCATCTTGAATAAAGTAGTCGCTGCCCCCTGCGTACGCACCACATCAAGTATTATTATGTGAGTATTTATAAGTATATATATATGTATGCATGTATATGTGTATATATTTTTATATATTATATATTATGTATTATGAATATTTATATATTATTAGGGGCCACTGAAAATCAGGGCTGGCATGTACCTGTCAGTGCAGGTTTCATCCCAGCAATATACCTGAGTGGCTCTCCTATTTTGGCACATTGCACTTCTGCAAAATGGCGATCGTATTTAATTTATTGTAAATGTCTCAGTTTTTTTTTCACTTTATATTTAATTTTAAGTGCTAAAATAAATGTTTCTTTCTTTCTTTCTTTCTTTCAATAATGAAGGCATCGACTACCGTGGCTAGTGAAAAAATATTCAATCCGTGCAAAGTACAAAAAGAATTTAAAAACATCAATAACTAAGTTTAATTGATTTTCACCAAATGAAATTTAACATATAATATCAAAAGTCACCTTTGTAAGTCTAGCGTGTAGTTACTCATATGGCATAGCGTGTCTATATTTTACTGCATTAGCGCGCCATTATGTTTTATATCGAAATAAACCTCGGTTTATTAAAAAAAAACCACATCGTTCTTTTTCTACGAAAACATTAACATGCCGTAGGTTATTTTAGCGGTAATTTCGTGACTTGGCGCCATTAGGCGTTTCCGTCATTCACCCCCTTTCAACTTCACCCCTATTTCACCTCCAGGTTGGCATTTAGGGTGGGGTACCACGCCTCAGAAAGTGTATTTTAGATCAAGCATAATGTAGTAAAGGCTAAATGTATTTTATATTGTTAAATGTGGAGGTAAAAATTAAAATGGCCACTATACATTTTTTAATGAGTTATAAACATAATTTCGTGATCACTTTTAATATATATTTTATTTATATATCTGTGACTATAGCTATACTCGAATGTTAGATTTAGATGTTGTTCAATACAAGAACATAAATACCTTTTTTATAATTATTGTTAACTTTATGGTTCAAAATGTAACATTAATGTTTCTGTCGGGCAACATTAAAGTTCCTTTCTTACTTCTTACCATTTTTAAGTAGCGCAGTGTGCTCGTGATTTTATTAAAATATTTAAATTATGTATACCAATGAGATATTTAAGTTGGTAGACTCCTTCTCTTATCGGTATGTATGAAACTCTTACTTATGTCTGCCATCACATAGCATATCGATTGTGGTAATCTGATTTGAACGGGAATTGTAATTACGGGCTGCAAGACATTTCATCTCGTTCTGAGTTGCGGTTGTGTGGTGTGCGGTATAACCACGTTTATCATCTCAACCATAAAAAATGATTCATCAAATTTATATTAAGTAGTCACGATAGCCGAGTATATAGATAATAGCTTAGACATATAAGAAATAAAAAAGATTTCATAGGATATATATATATATATATATATATATATATATATATATATATATATATATATATATATATATATATATATATATATATATATATATATATATATATATATATATATATATATATATATATATATATATATATATATATACATATATATATCCTACATATTTTAACAATCTATTTGGCTATTTATCAGCTTATATAAAAATATAAGGCCTAATAGCTGCCTTATCTTTTATAATTTTGTCATTTTGTAGTGCATTAATCTCTTTTCTTAAGAATTAAGTTCTCGCCGTGTATTCATATCGAAAGCCAAAGCACTCAAAATCGTCGCTGCACCCTATCGATTTGACTTTTATGTACTTTGTAACAAGGTGCCCAAACTTGACAACAATATTCCAAAGTGCTACGTACCAATGAATTATAAAGAATTATTTTAATTTTGTATTTGGTCGCTTAAAAAGTTTTGTGTTTCGGGCTATAAATCCTAAGGACCTCGAAGCTTTTAAAATGATATCGGATATATGATCCTGAAAATTCAATTTAACATCAACATTGATCCCTAAATCTCGTATTTTTGATATTTTATACAATTTCAAATTATAATTATGTAGTCAGTTGATATAATATTTTTATTACGAGTAAATGACAGCTGAAAACATTTTCCAATATTCAGGATCATGTTGTTTTTATCGCACCAATAAGTTAATCTGTCAATAATACTCTTGCAGGCGGATTTGATCTTTCATGTTTTAATAGGCTTTTTAAATTTTAAATCATCTGCAAACAAGTATGCCTCAGAATTATGAAAGCAACACACAATATCATTTATAAATATTAAAAAAGAATTGGACCAAGATGACCCCTGAGCAACACCTGACGAATTATGAAATTTGTCTGACTTTGCACCATTCACCACTAAATATGAGACGCGATCAAAAATATAACAACAAAACCAGTTTATTAGAGAACCTTCGATTCTGATATCCCTTAACTTTCTCGAAAGGATCTTATGATCTACTATATTAAAAGCTTTGGATAGATCAGTGTAGATAGCATCCACTTCAATTTGGCGGTCTACAAATCATATTACCTCTTCAACAAAAGTTATTAAGTTTGTGTTTGTATATCTACCCTGAATAAATCCATGCTGTCTGTCTGTAATTATGTTCTTTACATGGCATCTTAAGTATAGAAGTATAAGCGTTTCAAAAACCTTAGCAAAAACAGATAAAATAGACACCGGTCTATAGTTTTTAACATCACTTTTGGAACCATCTTTAAAAATTGACACTATTTTAGCTTCCTTCCATAACTTTGGAGAACGAACATCTGTTAGTGATTTATTGTATAAAATACTCAACAGCAAAGTGATCTGTTTGGCACATCAGGGCCTGATCCCTTCGTAATGTCTAGTCTTTTTAGTTTAGCAAAGATTTCCGATTCTCTTATTGTAATTTTATTTAAACATTCTGACTGCTATGAAGCTATGTTATTTGATTTAAAAGTTGTTTTAGAGCTAGTGACGTTTTCGTTGTTGTAAACTGATAAAAAGTTATTTTTGAAAAGATCACAAATCTCCCTACAATTTGACGCTTTCGCATTTTCTAAATACTTGGTATAAAGCTTTTTTGATTACGTCTCTGTTCAATATATGTCCAGAAGTATTTCGGATTTTTGTAATGCTGTCCTTTTGTATCAGTCCTATTTATATATTCCCTGTAACATCTTCGCTATACCTTTTGTGCTCTCTTAGTTAATGTTTCCAAAATTATTTGATCCATCGGATCCTTGCTTTGCATTTCTCTTTTAAGATCCTTATTAGATCACGGCTGTACCAATGTGGATATTTTGTACTTTTATTATATTGTAAAGGTATATGATCTTTATTTATTGCATTAAAAATGGAATAGAATATTGATACCATATGATTTACATCCGTACAATTACCAATTTCATTCAACCAAACAATTTCATCGAGTAATTTAGTAATGTTAGCATAGTTTGCCTTAAAAAGTTTTGTTCCGGAGCAATATTAAGGGGAAACATTTTATCCAAAAGGAAATCTAATTTAAACTCTAGAGGTGGATGATATGGATCAATGTTACACAGCGAATTTAAGCCTTTGTTGCACTTAATTGATGAGGTTGAAAAAATCAAATCCTATATTCTCAAATTACAATTAATTATGCTATTGATTTGTTTGAGATCATTGGTTGCCATAAACTCCGATACCAAACTATAATAAATGCAAGAGGACTCTTTTTGAAGTAAAGTATTACCACAGCCATCATTACACCACTTTAGACTAGAAATATTGAAATCTCCAATTACCAATGACTCCCTCGGAGTCATGTATGTGTCGGAGAAATGTATATGATGTTGTCCGTATACATATAGGGATAACATCACCATCATCCTGTTTATTTATTTATCAAAATAATCTGTAAGATGTATTGTAATAACACTTCACGGCCCGACAGTCGTATTTGTACGACTGTAAAATCTACATGAATAAGTTTGTACTCTATTCGTATACATATACATTGTATATTGTTTGTATATATTTGTTTAGTTAACATTTATCTTGTCCAAAACTTTGTATATTTTGTAAAAATATGTGTTACAACTTTTTTACTTCGAATTAACAAATACGTATATTTATTTTATCATGAAGTTGCCAAGTCATCGTATTTTATTGTACCTATAATGGCGGCGACCGATTCTAAATTGTAACAGATCCTTCTTTGTTCAAAGATTTATTTCAGACTAGTTTGCCAGATGGCAGGATATTGTGATATAGGTGGTAGTTACAAAGTAGGTACAATTGGTTGTGCCGGTATTATGGAGTAGTAGCATTCACGCGACGCCTACAGCCTGATTGCTGACTGCACGGTAGCTGTAGTGATGTTCCTAAATATTTTATCGATACTTTTTATTTTATTTCGTGAAATTAATTCCCAGTAGGGGCAAACATTTATGTCATTAATATGAATATTTGGTCAATATGTTGTAGCACCACATAGACTCCAGTGAAATATGGGTCGAAAATAATTTAATTGTCTTTGGCTATCGCAGTATTTATTTAGTATGGGGAATTATTTATTTATTTATGATATTTATTTATCTATTATGCTATGGGAAATGCATGAAAATATTAAAGAAATCTCTAAATGGTTACAACTTATTTTAAAATTATGTTAACTCGTAATGTCAATGTTATATATTTCTTTTCTTCGCTATAAACAAATTTCTACATTATTACATTAAGGATTGATAATAAATGTTATACTAATGCAAACATTTAGTACGATAAGAAACTGGTTTCGTTGGTATACATGCACCTTTACCTGAATATGTGCTGACAGACAATTAAGTCGTCGACGAATATCTGCAGCACCGAAGGAGCCGTAGATGCGATGCCGGTTTAAAGGAAAGCATAAGCTCTCGTCTAGAAGGTCTCTAATTCATAACCGTACGGAAATAGCGCTAGTGAAACCCGAAAACAACCTAACAACACCGCAACAATGGTTGTTTTTTCCTGTAGGAGAAGGTGGTGGTAGTCCCGATAGCCGAATAAACCGTTCGGTGATCGAAATTCGAATCAAGACACCCGAATTCAATCTCCAGGAGGTAGGCTCTTACTTTGTAAAGCTCAAGAGTTGGATATAAAGACGGCGACGGTCTCAGCACCTGACACGCTGTCCCAAAATAGACATTAATGAAATGTGGATCGAAGGGCTAAATTGCCAAGACCTCTGGCTACCTCTCTACTAGAAAATGTGTGAAGAAACTAGCAAACGTATAATCGGTTCAGCTGATGATGTCAACATTCGATTGGAGGCGACTCCCGTGTACTTTCGCTTTGCCAGAGAGGCTATTACGTATCTCATGTCTTCATTTACAAAAGAAACTGAGAAAGGGAAAAGGAAAAGGGAGAAAAAAGGTTATAGGGATGTGGGTGGTTATCGTCTACGGTCACCACATCGCTGTATAAGAAAGAGTTACGAGGAAAATCGCCATATTCAGGTACGGACCGTAAATTGAGTCATTACAATTACTGTTTGCGATTCTATCTTGCGTAACGTAATGTGGTAACAACATGACAAATGATATTCTTCTCCACATCGTTTGTAAGTCATCTTCTTAGATAAAGAAAAACTGTCTTCATCCATAAGCTGTAATCTACCGACTATTTGGTAAACTGTTTTACTGACTGAGAAATACTCTTTTATTTAAACAATTCCAAAAAATATATATATTTATTTTTGGTTATAGCATAACAAAATTTTATCGTTTTTCAATTTCAAATCGATTTCCAATTAACATCGATAGCGTTCTCCGATTCATCCATTACTATGACAGTTACAAGCAAATTATCGGTAGCCCTTGCCCGATGCGTATAGAGCCTACCTAATTACAGAAGCCGAGAACCGCGAGCACGCAAGAACGTGCGAAATTATATGTGACACACTGCTTTTACGTTCGGCGAACAAACGCTTTAGCATCGGTGCTGTTAGAAAAGAAAAACTGCGCGCCATTCTCAACACTAGGGTAGACAAAGGTCCTATCGATCCAGGGGACATTATAACAGGTAGTGAGCCTGACGACATCTCTCTATGTCCAAGCAGACGATATAAATCGTGGATAAAAAATATGTAAAAAATATCTTCACGCCATTCCCAATATTCGGGTAGATGGAGGTCTACATAATTCATTATTTTCAACCTACCATTCACCGAAGATATTTTTTGGAACAACGTGACTGGTGGTTAGCGTGTCGCCGTCTTTTATTCCACACCAATTATATAAATCGTATATAAGTTTTGAAAAACCCATTGGTACGATACTACCACCAGGTAACCGAACTCGGGTCTCTTTACTCGAATTCTGATCACACAACCATTCGACTGTCGTGACTCTTATGTGTTCTATTTATGTTAACGTCTTTTTACGTAGCGAACCGAGAAGTATCTCTCTGGCCACCTAGACCAGGGTAGTCCTAGCCTCGCAGAATATTAAGGTAAAGTAGAAGCATCTATTGCTTTCGTCTTTCTCTGCCTCTTTCCAGGTAGCAGGCTCGTACCAATGGGTTTTTCAAAAACTTATGTACGAATTATATCGTTTACTTGGAAATAAAGACGGGGACGGGGCTCACCACCTGTCACGTTGCCCTGAAAATATCATAAGGACTTAATTTTCTAGACTAGACCTCTGTCTATTCCTGTATCGGAAATTGCGTGAAGATACTCATTTATTTATTTTATTTATTTAAGGTATCGCCTAATAAAGTTACTCGTTTTAAATGGCCGTATACAGACACCATTTAAACGCAAATAAAAAAACAATAAAACCTGTAAACAAAGGTAATATTGCTTTCAATCATCGGGAGCTCTACAGGCACATTTAATTAATATCTAATTACAGAAGATGAAAAAAGAAAAAAAAAACAAATAAATAATTACGAAGCGAATCTAGTTTTTTTTTTGTTTATATATTTTTTATGTAGGTTATAATTACTGACGAAGGTAACTACGTCTTATCGGTCTATTATGATGTAAATATTATTACTTTGTCATATGAAAGAAGAAACAAACATTTATTGATTAGGTTATCAGCACACTAAGATGACATGCTTTATACATTTTAAATATACATAACACTTAGACTACAATGCATAAAAATATACAAAACGCAATGGGAGACGTAAAAAGGATTGTTAAACACTTACATATAGACTATTGTGACGTATACGGCAAACAGACCACTCTCTGCTTGATGCAGCAGCCGAGACGAGACTACAGGGCTGGTTTTCAGTGTGCCTGTGTATCGAGGTCTGTTTGCCTAGGGGTTATGGCGTAATACAAAACCCCCTATCTTCAGTGGTATCTATCGTAAGTGTTATAAGAGTCGATTAAAGGATTATTGTAGATGCCATTTGCTCTCAACAGATTTAAAGGTAACCATTAATAATACCAGAATAATATTGTGGTGACTGGTGATGGCCGGCACAGTCTAAGGTGCAAGATGTGTTGTACTCACTGCAATAGCCAATCGGCATGTCAAGCGTGTGGATTATACCACTGACCTAACCGATTTTTGCGCTGAACGTCCGAGCACATTGAGCGCAAGTCAGCACCCCTCCTACATAATTGTAAGTGATGGCTACAGGTGATCTAACATCCTACATTGGATTTATGTATGAATGGTACAGGCCGCTAGTAATATGTATGGCCCTATACTAATATGTATGGCCCTATACTAATATGTATGATTTAAAGCTTTGATATTTTGTATCACGAACATTGTGCGTGGAGATATGCGTCGTTTAGTACATTATGTACAGTTATTGCAGTTATCATTTATATTATATCTTTCACTTATTTTCATACTCTACAGTTTACTCATTTTTACCCATGTTTCAACGGTGCTTCTTTCGAATAATATGATAGATGGTGAGCTTGTCGCCGTCTTAAGGTCCAAAACTACGATACAAATCTATACATATAAAAAGTGTCTGTTAGTAATATTGAAATAACCGTTTTTTACTACAACTATATGAATATATATTCGGTACATACACCAAAATAACATTTTTTTACAATTTTTGTCTGTCTGTTTGTATGTTTCGGCTAATCTCTGTAACGGCTAGACCGATTTTAACAGGACTTTAACTGGCAGATAGCTGATGTTATAAGGAGTAACTAAGACTTAATGTAACTTTTATTTTAGAATCATAATTAAGGTTCGGCGTTAAGTGTTAAACTGCGGACAAAGCCGCGGGGGGCAGCTAGTTGTCCATAAATTAAAATGAAACCACTGTGCTGCGGGCCTTCCTTCAGAGAATTATGGTAGATAGGCAGCAGGAAGGATTTAATTCAACTGAACGTTTAAAGTCGAGGTAATTGACTAGACAAGTTTTTTGTATGTCTATGAGTATAGGAGTCGAGTTTAGGTTAGACACAGGATCCAAAAAACAGTTTATACTCGCTTTTAAGGTTGAAAAAATTAGGAAGTAAATTTCATAAAGTTTTTTTTTTCAAGTAACATTTCAGCATACAATAGACTGTGTGCACAAATAAGTAAAAAAAAAATCAATAACTCAATAATCACCGACGTTCTCTGTGAATGCGTGAAGTAAACACCGGCTTTTATGATGTCGCTGAAGACTGAAGTACCGGATTCGATTCCCGTACGGGTCAATGTAGCAAAACGACTTTTTCTACATTTTCATCTAGGTTTCTTTTGTACCTTCATCTGATTCGATAGTACAAGTGGTCTAACTACTTACTTTAGGATTATAGTAATGTATGTTGTCCCTATCCATGTATTTATTCATATATGATCATTTACTTGAATTTGTTTAATTTTAGACAAATTGTCTTCAAAATTAACTTTATAAATTGATGGATTTCAGAAAAACTTTACCAGAATTGTTTATATCACTTTCATTATGCAACGTAATAAGTTCGCCCACATCTCGGAATAGGTCTCTTCCTTCTCACGCCTATAATTCCGGTCTTTTGCCACTCCCATTTAATACCAATATTTTCTCAGTGTAATTTTTTTTCAAACTACTTTAAATAAAGTAAATACAGAAATAAAATTATATTAATATTTACAATAATTATTAACTAAAAACTACTATAATCGTAGAGCCATACTCAAAAGCGAGAAAAGCTTTTTTTAACTTTATCCTATGCCTGGGCTTAAGTTAAATAGTAATATATTGTATACAATAATCTACACGCATAGTACTTGAGGGGGTAGTGAGAGTGTCTCCAAGTGACACGATCCTTATATCTCTTTTGGTTCAATTATCATATTTTTATATATGCACGTCTAGGCACGTCTCTCTTTTCGTTAACTTTAGCGCGATATATTTTCTTCACCATTCGGTCTTCATTTATTCTCTTAACGTACCCAAACATTACTCCAAATAATAATAAGCGCGATTACTTTTTCAATATCTCCCTAAAGTATAATAAAAATTACAAATGATTTCCCTTTCGCTTGTCAGAGACGCTCCATTAAAGGTAAAGGAATAAGCAATTTTAATTAAAAAGTTGTAGTGTTACCACTAAAGTTATCGACAACTGCTTTTTGAATAAATAATTTTACTACATTAACACTTGATAAGGAATAGGAAGTAATAATATAATGCTCCCTTTTTCTCTATATATCTGTACTTTAAATACTTGTTGTATATTTTAATCTGTACATTTTTTAATATTTCTTACCAAAACTATTGACACGAAAGTGAGTTTACTACTTAACCGATTCTTATGAATTCTGGTATAAATGTAAATATCTCTGAAGACTCGTACGGTTACGCTACTTTTTCTCTGCTTATATAAATTATATATATGTATATTATTATACTTTAAAATCTATACAGAGGCGCACAAAGCCACGGGCGAAGCTTAGTTCATAAAGGTAATAGAAAAAAATTTGAACTTCTCCGTAGACATCATATTTTAAAGTCGACCTACATTTAGCCAAAGAATACGGCTTTGGAGCAACAAATTACATATTTAGGAGGCACGGGCCAAATTGCTACCGTCGTTGTTCCTTCCGAGAATCTTAAGCGATTTAAATCTCAACTCAAAACTTAGCCGGCTGTTTTAGTTTTTTGGGTTAATTAAAAGTTTCTTGAATGAAATTTCATCTAAACAATTTTGTAATGGTTTAATTTTGACGGCTTTGTTATAAAAGTTTTTTTATGAATAAATAAAATACATACACAGATAGGGACAACATCATACACATTGCTCTGATCTCGAAGTAATTAGCTAAAGCACTTGTATTGAAAACAATGAAGGTTCCACAAACACCAAGATTTTGTAGAGAAACACTTTGTAGAGAATGTGGCTTTCTACATTGGCTCATAGGGAATCGATCCTTCTATTATGATATTATATTTTTATTTTTTATATTTATTATGATTATCCATTTGTGCATACAGAACATACATGCAATACGGTCTGTAATAGACCACTGCTGTACATATGTATCACACGTGGGAGGGTTTGCAATAATCGCCAAGCTTAGCGAGAGATACGCCCGAGAGAGTGAGTTAGACAGTCGGTAGCTTGCTATGAAACGGCCACATTGCTACGTATGTGAAAATACTCGTATATATACCTACGTAAGTACATGCGTAGTCATTCCTTTAAATTTGCAATAGCAATTTTGTTTAATTGCTTAATAATGTACTGCAAATATTATTTCTGTATAATATAGTATAATATAATTCATTCGCATCAGAAATATAAGTTGGTATATTAAGTCAAAATATTATACATAATGAAGTTGATACTAATGATGGTGAAATACGTGATGCCGTTTGGAACAAACATTTTTCAAATAACAAAATCCTATTTATGAGTAAACGTAAACATAAGATAACATAAATACGTTAGTAAATAAAGAATACTGCTTCTTACTTAATAAGATAAGCCATTTTTTTTAATATTCTTAATGGCCACTTATTTGGCAGTGAAAGTGGAAACTATTTTATTTTTTATTTTTATAGACGAGGTAACATTGAAAAGAAATAGATGTATTTTAAATTATCTATAATGACAGTAAAAATATGTCACATTGTGCTACCATAGTAATTTCGTAACACACAAAAGATTATCTGTCTTTCAAGTCTTTATAGCCAGCGTCCTCTGAAGCTGTGATAGCTGTTTCCAACTTTACACTTGTGTAAAGAACACAGAAGGAAAGTTGCTAGATGTGACACACCGGCAAATAAGCGAACTAAATACTTCGTACACATTGTGTTATATAGAGTCATAGTTATCCCAACGCCATCTATCGGCAGCTATCGCAATCTTCAAGGACTTCACTTCTACGGAAGAAAGTAAATTATTATATTACATTTTTATCTGTATACAAAATATTTAATAACATTGCATTATATATTACATAATCAAAGAAAATGACGACCTGATAGCCTAGTTTGCAGTGATCGTGTCTTTCAAGCTAGGGGTTGGAGTCCTATCTTATATGGGCAAATATTTGTGTGATTAATATGTTTATACTCGAGTTATGGATGTTTATAAATATAAACATCCATAACTCGAGTATAAACATATTTCAACATATTTTCAATATTTATCCATGTATGTATTTGCATAATAAATATATAATAAAATATATATGTATAATAAATAATAAAATATGCATGATTAAAATGTATATCTATTATAAGTAAAATATTATTATACATGTATGCATATGGGGGAGACCTTTGCCCAGCAGTGGGACAGTATGGGTTAAAAAGAATCCATGTATGTATAAAAGTATATTGTAACGTTAGCTTGAACATTAAGTCGGTGATAGGCGTACCAGCAGTTACGGGGTCCCGAAATAAGCTTCGGAGGAAAGTGGGTCGAGGGGACTTAATTTTATAGATGTCTGCAGGGGAAATCGCGTAAAAATATAAAAAAATCAATTACACTTTTTTATATCTTAACCTTCATTTTATTTCTTCACAAACTTAACACACAAATGACAATTAATACTCTTATTCTTATGACTTATTTAAACATAAATAATGTAAACACAAAAAAAAAACAAAATGTTTTATTTTTTTACACTTTTATAGGTCACATCCAGTAGTGCTTTATCTCAGCACATCATAGATAAGAAACAACTGACAGCATTGTCTTCAAAATTGACTCCCATCAGTCTCACGATGACAACAAAAAATTGTTAAGAACAGGGGTTAATGACACTGTTTTTTTTTATACACAGCCATCGCTAGATCATGCTTCTGATGCCTTTTGTTAGTTTTCTTAAAGCGCGTGGAATTAAAAAGTAGTTTGAAATTGAAGTTAAAATTTAATTAAAACTTTACGCCGTAAAAGTTACTTTCAACTATGGATTGTGATTTTTGGGAATGAGATCGATCTTGTCAATCTATTCAGCTTCGATATAAAGTCAAGATAAATCTACGATTCAAAAAGATCTAATGAATGAAAATCGATTTTCGCTTGGTATTTTGAACGAAAAATAATTGTAGAATGCCTATTACTCACCTTTTTGGGTTACATGTGATATTTACATACAATATAAAAAAAATCAATAACACTATAATTTTCATAAACTTGACATACACTTGATAATGAATGATTCTTATTCTGACTTATTTAATTAATGTACACACAAAAAGCAGAAAATATTCAAAGGGTCAAAGGGACTTAATTGTCTAGACTAGACCTCTGTCTACCCCTATTGTGAATTGCGTAAAAATATTTATTTATGCGTTTCATTGAAATAAAGTGTCTTTATATTCACATTTCGAAGTCATTCAACGTGAGATTAAGCTTCCGTATTTCAACTTCCATATTACAAAACCAGAAAAAACCATACCGTAACGGTTACAACTTCTTTGTACTTTTATTACTGATGGATTATGAGAGTTAAGTTAACAATGCCACAGATCGCGTTAACTTAACTGTCACGATTAATGAAAATATTTACTCGTGACTGTTTTGTAACGACAAAGAATTATAAGTTAATATCTCATGTTAATAACAGTACAAAAACACAATAATACTATATAGTAATATTAAAAAATATGGTACATAGTTTTTTTTATAAATATAAAGATTTTGACATCTTAAATTCGAATAATAGCATTTTATTATAAAAAAATATTTAAAATGTAGCCACGATAGTCACGTAGTTGGATGCTCGGAATTCGAATTAGGAGACCGAAGTTTGCACCGATGAGCTTCTTCGAAACTTGTTTAAAGGCGTTGACTGTTTTGTAACGACATCGTCACTTTGGACATTAAGGCGGCGACAGGCTTACCATCTATCACGTGTGTGAGGTCGTATTATATTTATTTAATTATAGTATGGCAATGGTATGTTACATTGCGCGTACTTACTTGTCGTTCATACGGAGTGTGGTCTTAGTGCATCAATGTTTCCAGGATAGGTAAAGCCTTAACAGTTCAACTCAAATTGTGGCCAGTGATGACGATGGAAGGCTTTAAAAAGAAAAAAGTATAAAGGGTTTTCAAATATCATTAGGAAATAACTTTTACATTTATGTATCTTTTACATTTATCTGTCATAAAATATTATTAAAAATATTAATCAAAATAAGTGATTACTTAAGCTAATATTATGAAATAAACTCTAGGGCGCTTAAAATATTGTTTTGTCGCTTACAACTATTCGCTTATAATGCAGTCATAATTAAAATTTATCGATATTTCATATTATCACTTTATTTACATTTTTTTATATACAAGAGGGATGCAAACGAGCAGGCGGCTCACTCGATGTTAAGTGATTACCGCCGCCCATGAACAGAAGGCATAGAAGGTGCGTTGCCGGCCTTAGAGTGCCCCTTCCCCCCCAGAATTGGGGGAGGGGGGAGGGTGTGTGTAGGCCTCCGGTTACCTGCACTCACCAGACGAAACGCAGAAGTTTGTTAGACTTCTACTTCACGCCGGTATTCTGTGAGGTCGTGGTACTTCCCCGGTAGAGCCGGCCCATTCATGCAATATCAAAAGCTGATGCGTGGCTCTAGCACTGTTAAAATAAAACATACAAATTAATTATAAGAATAACATTAATAATTACATAATTACAGATAAGATAACAAATTATCTTCTATTTGTCAGTTTGCTGTATGTCTCGAGAACCAACATCTAATTAGAAATAGACGACTAATTAACACGACAATCGCATCACACGCATTCTTGTTTACAATGTTGAATGCCATCAATGAGATCGAATAACCTTTCTTACAGTTACTATTTCTTGTTTCTTACATAACACAGTAGTGAAGAAGTTGCTATTATTTAAGTGGAGGAAGGGTTACGTTCTCTTCTTTCAATTTTACTTTGCTTTTGTATAAACATATTCATAAGTTAAAATTCATTGTTGATCACTTGTACACAATTCACTTTATTTAATTAATTTTATTAAATTAACCGACCGGTTTCGCCTTACGGCATCATCAGGGTATGCCCTGATGAACAATGAATTTTAATGCAATGGAATTTCACCAAGTGACAACAATCACAAGTAAAATTATATATTCATAAGTGTCACAGTTCTTAGATATCTATGAATTTCTTTAATTATTATAAATTATACATTTAATTTATAAAGATTAACAAAAGCTTAATTTCAATCAACCGTTGCGTAAATCTGTCTAAAGCAACAATAAAATAATTAATAGTAATTTATAAAGAACACATCTGATCCCTTTCATTTGATATATCTTTTTTTACACTATACAAAAAGAAATAACGTAGCAATAAGAATTTTTTTCTTATTTCTTACCACGAAACCAAACTTTATTTTTCACCTTCCGTCTTCTTACTTTCAGGGAGTTGTTGGTTAACCACATCAAGCTAAGGCATCAGGAAATTCACGGGTATGCTTCACAACTCCTGTGAATTCTCCCAGTGCCAAGGCCTGACACGGATACAAATTGATTCTTCGCAATCTCGTTGTTTCCATTTAAAAAAAAAACACAATAATAATGTGACGGTCGAATAACTTGCTGGAAGATTGAGGAACGTTCGATTTTTAAACATGAATCAATTCAGCAATGTAGTAAGTGAAAACAAAGATGTTATTGAACAAAATCAAAGATATAAGTGAAAAATAGATTTATAACAAAATCATCGATATAAATAAGATACGACAATTTCTATTGTATTAAAAATATGCTAATTATTTTAAAAATTGTCTATTCCATTAATTACATTCTTTTCTATTTAGTCTATTAGAGCTAATTATACATATAGTTCCATTAAATCTATTTCAATTCCTTCGTTAGTTCCTAACCACAATTTTAGGATACGACATATAAAAGATACCCAAGACTTAATTGCTATAAAGGAATGTTTTAATAGTTAATTGAGGATGACAAACTAGATAGTATTACGTGAATATTACGTATTTTAACTACAACTAAAATTCATAGGTCAAAGTATTTATCTGGTATCGTGGTATCATACGTATGTCTGTTTGATTCGTTTCCTCGTATCGATTCGTATATTGCCAGCTTAACGCTAGATGTGTTAACTATTATTGAACGTGTATTAAATTAATATTTTCATGCATATTCTGACGACCATCGTGGACAAGAGGCGTAGACACCGGTTTTCATAGTGTCGCCAGCTCTCAGGTCCCGGGTTCGATTCCCGGTAATTAAATTAAATATCTTCACGCAATTCCCAATATAGGGGTAGACAGAGGTCTAGACAATTAAGTCGTTTCAACCCACCTTCCACCTTAGATCTTTTTGGGACAACATGACCCCGTGAGCCCGTCGCCGTCTTAATGTTCAAGCCAACGACAGTATTCATACATAAGTTTTTAAAAAACCCTGGTACAGGTACCTGATATAGGTACGAGCCTGACATCTGGGGATCGAACTCGGGTCTGGGTTAATATAGAAAACACTTTTTGAAATTGGATAGATGTTACACAAAATCAAAAATAATGCATCATAAATTTCAGATTCATATTTTTAAAACTAACATCATTTCGTAATGTGGTTCCTCTGACGGAAAAGAAAGCAGTGAAATGTTTTTTTTTATATTTTTTTATCACATAATATTGTAATCACAAAACTTGTTGAAGGTAGTAAAGAATTAGTACGTTTAGTTGCTGATGTTATATTCAGTATTGCTAGTCATGGCCAATTTCCTAAAAGTTTTTCATTTGTCATTCAATAATAGACATTAATTCACAGAACTAAAACTTTTCGAACTAAATACATATAAAATGACGTCAAGGCTCGAATCACAAATGGAAGGTACAAAGGGATAACACTTTATTGAATTGAAATGTCATCGATTCTCTATTCGTTGCCGGCCTTTGTGCAGAACAAAGTCAATAGAAAATGCTTTTATGATAATGAAAAAACCTTCCATTTGCACAATTGTATTTTTATAAACTAATGTACATAGCCCCGGGATATCGACCTATCGAACTTAGAATTATCATTTGAAACTGACCATAGCCTAAGGGCTTAAGATTCGGCTACTTCAGGTCGCAGATTATTTAGAAAAGTGAAATATTTACGTATGTAATGAATGAATTAATGTTTAGTCTTATGAATAGAATTGCTAGTCTTCCTTTTTTAAATCTAAGTCTTTTTGTAAGTGTCATAAGATGACGGTTAAATAGTTTTGGTGGCTGAACACTACGTAAGGTGCTTTTCGTAGTCACAAGCTTTAAGCAGAACAATGAGAGGTGGAAGTTTGGTTGGCGAAAATTCTGATACTGCGTTACCAGAAAATGCTTTACTTGCTGAGCGTGATGATTGTAGAAAAACCTCCGTTATGGGAGAGGTCAATGCACTGTAGTAGAGTGCCATATCCTGTTCATGGACACGTAAAGGAGTAAAGCAGGTGTGTAGACGCTGTCACGGAAAATTATTAAACTATTGTCGATAATATTTCATTCATTCAGATATTTCATAGATTCAGTTCATTTTTCAAAACTATATCAGTACAAGATACCAATGCCTGAATGGGACAGATTTACTAACGAGATTTTCCTTTTCATTTGTCAAGATGTAAAAAAAATATCTTCATACCGAACTGGAAACTAAACAGTCATGCTAGCCGAATGGTTGGGTGATCGGAATTCGAGTCGAGATACTTGAGTTCGATCCTCCGCTCGTACCAATGGGATTTCGTCATCGTTTTTCGTAAAATCGTAAAGTTAATTTTAAATAAAATGGTTGAAGTTATTTAAGTAAAATTATATGTTAATAAGTATTATAAATATAATTTTGTTGCTGTAAATCTTCAATTCTGTAAAATATATTTTAGTATTCAAATATATATTCAATATCTAAAACTATTTTTTTCATATACAATACAGCATACATAAATGGCGGTCTGTTTGTACCCGGTTACCATGACAACGCATTGCGATAGGGTGCTATAACACCCCGCCGTGAAATGTATTGAATGCACGTCACACTGCTTACTTTGGGTAAATTTAATGACACGTAATATGTTATTGGAAAGCACGGTGTTATTTTTGTATTAATGATGACTAGTTTTGCCGTGTGGTGCAAGAATTACCACCCCTTTATTCGTGTGGGTGAGGTAAGAGGAGACTAAGGGTCGTAACAGACTATAGATATCAGACCAAAATCAATCTTCAATTTAATGTATTTTCTCAAAACATGTAATTATAAGCATGTAATCCATGAAAATTTTTGTACAATGTTTTACCATATATGCAAATATTACAGAAAGTTTTGGTGGCTAATTAAATACCAAATCATAAATTATTAAATTTAATAATAATTTAGTTAATTTAATTTATAAATAGTGATAAATTATATCAATAAATAATTTAAATATGTTAATTTAATTTAAAACTTAAGAGATATATTAAATAAAATATTATTATAAATCTGACAGTGTTTTGGCTACGAGGCTCCTTATGGAAGAGACCTCTAGTAGATTTTTATGAGTCTTTATGTAAGTATAAAAGTATGTAATGAAATGTTATTTCTTTTATCGATAGTCTATTGTCGATAGAATATTCTTTCATATTAGTTATTTTTATTTCTTGTTTGCAAAACTATTTCTATGATTTAAGAACAGTTAAAGAGAAAAGAGAGAAGTAGAGAGTTTTGCGTCGAAGCTTGGCTTGGTAACATACGGGATTAGGATGAAAACTAGCCAGCAATTTACCTAATTGTACGTTGTTACTTCAAAAAACTTAAACCGAAGAAGAATTCCCCTGAGGACTGAGATGGAATGCCTAATTACACGTAAATACACTGGCCTTTAAGAATGCGAATCCGTGAGCAATCTATCATCTTTATTCTTTGATTAGAAAAATAACGCCTAGGATTCTTAAATAACAAAAATCTTCTTTATGTTCACGCCATTCCCATTCTGGGTTGGACAGAGGTCGAGACAATTGAGTCCTTTCGATCTACCTTTCACCGAAGACATTTTTTTCCAAAAACTAGACATGTGGTGAACTTGTCGCTGTTCTATTGCCTGGGAAAGGAATTCGGGTTTCTTGACTCGAATTACGATCTCTTAACCGCTCGACTATTGACACGGCTTAGGATTAAATTCTTGAGTATACATATTTTTGCACATTTATGTTGGTCACCTAAAGCCTATCTATTTTAAAGGAAATTTATATATATTTTTCTTAACCCGAAAGTCAAACATTAACAAGTAACAGGGATTGGATTGCGTGTTAAAATCACTGAATATAACGTAATATACAACCCTTAATGTTGATAAAGCCCCTCCTATTAGGGAGGGTCGTTCGAACTAGGCCACCCCGCAGCCAAATGACCCTGTTGCCCTTTACTGTCAAAAGATTTTACCTAAATTGGGACATGCTGTTGTTTCTAAAATACTGAGTCATTGTATACGTATTCTTTTACGTACACGGGGCAATTACTCAATAAAAAAACTTCTAAAAAGTTATTCCAAAAAATACAAAAAGCAATCTTTTATACATCGTTCAGTATACTTTTTTTCTTGATCCTAATTTTATACCGTATAGTTAAAGAACAAATATATTCCCCCTTTTTATCCCCTAGATGTCGTAAGAGGCGACTGTAGGAAAAGCTTTGAGAGAATAGCTATTAAAAAAAAAAACTAGACCAAAATACAGGATCCCTGCGACGGGCAGCAGTATTTAAAATGCAATGAGTCTGGTGATGCGATCGCCAATTGTCTCATGTTTATACAAAACATTTTCTTTGCATTGAAACTATATTTATTTTAAAGAATTGAAAGAATAACTAAATATTTTTTACTTCATTTAACTTTTCCGTAGGTCACAAATTTAGAGACATTCCAAAGGTCTAGACAATTTAGTACCACATTACACCGGAGCTTATTTTGTGTCAACGTGACAGGTAGACCTGTCGCCGTCTTTGAGGCCAAGCCATCGATATAAATACTAAAAGGTTCTGAAAAAAACTCATCGGTACGGCTTTCCTCCTGGTGATCGAACTCTGGTCTCTTGACTTGAATTTCGTTTACCCAACCACTCGACTATCGTGACTTATTCGTTTAGATTACTAGTAAGTTTACATTTAGTATTTTTGTAATAAATTCTATGCATATTGCGTTTGTTATTTCAAAAACCAGAAACACCCTAAACCAAAAAGTCAAGGATGAAAAAGTAATGGGAACGATTTTGCATACATACATCATCTCTATAGCTCCGCCCGTCCTAAAAGCCGTGACTTGTGAATAACGCGTCTTTTCCACTCTCACTCCTGGCAAGGTGTGCCGAATATGGAAGCTTTTATACCCGGCGAAAGATTGCTTCGCTCTGTCATAATTCAGTAAGTTTTTGGGTTTGTTATGATCGCATAAGTTTTCCGCTGGTATAATTACAATACTTACATTTATTTAATAGCTCTGTAAATGTACTCGTATATACATTATTACCATGTATACCTAATATGTATATTTTTGTGAATTTTAAGCATTTAAGACGTTCCAAATCTTGTTACAATAGAAAGAGCAAAATTATGAAAATCAACTGACGAGGACAGTATTCGAACCCCCGACCTCAACCGTAACGATGCGACGCGCTTACCTCCGAGCTAGCGTACCACTATCAGTGAAAATAATTAGGATATTTTAAGACATAATTAGGATATTTTAAGACATTTTAGGATAATTATACGGTAGCGTACGTGTACTTATATTACGTATTTATGTACTAAAACTTAATTATTTTTTTTATATCTAATGTTATGCACCTTTACAATAAAGGCCACAAGGGGCAGACTTAAGGCATTTTCTACCAGTCTATACTGGGCATAGCGAGACCGTAGGACAACTGTAACATTGAACATGCATACATTAGTTTTTTTTTTTTTTTTTTTTTAATAAAACCAGTACGTAATTTATTCATTGCTACCCTAAACTAAAAAAACATTCGTTTGATCGGCTTATAATGACCGTTATTCTTTCCCGAGCAACGTGTCACGCGACCATTGGTTAATTAAATAATATTGCCCCAACACTACGGTCACGTGACTGTAATCTTGAAAAATCTAACCATGGCGACTAATGACGTCAGAGGTTGGCGTTTGTAATGGAGTTAGTGGCTATGATAAAGCTTTTTTTTGGTTTTAAGAATAATTTTTAATAATTCGGTAGAGTTTAGTGTATGAATGTTTTTTTTAATAAAACTATTATTGGCCAGTTTCATTCATGTAACGCAATACCTAACAATACCTAACTCCCGCATTACCTAATAACCGCAATAGTATCGCATATTGTTATATTTGGTGCATATAATGCAATATTTTACCAGGGGCTTCGCTCGCCTTAATAACTGTCAAAGTCATAATCATTGTTGTTAGAAGGTACATAATATTGTTATATGGTTATTTCTCTAACAAATAGAAACAGCAGATGGTATACATAACGGAAAAGTGATCTGGACGCCAGTATCTACTTACAAATTTGGGTGTGTTAAGTGTCAAAAGTGTCAAAATGACCTCAATTAGCCCCTGTCTTCTTACAAATAAAAAATGGTGGGGCACGTTAAACTTTTATAGCTACGATATAAATAATTTTATATTATTATATATATAATTTTTTTTATTTTGTATATTGTATTGTAATTTTCGATGGGATTTCTATTTAGAAACATATATCCTAAGTTACTTGCTGACAATGAAGCATTGGTGAAAGAAATTATAAAATTGATTTTGTGATTTAAGCGTTATAGCGTAACAAACAAAGTTATCTTCGCATTTATAATATAAGTTTCATAAACTTAAGTACGAATTATATCGTACCTGTCACGTTGTCCCGAAAATATTTTCGGTGGAGGTGGGTCGAAACGACTTAATTGTATAGACCTCTGTCTACCCCTGTATTGGGGATTGCGTGGAGATATATATTTATATTATTAATAATATAAGTCATATCTACCATACCTTGTTCGCTTTCCCAACCAAAATATACCATCCCCTTTCTTTCGTGAATGTCGTAAGAGGTGACTAAGGGAAAATCCTTAAAACATCAATCGGCCACAGAAATATGGCCATCACGAAAAATACGAGACCAAAATTCAGCGAGAGATCAGAGCAATTTACATGATATTGTCCATACCATGTATTTGTCTATATTTGCCGTTCTAACTTTCAAGATTAAACTCTAGTAGAATTCTTGCATTTAAAATAAACGGATTTTCGGATATTATCGCGTTTTTAATTAGTTTTTACAAACTATTTTTATTTCCCTACTTTTCGGATGGTTTACAGCATCCGTGGTCACGCGATAAAATCCGAAAATCGTTTTATTTTAAATGTGTAGTATTCGCGTAAATACGAGAAATCAGAATTCTTGCAATTAGAAAAAGAAAGAAAATATCAATACATACTAGTATGTTCCAACATCAACGTAACATCGCGTGGTTACGGACCATTTAGTTAAAGCTATGATCATGAGTCGTAAGGTTATAACCCACTTATATCGATAATAAAAAAAGAAGAGTCACGATAGGCGAGTGGTTGGGTGATTGGAATTCGATTCGAGAGACCCACGTTCGATCCCCAGGTCGTTAACTTATGGACAATTCATATCTCTCTTCACCTGTCACATTGTCCAAAAAAAATATCTCTGGAGAGAGGTGGGTGGAAAAGACTTTATTGTCTGGACCTCTGTCTAGTCCAGTTTTATGAATAGCTTGAAGAATGTTGATGTTTTAGTTCATAGTATTTGTTACACTATGAACTAAAACATCAACATTTTTATCATGTGTCGTGAAACGTTAGGCCTGTATGCAGGACTACTTTATTGGACTTGATATAGACTGAAAATGTAAGCTGGAAACTACATAGATCTTATACAAGGCTCTGTTATTTTAATTTCACGCATTTCCCAACCCCGATACGCCAAATTCTAGATTTGTTTAGGCCTTTTGCCTGACATTTCATCGGAGCTTATTAGAGACAATGTGGTGTGCCTGTCGCCGACTTAGAGTCCAATCAACAAACAATATTTTTACATAAATGTATACTTTCATAAATAAATATTTCTATGAATATATAAGGCTTACTCTTAATGCACGAGGGAAGCATTGCTCCGGTATAAGATTGACAGATACATAAAAAAAATATCTTCACGCCATTCCCAGTACAGGGGTAGACAGAGGTCTAGTCTAGACACTTAAGTTCCTTCGACCCACCTACCACCGAAGATATTTTTTGGGACTAAGTGACAGGCGGTGTGCCCGTCGCCGTCTTTGTACAAGCCAATGTACATAAAGACGGCGACGGGCCATCTTTAGGACGGGCAACATGAACCGAACTTAGGTTTTTTTTTTTTTTAAAAACCTATTGGTACGAGTCTGCCACCTGGCGATCGAACTCGGGTCTCTCGAATCGAATTCCGATCACTCAACCACTCGGATCGACAGATGCATGATTTTTTCTAAATCAATAACGTCTTAAACGTTAAAAATTATTTTAATTAATTAGGGAGGTAAATAAAAATATTCTACCGCACATAGTTTCGTCGAAAAAATACATTACTTACTTTATAAAGTAATTATACTACACAACGATAGCTATCACCTATCACGTTGTCCCAATTAGGCCTCGAAAGTTGGACCGAAAAGACTTTATTATATCTAGAACTTTGGGTACGATATTTCTATGAATATGAGTGAAGATATAAATAAAATACTACATAGTATCATATTATGGTTAGACGACATTCGCGGACGAATGGCATACGCTGATTTTCACGGTGTCGAAAGTTCTGAGACCCCAGGTTCGAATCCGGTCGGGTGAATGTAGTAAACACTTTTTCTACGTTTTCAGGGTCTGTGTACCTTTGTTGTTTCTGATTCCATAACACAAGTTCTTAAGCTACTTACTTTGGGATCAGAGCAATGTATCTAACTATGTAAAAATATAGTATTACAGTATCAGTTATCTTTAAAGATAGCAAGATATATCACTTGTCAGAGACTAAGACGCTTACCAAGACAACCTAATTAAAATATACTCTTGGATAAAAATGCAACGACCTGTCATAATTTCAAGTTTGTCGTACTTTTCGAGTTGTGCAGCTACAAACATATAGATGTTTTTTATACATTTAGATTATAATGTACTTATAATATAAAAGAAACTCATATGAACATATCTTAAAACAATGAAGTTACTTTCCAACAAAAACATAGTTAATTCGAGCTGTCATGTTATTTTAAAAGACATTTCAGCTGTATATGGATTTTCGTTACAATTATGGTATTAATTATTATTTGTAACATAACAGAAACATTGTTTTTATGCTAAAATATGTCCGTCTGTGCAGACAACATTAATTGTAAAAGCCAAGGACCCAATTATAACTTGTAATTTCTTACATACTCATGCTATGACTCAGTAGTTAGCATATCTCTCTAATTTCTAGGCTTCAATACCTACTGAAATATGAAAAAAAAATATCTTCACGCTATTCCCAATACAGGGGTAGACAAAGGTCTAGTCTAGACAATTAAGTCTCTTGACCCACCTTTTACTCACTTAACCATTATCAATACCAATGGTTTATTAGGGGAGGGTCAAGAGTACTCGGATACCTAGACGAAAGCGAAAGAGGTATGTAAGGATCGTGGACACTTGTCGATCTGTTCTCTCTGGCTACTCCATCAGGGACTGTGCGTGAAGATATTTAAGAGACAGTTTATTACTCTTACGTAAAAGATATGTACTCGTACTTACTCGAGCACATAGTCATATTCATCATATGTACATAACACGAACGTTGCCCTAGCATGTTTCGAACTTACAAGTCCTAGCTTCGAAGGTATGGTCACCACCAACTAGTTTATCGGGCATCTAATATATTAGAAAACAATTTAACACGCAATGATTACTAGAAAGGTTAGAATGACCTCAAAAATACCGTTAGTCACCGACAGATGGTTTACCTTACGGAACCCTAAAGCGTTAAATTCGTTTTGTAGCTCATCTGTGTTTAAAAATACTTAACCTTTAGATCCACGTGCTCTGTAATGTTATGCATTTTTGGTATACAGCTGATTCTCTCCTTAGTTTGTAGGTAGTTTCTGGAAGTCATGTTTTTTATTTGTCTAAGCATTTTTATAGTAAAATAACAAAAAGTAATTTTGTAAGTATGCGGCACTTATTGGGTAAATTGGAAAGGTTACCTGCATTAACAAAGGTTAAAGCTGGGTAACGTCCTGCATACTGTTCAAGTGCGGTTCGGGTTTTATTTTATTTAATAAATTTATTATCACTTCTCAGATCCATAGATGACGAAAGGCGAGTGGTTGGGTGACATTTCGAATTGAGAGACCCTAGTTCAATCCCCTGGTGATTGGATCGAATCAATGAGTTCTTTCTTAATTTTTAAAAAAAGATCTTAAATGTCTGGAATTCTGTCTACCTCAGGATTGGGAACAGCGTGAAGATATATTTTTATATTTCGGAACAATAGCTTGCTAGATGTGCTTGAGTAATAAGTAATTGTTTATAAGTAATAATTGTAAATTGTTGGGTAATAAGTTTTTCCGAAACTTATGCATGATTTTGGAAACACGCTTAGCGCCAGGCTCACCGCTTGTCACGTTGATTATCTGGTTGTTAGTTTTGGTGTTTGTAGTAATAAATTATTAATTTTAAAGCATGTAAGTTATGCTGAACTTTTTGTTATTAAATTAAAGCGCTCAACCACGGTAGCTCAGACGTATGGGCGTTGCCACGGTTCGGCAAAAGTCGCGGCTAGTATGCCGCCTGTAATAGTTGCAATTTTAAAGCAATTTTTTCTCTTTAATTTAATGCTTCAGCTGCTTACTTTGAGATCGGAGCAATGTATCGGAGCAATGTGGTTCCAATCTATGTATCTATTAATTATTAAAAAACATAAGCTTTGTTTACACGTACCCTAAACTGTTTAGATCTTTTGCTACCCTAGTATTGGAAATACGGTCGTCAGACATTTTATTTCTTTTGTTGTATTTCTCAGAAAGTATGCCCATATGGGGAATAGTTATCCCACCATCGATGGGTTTCCATTACTATTTTTAAAGCTTTTAATTTAGTCACCTTTCACCACACCAGCAGCGTAGAAAATAGCAAGTTGTATACTTACGCTGAAAACATGCGACATATTATTCTAGATAGAATATTTGTTTAAAAATTGTTTCTAGAAACTTTTTTTTTATTATTCGATTATATGCATGTTTTATTTCCTATAACAATCGGAAGAACGCAAACAACAAAATATAGCAACGTGATACTTAAAATTCAATATTTGAACGATTCATTATTCTTATAAAAATATCTTAAATGAATTTTATATCTTTGCGATCAATAACTTAATGTCCGAGACGTAAAAATGTATCGATAAAATATGAAATACAATGTGAAGTTAATAGTGTAGGTATCACATTATCCCGAAATGCCTTAAAAACCAAATATATACACAAAGAACTCTTTGTCGATGAAGTATAAAACTCAAACATTTTTTTGTATTGATTAGTAATCCTTTTTGACCCTATTTAGCGTTAATTTATTACATATTTACGAATACTCTAAAAATTAATACGAGACGCTGACGCAGAGTTGCCAGTACGAAAAACAAAAAGGCGAAGTTGTTCAATTTACTTGGTTTTCCGCTTTTTTTTTATATAAATTTAAAGTGGAGTGTTATAGACTGCTAAAAAGAAGTCACGCACAATTTAGCTAAACGAATATTCTCAGATTTTACACTTATCTCCAAAAACTTGGAATTTAAAAAGTTAGTACCAAAATTTGCCAAATCATTGGGGGTGTCTTCTGATTGAAAGGTGTATATTTCTATTCATACATATACTAGCTGAGCTCGTGTAAAGTAATATGATAAAACTGTTTGTTTACACACATACATTTTAACAAAAATTTAATTTTCATTTTTAAAAAGCGATATGAAACACACATGCATGTCCTTCACGGGATTCGAATCCTGGGAAGATGAAGTAAGCTAATCAAGCCCTCAAAAAATTGTCGAAATATTCAGCTTAACAACCAACTATAAAAGGTACTATAAAAGGTTAACATAAATCAATCGCAGTACAGACATAAATCACTATATTCTTTAGGTTATATATAAAATATAAAACATACATACAGTTTAAGACTTTCTGAATGTTTATTTATTCTGCCAATTAAAGCGAGCGACTCAAGGCTGTGAATTGAGACCGAGACTATATACTGTTCGCCTGTACATATACTAAATATTCCTAACGTAAATGTGTTTCAAATAAATCAAATGTATTCTAGACAAGTAAGTTTTTCGGTATCCATTGAATTTTTTTAAAATAAAACTTCAAACATAGTCCTTCTTGGGGAAGCCAGAGAGAACAGATCGCCAAATCCTTTCGCTTCTTTTAAATTTATCATTTTCATCATAAACGCACGTCTGGGCATTAAAGTACTCTTGAAGCTTCCGAGCAATTTGCTCATATGGTCTTCGAAAGTAAGTCTTTGCATACCTCGACCCGTTTCAATGTTAACTTTCGCGCTATAATTTTCTTCACCGTTCAGTCTTCGCACATTTTTTCAACCTACCCAAACTATCGAAGTCGGGCGGGCTTCTATTTATCTATTTTAGTAATACGATAATCTTTTAATATTATATCATTAAAGTCGAGATGTATGCTTCTTCAGATGATGGTAAGTTTGACTGTCCTCAATTAGTAAATCGCACTAACATTTTATTGACTTTGATCTATTTTACTTATCTGCAGACAATTTAAAAAATACATCAATGAAAATTTATTACAAACAAAAAATGTATACTAATAATTTTACTAATAACTGTTAACATACGATTTTTTTCTTTCTTATTTAGGTTATTCAACAAAACTTTACATAGTAATTCGAGGAAAATGCGGTTGTACATTAATTTTTAAGATTTAATATTGGTATTATTGTAATAAGACTGTAATGTACAACAGTTTTATATCCCAATTAAAATAAAAGAAAAACAATATACGTATATCCATTTTTAGGATAAGGTCACCAGTCATATTATGAATCTCTTCATTTCGTTTTCGGTTTGTCAAATCGGTTGAATTTTTGAGGATTTTTATAAATTTGCATTATTTGATTTGATACTTGATTCTATCATAAGTTCTCATCGTTTGTTTTTTTTTTTTATAAATTATAGTATATTTAGGGATTCTATTACAATTAAATTCCTTTAAGTTATATTTTTATCGCTATTAATGAGTTTCAATCTTGGCACCGCCTTCAAAGACATCAGTGAGATTTATTGTCACGAATATAACGACCTCCGTGGTTTTCATGGTATCGCCAGCTCTGTGGTCCCGGGTTCGATTCCCGGTCGGGTCAATGTAGAAAACACTTTTTATATGTTTTTTCTGTGAGGTAAGGTACTTGTGATACCTTCGTTGTTTCTGATTCCATAATACAAGTGATGCTTACTTTGAGATCAGAGCAATGTATGTGATGTTGTCCCTATCTACGTATGGTAATAGTTTTTAATGCATGACGTCAATTATCGTTAGTAAATGAAGATAAGAATAATTGAATGATGTCTGTTGTTACTGATGTGCGACAAGATAAGTAAGGGTAATTTGAACCACTCAAATGTTGACCTTTCTGTTACTCTTTCTGTTACTTTTAACAGTGGTAGAGCCGCGCATCTGCTTTTGCTGTTGCATGAGTGGGCCGGCTCGACCGGGGAAGTACCACGACCTCACAAAATACCGGCGTGAAGTAGAAGTCTGCTCTGTTCTGCGTCTCGTCTGGTGAGTGCAGGTAAACGGAGGCAACACACCCCCTTCTCCAATTCGGGGAGGGCTGGGGGGTGTTGGCCTCCGGTTACCTCCGCAATGCCTCTGGTATTGCGGGCGTTTATGGGCGGTGGTAATCACTTACCATCACGTGAGCCACCTGCTCGTTTACATCCCTTTGCTATAAAAATACTCACTAATTACAAATATATAAATAAATAAATATCTTAACGCAATTCCCTACATAGGGGTAGACAGAGGACTAGTCTAGACAATAAAGTCCCTTTGACCCACCTTCCATCGAAGATATTTTCGGGACCACGTGACAGGTGGTGAGTCCGTCGCCGTCTTTATGTCCTAGCCAACGATATAACGATGCTACACCTGGGGATCGAACTTGAGTCTAATCCTGAAATTCCGACCATCCTACCACTCGGCTATCGTGACTCACAAATTACAGTTTTCTTAAACTATTTTGTCATGTACTATACTTATTTCTTATATTATTTTTCCAACTCACAGAATTCCATATTTATGCAGGAAATTAAAAACATAAGCTTGATAATTACGGCTCAAGCTGTAATTTGCAGAATCCTTTCAAGAATTAATTGCGCTGCTAGTAAAATAAAAAAAAATGGGTTTTGTGACAATTCAAATATTTTAGTGTTTTTTTGCTGCCAATTGTGCATTACTGTAGTTTGTTTGGGACACTCTTCTGCCTAAACTGTTGCATGGTTTTCAGCTTATTCTGTATTATGTCTGACTTAGGTTATTATAGTATCCGAAGTTGGGTTATTTGTAACAACACCTATACATACATATATATACATGAATGTGCAGCTTTCTGTATAGATATTATTTATTTGTGTTATGTTCCATAAAATCATCAAATCTGTGAAGTGGTTACCGTATAAAAAACAGTATGACATTCAATCTCTTTACGGAGCCGAATCATAATTTTTAAAATATTCCTTAAAATTATTACTACTTGTAGAACAATTCAATTCTAACCTTTGGTCGTTTTTAGTCCGATTTTTAGTTTCTCATAATACTAAATAATGACTGAAATGTAAACTCCGTAAATTCCGTATAGGCTGCGGTGTCTCTGATCGAAGTTTGACCAGTTTATCTGCGACCTACCTCAATGTGTTGCTCGTTTCTTAGGTATTGGCCAGTGACGATTTAAAAGAAATAAGTTTAACAACTTTTATGATTTTTTTTTTATTATAATAGATAGAACGCCTGCTGTCAGGCACTAAATGTACATTGAGATTCAGTTGTGAAAAAATTATAATATTGTCGTAAACAAATTGTTACACAATGACTTATTCAATTTCATTTTCAGAATGAAGTAGATATTATAGAATTGTGTGAGGTTAGATCATTCCCGCCATTTTTATTGAATTGTTACTGCTGGATATCATAGAATAATTTTACGTATAAATTATTGTTTTATAATTTTCATTATAAAAATAACAAATGTTTTAATTGCACGTACCTCAGTGAGCTGTCTTTTTTTTAACTGTACATTTTCGAACGCTCTTTGAAGAGTTATCTGTAAATAGATAAATGAAATGTTAATTTTAACAACATATTGTAAAAACGTAGTGGCTTTATTCTTTAAGATTTTTTTAAAAATACTGCATAGGTGACTATTACTTATACCTACCAATATCTGATACTTTTGCGTAGGGGACCACTAAGAAAAAACCTTAACAAATATTAACTATAAGAATGAGTGAGTAGTATAGGTCTCCTATCACATTTCAGGTATTACCCGGACAAGTATTTGGTTTAGGCATGCACAAATCCGTGCATGCCTAAATGAAAATTCATGAAAATTTGCGATAATCACCTACCCCAATGGTTGATTTGCGCGAGTGTAACATATTCTTCATTAATGAAAAATCAAATAGGACATTTTCAGCCTTTTCTACAAAAACGGGTACAAATAAATAGACAATATCTAGACAAATACCTCCTTTCGACCCAACTTTCATCGAAGACATTTTTTGGGACAATGTGACAGGTGGAGAGCCCGTCGCCGTCTTTATGTCCAAGCTAAAGATATGTATCGTACATAAGTGTAAAAAAATCATTAGTATTAGCCTTGATGATCGAATTCGAGTCTCCTAACTCGAATTCCGATCACCCAGCCACTCGGCAATCGGCAAACGAAACCTGCTTTCCCAAGTACTTCACATAATGCATGCAATGATCACAACAAACATCAGGAAGATCTCACTCAACCAATTGCAAACAGGTGTGAAAATAATCGAGATAACAAGCAAAATGTTAAAGCGTTGTTACTTGTCTCAATCGGTTCAAAAGCGAACCCAGTCGTGACTGAGCGACTAATTAAGCAGCGGTAGAATATTTTAAAGTTCCGTCGATGTCGGAATAATTGGAAATCGCTATGAACTAGATGCCGACAGGTGAACGGATGCCGTCGTGTATTTCATCGTGACGGCATCCACTAGTGTTGTGACTAAATTGTCTGTTATTTATGACGACTCGTTCTGCGTAATGTATTATTATTTTGTTCTGCTGTATTACATTTCTAGTCCGATAAGCAATATTATTATATCTCTAGAAAGACATTTCTATATTGTAGCAACAGTTTAAGGTTATAACTGGTTATCACAGAGTACAAAATACAAAATAGACGCATGTCGAAAAGAGGAGGTTATCAATTCGTGTATATTTGTAATTTTGTTGATCTTTTCAATCATTGTAGTAGTCTACTCTATCTTATCGTCTATGTTTCTGTTGTTATTATTACTTGTTGATGTTATTATATGTAAAAGAATCCTCTACTAGGGAATAACTGTGAATAAGGTAGTACGAAAATCGCACAAAAATTAGCATAGTGAGTGATGTCCTGCTCTAATCTTTCTCAAGTAAATGAGAGTAGTTTTACGTCGAGCCGCGGGTATTTACGAGCTTCTACTCTACTACAAAAATGTCACAATGCTATTAAGATAAATAAAATAAAAAATAAAATATCTTTACGCAATTCCCAAAACGGGGGTAGACAGAGGTCGAGTCCAGACAATTAAGTCCCTTCGACCCACCTTCCACTGAAGATATTTTCGGGACAACGTGACAGGTGAGTGGTGAGCCCGTCACCGTCTTTATGTCCAAGTCAACGATATTCGTACATAAGTTTTTGAAAAACCCATTGGTACCAGCCTACCAATTGGGGATCGAACTCGGGTCTATTGACTCGAAATTCCGACCACCCAACCACTCGGCTATCGTGACTTTTTGCAATTAAGATAAGACTTAAAATTTCAACTGCTGCCAGCGGGACACGATGGATCGATAGTAAGCGCTCGCCAGTACGGCGCAAGCCGCGAGTTCTGGATCTACCTGAATGTGAAGAGATCGCGAAGTGTTATAAGCATTGCACAGCTCTTTCGCTTATCTTATATTTCCTGTATCCGAGTTATTTTAACCCAGCCCCCCCCCCCCCCAACCTCACCCCTTTTAGAACGATTTGCTGACAAGGTCTTCGAAAGTTAGCCGCGGCCTACCTCGACATATTTTATTGTTATAATTACCGCTGTATAGTTTCTTTCCCATTCCCCATTTAATCAAAAGAAACGGATATAAGAAGGAAAATCATTGGTCTCTAAAATGTTCCGAAATAACACCCAATTAAATATATGAAGCTATATAAAAGTGATCACTACACCTGAACAGTTTAAAAATACATCTAATGTATGTATACATACATATGTATGTATACACGTATACATGTATGTATGTATACATGTGCACGACGAATCCAAGAACATAATAATTCAGTAGCGGTTCAAAAACAACTTAATACACGAACGTAAGACACAATGAAGGTAATATAAATTTAGTGTAAATAAAATGGGGCAAAACTCGGAGTATTCATGAACGGGTAACACCGTGAGTAAGCAACATGGGCTATTAAATTTAATGGAAAGTAATAAATTTAAATCCGTAAAGCGACATCCGTTAAGGAATCGTTGAGCCGCTGGTCACACCAAGTTAGGGCATAACCTAAATACTGGATCGGACGGTGGTAGAGGCAGCAAATAAATTAAGCAGACATTACAGCATTTGTCGTTTTTTAATTAAATCCTATAAGTAATTTTAATTGATCGGACACGTCGATTTTTCCGAGGGACGATAACGGAAAACAAATTGTTACGCAATTTATTTATTCATAGATTATTTACCAGATTAGATACTCTTTGATTAGTACGTTTGAATGAATGAATGAATGAATGAATGAATGAATGAATGCTTTTATTGTACACCACAAAAAATACAAGAAAACAAATGAACTTTCGTTTGTTGAAACGTTTGTCGAAGCTTATGAAAGCATATGTCATCTCTTTCTCTCTAAACATTATTCAAATGAAAGAAAGGAAACGTTTGTGCTTTTTGTACATAGCGTATATAGAACGGCTAACTTTCGATATGTTAGTTTCTCATCTGTATGATGAGTGAATTTGAAAGTTTAAGGTGTACGGGTGTCATAAAGTTACAATTTATGATACCCGTGGTAAAAGAAGATGTGCCATGTAAAGTCACGATAGCCGAGTGGTTGGGTGGTCGGAATTTCGACTCAGGAGACCCGAGTTCGATCCCTAGGTGGCAGGCTCGTACCAATGCGGTCTTAAAAAAAATTATTTACGAATTATATCGTTGGCTTGTACATAAAGACGGCGACGGGCTCTCCGTCTGTCACGTTGTCCCGAAAATATCTTCCGTGGAAGGTGCGTCGAGGGGACTTATTTGTCTACACTACCCCTGTACCGGGAATTGTGAGAAGAATTTTTTTTTATTATTACGTCGATATCACACGGACAACTTTCACTTTATATATTGATAACCTTTCAAATGTTGACTACTCAAAACCGATTCCAAGACATTGTTTGGACAATAACCTATTGCTCTTTCAGTTTTAAGTACATCTACAATCGATTCGCCTTATACCAACGCCATTTAACACGAAATAGTAACGGAATTTTGTTAACAAAAAACAGCGTAAATAATTAACAAATAATATTTTAATATGCTACCATTACATGGAAAAACGCGCAGATATAATGCAACCGAGAAATACCGCAAATCGATTTTTTCCTGTCGAACTTAAGTTAATTGATAGTGATTACGAAATATCGATGCTGTGTCGGTCAAACGCTGGAGGTACGCCCGTTACCAGTTTTTTGATCGATTATGCTTAAATATCGATTAGCAATCGATTGTGAAAGAATGATGGAAGGTAACAGGATCGTTTTATAATTCATACCACATTAATTACATTGCCCGTATTATTTAAAACTATTACTTATTCTTTATACTAAACTTATTCTTTCAAGGGATTAGAGTGTAAAGCGATCTTATAGGCCAGGTATGATGATAACTGTAAATCACTTCAAAAGTTAACGACCTGTGTGGACGAGAGGTGTACATGCCGGTTTTCAAGGTGTCAGTTCTGAGGTCCCGGGTTCGATTCCCGGTCGGGTCATGTAAAAATCACTTTTTTTACATCTATTCGGGTCTGGGTGTTTGTGGTAACTTCGTTGTTTCTGATTCCATAATACAAGTCCTTAAGCTGCTTACTTTAATATCTGAAAAATGTATGTGATGTCCCTATCTATGTACGTATTCATAGCTTAGGGTTATGTTACAAACAAAACTTCAAAAGTAGGTCACAGATGTGTATCCTTGTTACCTATGCACAAAGATCACATCTCAAAGATCACATATTGAGATCTATAGCTACTTGGTTATAAAAAATAAGATATGAATATCTTCACACTTTTCCCAATACAGGGGTAGACAGAGTTCTAGTCTAGACAATTAAGTCCCTTTGACCCTCTTTCCACCGAAGATATTTTCGCGACAACGTGACAGGTGGTGAGCCCGTCGCCGCCTTTATGTCCAAGCCAACGATATAATTCGTACATAAGTTTTTGAAAAACCCATTGGTACGAGCCTCCCACTAGGGGATCAAACTCGGCTCTCTTGACTCGAAATTCCGACCACCCAACCACTCGGCTGTTGTGACTTATAAAATAAATAAATATAAATCAATTTAAGATTCGGTTTGCGTGCGAATATTCCCTTTTTTTAAAGTGTGTTAAAAAGTATCTTGTGTAGCTCTAAATCCCACACAGATGTCTTTTTTTGTCATAAAGCATGATAGTCGCTTATTGAGACCTTCCTCTTTTTTGAAGTTAGTGAAAACTTTGTTAGTTAAATGTTATTTTTAAAAGTTGTAACACACATCATCCCAATTTTATCTTAGGCGTTCAACACCATGATGGGCGCCTTAAGCTTCTCTTCAATTTTAATTAAATCATTGAAGCGAAAACTGTTTTAACGCTAACGTAATTTGAATCTCGTCGAAACACACCAAAAATATACGAACACTTATTTCTATAGAATTATTATTCCGGTTATATATGTTATACTCTATCTTATATATAAAATAGAAAAAATTAAAGAGAAAAAAGAAAAAACGTTTTTTAAATTTCAACTGTCAGGGGCGGGATTAATTTAATCACATAAAAGTTCAGCATAAATATGCTTTAAAAATCAATAAAATTGCGTAATAAAAAAATAAGATAGAATGCATAAATAAAGTGAATCCTTCAGAAGAATAGTTTTGTGAAGGATTCACTTCTTCTGCGTGTGAAATGCGCATACTAGGAAGAGAAATTATCGGCGATTCTCATTAAACGAATTAATTAAGTTTTCCATGAAACGTTGGACGGGAAATGCTCAGATCGAAGAACGTACACGCTCTTTTACTACTCTAATAAGTAATATCCGGACATTTTGTAAGAAACTTACAGCACAACCAGTTTTATTATAGAGAAACGCATATAAGCTATAAGCTTTTTAAATAAATGCATGGTAATAAAACGAAAGTCGAGTTTTCGATTCGAATGAGCCATTTGAACATATCGTTCCATGATACAGTAAATGATTAAATCATATAAATTGAATTAAATGTAAATTTATTAGAGGTATTAATCGTTTTGCCCGTAATAAGCTTTCATGTTGTAAAGGTACGTTCTTACTAGTTTATTTTTTACACCTGTAGTCAAAAATAATGTTATTACTGCTATCTTTGAGAAGATATTGTTTTAAAAGTTGCGTTTAAATTAATTTAGGCTACATCATGTTGTGACATACGAATGTACATAGCTGTAACATAACAATGTTTACTTCGTTATACATATTTCAAATAAAAACACTTTGTCATTTCGAAATAAAATTTAATTAAGTTTTAGTTTTTGTGGAAAGTACCTATTAAATTTGGCAAACTTTAGCTTGAAAGTTTGCCAAATTGACCAGCAAACATAACATAGTATGATGTTTGAAAATCATGCTATTAGTTAATTTACCACAAAGTCAGCAATAAATTTTTCGCTTTAATTTCATTTCATGCATATGTGCACATAATTTTGTTTCTTTGATTTGTTTTTTTTTAATCTTTTTTTTAAGCATTGTGTCCCTAAATATTTCTGAAATAAATAAAAAATAAATAACAAAATGTATTAAGCTTATTTAAAATTTTGTTACAAAAAAAATTAAGGATACTTTGATTTAATAATTAATTAATTATCATTTATGCGAGAACCATTGATTAACTGAAAGTTGAAAGTGATTTAAAAAAATGCTATATATGAGTATGTATCTAAAGCATGCTGCGCTTCGCTGTGGAGCAGTATGTTATTAAAATTTATAAGATTTATTCGAGCGAAAAGTAGAAAAATAAAATAAAAATGGACAGCATTTCATTGAACTACGTAGCAAAAGTACGCTAAATTTATAATTATGGAGCTTTAAAAGATTCTTTGTTTCCGATCCTCAACTTAATAGCATCAACCATTGATGTCAAGGATATAACAAATTTACGGCGAAAGTTTTAAATAATTATCCATAGATTTATATCTAACCGGTTCTGATATGCAATTTCGTTTAATTACTTATTATAAATACATGTTTCGTATGACAGATCACGTAACGAAGTAGCCGTCATAATCTGATCTCCGGTTTACAATTATTATTTTCTATTTTCTTAAGCGTTAAGGGGGAGTGCTAGATACAATTAAAATGGTCGATAGCTAGAGAGATCTGGGACGAGATATCGTTTGTTACGAATAAAACAATTGAAAGTGTTTACTAAAACGTATTGAGAGTAGCTTATTGCAAATGTTACGTAATTAAATGACAATATTACATTCGTAAAATAATCATCGTGACGTGTTTGAATTCACTATTGAATGAATTCACTATTAAAGTCACGATAACTGAGTGGTCGGAATTTTGAGTCAAAAGACATGAGTTCGATCCCCAGGGGGCAGGCTTGTACCAATAGGTTTTTCAAAAACTTATATGTCGATACTGAATTAGTATCGACGTGAGAAGTTGCCACCCCTTTTTCTTGAAATTGGCATAAGAGGTGACTAAGGGAAACTACGACTAAAGGGAATGTTTTCAAATCAAAATGTCGGGATATATATCTCGAAAATATTATACCAAAGTTCTTCAAACCAGTAACCGAGCAACATCTTAATTACATGCCGGTATTAACCCATTAGGTAATTATGATATATTCCTCATTTCGTGCTATAAGTATCATATGAAGAAAAAGAAGAGAAAAGCCTTGAAAAAAGCAATGGCTACCGACAATTGGCAGGGTAACGATCTCGAAAAAGATTAGACCAAAATAAAGCACAGCGTTGACGGATAGCACTGAATGAGGTGCGAGGTATCTGGTACCCGGCAACCTTCAATGCCTGTAAAATCCAAATCCAAATAGCAAATCCTTCTTAAGCGCTTGTACTTTAACAGGCTTTTAAGATAAGGTTTTTCTTGGGCCATCTATGAATATTACCATTCTCAATACTACAACTCCCAGGGGTAGACAGGTCTAAACTATTATGTCACCGTCTTTATATTCAAGCCTATGATATAAAAAATAAATAAGTTTTGAAAAAACCGATTGGTACTAGTCTTGTCACCGGAGCATCGAACTCTGGGCTCATGACTCGGTTTGCGATCACCAAACTACTCGGCTCTCGTAACTATCTATTAGTATCAGCGAGTAGAAGTCTCCAACATAATTTCAGTAAAATATTACCTGTACGGCTGTATGGTATCAGCATATATCTATACCTCCCCCTTTTTTGTCGATGACGTAAGAGGTAAACAAGGGTCAATGCTCAGAAAATAGCAGTGTAACCGAAAACCATCATGATAAATACTAGACCAAAATTAATCATGCCAGTAATTTGTAGCAGCCTCTTGCCTAGCGTTGCGCGATGATGATATAATATTCATACATAGATCTATGTATGAATATTATATGAATTGAGATGTGGTATCTATACCACATCTCAATTATTGATCTGATCTTAAAGTAAGCAGCTTAAGCACTTGTAAAATGGATTCAGGAACAACGAAGTTACCACAAACACCCAGAACCGCGAAAATGTAGAAAAAGTGTTTTCTACATAAACCCGACCGGGAAGCGAACCTACCTCAGAGCTGACACCACCCTGAAAACTGGTGTGTATGCTACTCGTCCATGGAGGACATCATATTGCAACGTAGATAACGTATATTTTTAAGTATTTATAGTTCTTACTCTAATGAATCCGTAGGAAGCGTACATTGAGTTTTAAAAGTACCATAAAAAAGAACACTTCAATTTTCCATGACACGGCACGGATCCGCCTACGTCCCTTCAAGAAAGGCCAATCCTGCAGAGGGCTTTAATAGACCATTATATAAGCAAGATCTTACAGTTGGTAAATTTATTATATACGTAAGAATTCTTTTTTCGTATTTCTGCCACCAAACGTTAGTGAAACGAATTTTTTTTAGGGGACAAAAAGTAAAAAGTATCTGACTTAACATTGCTTGAATTCTGAAAAGAGAGGCCATAAACTTCCAAAAGAAGAAGAAGAAGAAGTTATAGAGTGTCAATATAATGACGGACTATAAAATATTCCAAGAACTAAAAGGTTGATAACGGATCTGTTATATTTTTAGATTGAATTATTACAGATAAACAAAACATAACATTACAGATGCGTGTACTTGGACTAATTTAAATTGCATTTATTACTTTTTAAGGAATTCTGACGAAAAACGAGTTTATATTCCTCCTGATAAATGGCTACAGAACCCACGGATGAAAGAAAAGTTACATGCTTGACACGTCAAGCACTAAGATGATATACTTCAAAGCGCGTGATTACAGTAACATTCAGTAAAACGCTGTCTATTAAATTTTATTTCTATTCCTCATGTTCTAATAATGATAATGACATCGTGATGTTTTCAACATTTTTTCATATACACAAGGCATAGCTTCAAATAAACAAAGAGTTGTAAGAAATTTGTTTCCACAAACAAGACACTTAACTTGTAATTACGCTGTGAGATTATATCACCCCTTTCTTCCCGTAGATTTTGTAAGAGACGATTAAGGATTTCAAACGTTTTGTAAATGTAATAGACCTCCGACAGTTGGCGGGTTAACGTCAAAAAATATCAGACCAAAAAGAAGCATACAAGCGGCGGGTAGCATTGTGCGAGCAACAGATGCGGTGTCTCTGGAAGTACGATCGCCAATCTACTTGCCAAGCGTGGCGGATATGGCACGGTGTCGTAAGGATGTGGTGAACTTTTACAGGTTGTAATGATGATTATTATATGAACGTTTTAAACGTTAACGCAGCAAGTCTTCTTAGAGATGCGACACCGTCACTACCCATCCCTGGTTTTCCTACGAATAGGTGGGTATAAAACCTTTTCTTAAACGACAAAAATAAATAACGGAAAATATCTCAAATTTATAAAATAGCCCACAAGACTTATTTTTATTAAAGAATACCTTCACGCCATTCCTAATACAGGGGTAGACAGAGGTCTAGACAATGTAATATGTTCTAGCTCTATATATATAAATTACAAAGTTTTTTGAGAAAACCCATAGATACGAGCCATAGGGATCCAAATCGGGTATCTTAACTCGAATTCCGATCACCTAACTACAAGGCTGTCGTGACGGTATCTAGTTTTCCTAAACCATGAATTGGTGGGTATAAAATCTTTTCCTCCACAACAAAAAGAGATAACATAAAAAAATATCAGAATTTTATCAAATAACCTATTATAAAGACTCATTTTATGGTTCCATACAAAGAAAATATGTTTTGGAAAAAAAATATTTAGTTTTATTGCGATGGACTGGAAGGTAAGATACACTTCTAACGAAGTACTCTCATAATCTATTACTTGATCATCAAACTCAGGAAAGTTATACAAAACAAACATAATTAAAGTAATTCATACACTTAAGTAAATTACGTACAAATATTTTTAAAACACATGGCTATTGAATATCAGGTTGCACAAAAATGAGTGCTAATGCAACAGTTTAAGGCACGTTTTCCTGCCACGAACAATGCGTTGCAATATAAGGGAAGGTTCTCGCAACAGGGATAATGTATTTACATATTACTTAATGAATTTTTTACGACCGACACGCGGCACTGCTAGCAAGGGAATTAAATTAAAAGGGTTAAAGTTCTCATAAAGGTCAAACATATTTTTGAAATATTCCTATTAATTTCTTCATGAAACTAAAATTGCGTTCTGATTTTTTAAGATTTAGTCTTATTTTTTATTAACTTCAATTATTAGGCAGAGAAATGTCAAACTTTGAAGATTATTAAAAATCCGTAATTATCTTTAATATTTCATGAAAACATTCCGACGAAAGTTTTAAACTTATTGCGTCCGCGTTAATGGAACTCCGGCTTATCGGTATGATATAGAAAGGTGAGGCATCAAACAAATGGCGTGTGTATTCGAAAAGCATGTTTATTCAACTTTTGTGTACATAGAAATGTTTATACACGTCCGTGGTATACTTTACACTTTACTATGTATGCTTTAATTATTTACAGCGCATGTAACTTAATAGAAAAAATAAATTAAAAAGAAGCAAATTCACAAAAAAATAAAACCTTCAAACATGTCTTACCACGTTTCATCACTCGTCGCGTTGCGTGGTTTTTCTGAGAAACAAGAACGTATATTAAATACCATGGCAGGAATATCTTACTCTAATAGTTTAAAAAATATAAAACAGAAAACAAAATGGCGGGCGCCTTCTAAACTATTGCGTAATGTTATTTATAACTATGCAAAGTCCGTTAATTTTAAAATTAAAATAACTTACTAGGTGGTTTGGAAGTCCAAGCATGGTTTCTGCCATCATCTTCTTTCCAGTACATTACACCTCGATAAGTGTTGCCCGCTTGCCTTGCTGTTTAAGAATGGTTTATGGGTTTGGAGCGTGTTTCTCCATCCCACGGGGCCGTACCACCACCACCAGGTGAGTACCGTCACGCATGCGCCTCCACGGGCGGGGCAGGCAAAAATATTGATTATTTCGCGTAACCCCTATTTTTATAATGTACTGATAAGGGCGAATGTATTCATAGCAAGTCAGACAAATTGCTATGGGGTGGTGAGGTGATTCGAACGACCAAAGGTGAACTATTAATTATTAAGTGAACGGAATGATTGATTGGTATTGTCCAGATCGTACTTTTGAACTCCATTTTCGTAAACAACTCTATGTATAAAGAAAAATGAACGAAACCCACTAAAAAAAAACCAACTTTTTTAAAGAAACTCGTATAAAAAAGGTTATCTCGCCATCTGCCGGTAGGCGATTTCAGGTTCAAGGCTTTTCAGACGCCCTTTACGACACACCCACGGGAAGATAGGGGGGCTAGTAATATTCTTACACCGATACCACACACCACGAACCACACGAATGATGATTTCCTAACCGTTTTCGGCCACGGCGACTGTACAACTCGACGAACATATCAAAGGTTGGACAAGAGCTTTGATCTTCTGCTCTTTGATGTGCTCTCTGATAGCTAATATACCCATTTTTTAGGAAAGGTCACGAATAGCATACACACATAATACACCAACCAAAATAATAAGTTAAGATGGGTGGGATGCACCGTATGGTAACAGACTAGTAAATCTAGACGATTAAGTCCTTTCCACAGCTTTCAACGAAACTTATTTGGGGCTACGTGATAGGTGGCGAGCGAATGATGCAATATACTTACATAGATAAATATAAATAAATATCTTTACGAAATTCCTAATACTGGGGTATACAGACAGATAGACTAGACCAGTCTAGTCAATTAAGTCCCTTCGACCCACCTTCCACCGAAGATATTTTTGGGACAACGGACAGGTGGTGAGCCCGTCGCCGTCTTTATGTCCAAGGCAACGATATAATTCGTACATAAGTTTTTCAAAAACCCATTAGTACGAGCCTGCCACCTGGGGATCGAGCTCGGGTCTTTCGACTCGAAATTCCGAGCACACAACCAGTCGGCTATCGTGACTTCATATTATTACAGTATAATACAAATAAGCAGATACATATAAATAAGCAAAGTAAATAAATTTAGCAATGGGTGGTCTTAACGTGCATTTTGGCATTCTCTGCCAGTCAACCCAGTCAACCCATGGCGTTGAGAAATAATGCAAAAACTGAATGCAGTAGCTCCTTGTCCAACCGAAAATCAAATGAAGAGATTCACAATTTGGCAGGTTTGAAAGATGATCTTATCATTAAAATGGAAAAGGGCATGCTTTTAATTGCGTATTTGGCATGAATTATTGTTTTACACGTAGTTCAAAAGTTTAAGTTTGCCGACACCTATGGTACAGTTATTTTCTAGTTTACTAATTACGTTGCTAATTGTAATTATAGGTAACTGTCATAGCTGTAAGGATCAGCGCGCTGAAGTGGCAAAGAGCCTGCCACATAGCTCGACGTGCTGATAATCGTTGGGAAAAAAAGGTTCTCGAGTGGCATGTAGGTACATATTTATTATCATATTATCAGTACCTGAATAAAAGAAAAAAAAGTTATCTATTTTTACATCATATTAGTTTTCACATCCAAGTCAATGAAATAAATAGTGCAAAAGTTTTGAAAAAAAAAAAACTCCTTGGTACGAGCCTGCCATCTGGGGATCGAACTCGGTTCTCTTAATTCGAATTCTGGTCACCCAACCACGCGGCTATTAAAGTTATATATTTCGTACATAGTCTAAAACTCAATTCTTATGTGGCGATAGGAATATGGTATTTTATAATAACTAGCAGTTGTGCTCGGCTCTGCCTGGTTTACATTTATAACTCATCTATCTTTCAAGATGTATCAAGGTACTTGTAATGTGCAAAATACCATTCAAAACGTTTAAGTAGTTTCAGAGGTTAGCGTAGATTCACGTTAACATCGTTCATAATCATAATCATTTTTTCGTAAAAACATGGTAAATTAAATAATAAATAAATATCTTCACTACCTTCCCAATACAAGGTAGACAGAGGTCTCGACAAAGTCCTTTCAAGCCACCTTCTACCGTAGACATTTTTAGGACAACGTGACAGGTGGTGTCCACCCAACCAACCAAACATGTCCAAACCATCGATATCAATCGTACGTAACTTTTTTGAAAAAAAAAAAAAACATTGCTGGATTGAGTGACTGACACATCTTCTTTTACCACGGGTGTCATAAATTGTTACTGAATTGCTTTCAAATTGATTAAATAATCCATCATACAGATGAGAAACTAATATATTGAAAGTTAGCCGTTCCATATACGTTATGTATGAAAAGCACAAACGTTTCCTTTCTTTCATTTGAATAACGTCTAGGTTTCGGTAATATAAAAGCGAGCGAAAGATATATACATATGCTTTCAATAGCTTCGACAAACGTCCTAATCACAGAGTATCTAATCTAGTAAATAAACTATGAATAAATAAATTGCGTTACATCTACATATGGTAGGTTCAGATTAGATGTTTTCAATAAAAATTGTGTCAATTTATATGTTTACCAGTAGTGGCATACAAAAATACATTCAAGTTTATTATTTTTATAATCTAATCAGCTACCCCAAAATTATTAATCTACGCTAATCTCTGTGTTTTAAAAGAAAATCTCTCTTTATATATACATTTAAATAACTGACTATAAAGAAACAACAACGACTAAAAAGCGCATTGCAGCAGTTACTATAGTTTATGGATTGGTGCAACGACAAATGTCGCAACATTTCGTTTAGTACATTTTCGGTAATGAAAATTTTTGCCTAGAATTTGTTTTCTTAAAAGGCTACGAAAGATAAGGTATTATACATAAATCAATATTATCATCGTCATAACGGCTTTCGCTGGTATGCTCCTATAATCGCCACGCTTGGCAAGCGGATTGGCGATCGCAGTACTAGCCACCAATAGATATGTACTTACATTGATAAATATTTATATAAATACAACGACATCCAAGACTCGAGTATAAACATTAATATTTATCATAGACACACATATTTGTCCCACCGGAATTCGAACCCGCAGCCCTTAGTCTGCCTTCGAAGGTATGATCACCACAGCGGATGATGTGCTGCAGGAAAAGGGTACCTACCTGCCAGTCTTCTCCGACAGTGGGCACTGGTATACAAACGTCTAATCGTACGAAATTCGATATCGCGATATAGGAGGACAAAGATGTCGCCACAATCACTATAAACTAGGTAATATAATCCGAGTTCGATCCCCTGGTGGTAGGCTTCTAGCAATGAGTTTTTTCAAAACTTATTTGCGATTTTTATCATTGACTTGGGCATAAAGGCGACAACGGGCTCACAGATCTGTCACGCTTTCCCAAAATATGTCTTCGGAGGAAGGCGTGTCGATAAGCTTAATTGTCTAGACGACTGTCTAGTATTGGGAACGGCGTGAAGATAAAATAAATGAGAATTGACTATGTTTTGCGTCCCGTACAGTGCCCGTTTATATTTCAGAGACGTAGCTTTCCTTACCACGTATTTCTTTAATAGTTAACGTGTCATAAAATTCGCTATTAACAACTTTATCGTCACTAGCATCGGGGGTCGACCCCTGATCTCACGCATACTATGTCACGTAGTGCTTGCGATAAACCCCTATGGTCCATGGTACATTAGTAAGAAAAAAATATGTAGTTCGAAAGGACTTTGCTGTTACTGACATCAGAACAGATTAGAGACTAGATTGGACTAGACCCCGCGACTATGCCCGCAGTGTGACGATTAACGTAGAACCCTGTTTTTTATTCTAAAATAAAAGTGGTGAAGTCACGATAGTCGAGGGGTTGAATGGTCGGAATTTCGAGTCAAGAGACCCGAGTTCGATCCCCAGGTGGCAGGCTCGTACCAATGAGTTTTAAAAAAAACTTATGTACGTTGGCTTGGACATAAAGACGGCGACGGGCTCACCACCTGCCACGTTGTCCCGAAAATATCTTCGGTGGAAGGTGGGTCGAAGAAACTTAATTGTCTAGACTAGACCTCAGTCTATTGTATTGGGAATTGCATGAAGATACTTATATTTATTTAAAATAAAAGTAACCTAAATTACTCCTTATAACATCAGTTATATGCCAGTAAAAGTTCCGTAAAAATGGGTCCAGCCGTTTCAGAGATTAGGGGAACAAACAGAAAGGCAGAGAAAAATTTTAGACATAGAGTTTTTATGTACTTTATTCTCTATATTCTTTTTATGGATTTAGTGAAGGTTTTAGAATTCGGATCAATTAAATTATATAATGATTAAACCTAACTGAAGTCACGATAGCCGAGGTTGGGTGACTGGAATTCGAGTCAAGAAATCGAAGTTCAATCCCCGGGAAGTAGGCACGTACCAATAGGTTTTTTTAATTTATGTAGGATTTTATATAATTGGTTTCGACATTAAAATTCGATAGGCTCGCCACCTGTCACGAAGTCTATTATAAGCTTAGATGCAATGTGGATTAAAATAACCCTGTCTACTCCTGAAAAAGGAAAAATGCGAAAACACCACCCTCCCCAAATTCTGGGGGTGGGGACTCTAAGGCGGGCAACGCATCTGCTATGCCTCTGGTGAGCGTGAGCGGATTTCTTCTGCTTTCGCAGGTATCGGGCCTCGAGGCAAGCCTCATTGCCCGGGCGTCTTCTCAGGGGGCTGCTGCTCCCCCGGTCCTGGGTACCGCTTTCTGCGGTATACATGTCGGTGTGTTGCGTATTTTACGCCATGCGTCGGGTCTTTCACTCTTCCCCGTCCTCCCCCTCAACGAGGTCGGGTGGTGGCTGCAACAATTCCCTACTGCTGCGGCAGGAGGTCCGATAAGGACGCCAGGTCGCGCAGGTGTTCATGTGGCCCATTATCAGCGCGGTCATACATTTTCCGCGCCAAGTGGACCACAAAGTCGTGGATAGATTCGATTTGGAGATCTCTGGCGATGACGTCATTCCGGACGTAACGACCAGCTCCCACAATCGTTCTTAGGGAAATGTTCTGCTGAACCTGCAATCTTTTCCGCTGTGCGGGGGATGTGAACGCGTACCACGCTGGTGCAGCATATGTGATTCGCGAGCGGATGTAGGTCTTGTAGATCCCTACCTTGGTCTTCGTTGGCAGGTTGGATGCCAGAACCGGACGGAGGACCGCCCTCGCAGCTCTTGCGCGCTGCATGACGTATTCGACCTGAGGGGTCATACGTAGAGAGCGGTCAATCTGGCATCCAAGGTAGGTCACTGTCTTCTTCCACTCTACATCCTGGCCTCGGAGCTTGAGTGGTGGTGGTACACGTCCCTGTCTGTTGACAATTATGGCGCATGTCTTGCCAACGTTCACGGCCATGCGCCATTTGTCCAGCCATTCAGGCAGCAGGTTCAGCAGACATTGCATCCTCCTGGCTGCAATGTCTGCCCGACGGACGACGTAAAATACGCGCTGTCGTCTGCGTAGAGGGCGAGCATGACATCTTGTTCCCACTTTTGGACGCGACCTTCAACTGTGGGGATGTCGTTGGTGTAAACTGCGTACAGGTGCGGAGAAAGACAGCTGCCTTGTGGCACTCCTGCCTCTATTCTTCGTGCTGCCGAGTCGATCCTCTCGACGCTAACACAGAAGCTCCGTCCCTCCAGAAATGACGCCACTAGTCGTATGAGCGCTGGCGGCGTTGTGGTGTAACATATTAATTTGTAGATTAGACCCGTGTGCCACACCCAGTCGAAGGCCTTCTATGTCGAGAAAGACCCCAGACAGGAGCGGCCGAGATGGGTTTCGGCCGCTAGATAGTGTAGCACTCGGGTCAGCTGCGCCGTGGTGGAGTGGCCGCTGCGGAATCCGAATTGCTCCTTTCGGAGCTCTGCATGTGGTCGCAGTCTCCGCAGCAGCAGCCTTTCAAAAAGCTTTGCTACATACGACAGTAGCGTGATGGGACGGTAGCTTGCCGGGTGTCTTCTGTTTTTCCCCGGCTTCGGCAGCACTATGATTTTCCCTTCCTTCCACTTGGAAGGGTAGTGTTGGGTGCGTAGCACCCCGTTGAACAAACGGGTCAGTGCTACGACCCCTTTCCTAGGCAGCTGTCTTATTGCAGTAGTGGTGATGCAATCGTTGCCCGGCGCTTTCCGTAGTGGTAGGCGCTGTGCCACTCTTCTTACTTCAGAAGGGGACATGAAATCGTCCCCTCCTAATGGTGGCGCCGGGCTCGTCAGGAACTCCTGTACACAATGCTCAACCTCCCTGTGGAAGTCTGCGACGACAGCAGCAGCAGTATTGGGTTGTGTGTTCAGTGTTCTGCCAGGATCTCGGCCCGGTCTCGTGCTCCGTAGTGCCGTTTTCCTGTGCTGTCCACTAGTGGGCAAATGGGCTGTGGTGTGCGCGAAAGCTGTCGGGTGAGCTGATATAGCGAGGCTGGATGTTCCGAGGCCTCCTCGATGCGAGCGTTCCACAACTCGCCTCGGAAGGCCTTTTATCCCTTCCGACAGCTTTTCGGTAATAGTATTGAGTTTTGCCTTTACTTTGGGACATCTGGTTCTAGCCCAAAGCTTCCTAGTGGATCGTTTCTCCTCTAGGAGAGTTTTGAGCCTCCGTGGAGTACCTCCCACGGTGCGTGTCAGGTATTGTCCTGGTGGCCGCTAGATACTCTTGATGTATCTTTTCACAGATATATTTAGCGGCCACTTCTACCTCTTCTGTAGATGTTATATTCGCACCGTAGGTAAGGTTCGCCAGCGCTCTTCTGTATTGCTCCCAGTTGGTCTTCGTACGGAGGCCCCGGGGCACTACGGAGTCGGCGCTGGTCGACATGGTAATGAGAATTGGTAGGTGCTGCGTGTCCAGGTCATACAGCACCTCCACTTGGACCGGACATGTGATTCCTTGGCAGAGAACTATATCCAGGACATCCGGCCGATGTGCTGTTATCGTGGGGATATGTGTGGGAGCTCCTGGTCCCAGCACTTCATATTCCCCTTCTTCGGCGTCTTCAAACAGTCTCCTGCCGGCGGGGTTCATGATGCGCGAACCCCATGCCAGGTGTTTATGTTAAAATCTCCTGCCATAATGACAGGAGAACTGTTGTCCATGACGGCTCGGATGTCCGAGGGCAGAGAGGAGGGCCGGGTGGGCGGTACGCTGCGTAGATCCTTAGCTCCACACCGGCCGTCTTCAGGAGTATCCCAATGCTCCTGGTTGAGATAAATGGCAGCAGCTCAATTCCTCATGCACTAGGTCTCTCCTAACCAAAATGGCCGTGCCTCGGTAGGCCTTTCCTTCGGGAGAGACCTCGTCGCGACGATACACGAAGAAATTGGGGATCTTGAAATGGCGTCCGGGTCTGAGTTTAGTCTCCCTAGCAACACGACCTGGATTCCGTGCTGCTGCACCATAGTGCGGAGACTAGCGGCTTGTTGATGGATGCCGCCTGGGTTCCAGTACATTACCCGGAGCTCAGCCATTTCTTGCCATTGTCAGGTGGGTCAGGGCTGTCAGAATAGCCGTGAGTGGGTCAGCTCCGTGGTCATCGCCGCTAGGACGTCGCCTAGGATTTTCATGACGACTGTGACCAATTGTGCTAGTGCAGCCTCGATCGTAGTCGGCACGGGTGTTATTTGAGGGGAGGCCTCGGTTCTCCCCTTGAGGCTTGTGCTCGGAGCTGGGTGTTGCACTCGCACATGCTGAGTTACATATCCTTGTGTGTTGGCAACTGCTGGCCCTGGCTGGATGGTGGCAATGGGAGGGTATGGGTGTGGAGGTCACCTTGGCCTCGGACTTGACCGTCTTTTCTTCTTCTTCTTCCCTCTCCTCTTCCTCTTAGTGGCGAGGGGTCCTCCCCTCTCCGTGGCCTCGTTAGCTGGCGGTTGCAGAGTTGTGACCGCTGCCACCTCCAGGCGCCGCGGCTGTCGCGGCTGTGGCTGGGGTCTCGCATCGGGTGCGCCCTCTGCGACTGGTGGTGCACCTCTGTGCGTATTTTGCCGCGGCGCATGCGCTGGCGGGGGGGGGGGATGGGAGGGGGCATTCTAATCCCCCTCTTACGAGCGATGCGCTGAATAACAGCGCAGTCTTCGGTCGTTTGCCGAGTGCGCCTTACCGCAATTGGCGCACTTCGGTGGCCCATCCCTTGGTTTGGGACAATCTGATGCGACATGATCCCCGGCGCATCTAACGCATTTAACCGGGCGAAAGCAGTTTGCCGAGGAGTGTCCGAACCCCTGGCAACGGTGGCACTGAGCCGGGCCTTCCTGCCTTGCCATGCCTCGATCGTTACTCCGGGCATGTAGAGGAGCTTGTGTACGTTATACAGCTTCTTGAGCTCCTCTTGGCTAAGGTGGTGTAGTTTGACGTGGAAAAGGCAACCCGGTCTCCCTTTCTTCGGGGATTGCCCTCACAAACGTAACGGAAAGCCCAATGCCTTAAGGGCCTCCTCGATGTCTTCTGGGTGTGTGTCTGCTGGTAGCCCACGCAGTCCCACCTTAGTGGGCAATTCAGCGGTCGGTGCATAGCAGTACCATGCGAGCGCTGCGTCCTCCTTGCTGCGCTCCGTTAGGTACCTCTGCACCTTCCGGTATTCATCAGCCGAATGCGGGCGGAATCTTACCCCTTTCCCGAAGGCGCGCATTCGGCGCGTGCCCTAAAATGTTGTGCAGGGCACGGAAGTGTTTTGCCCACTCTGGTAGGCATTCTACTATAATAGGAGGATATTTGCTATCCTCCTTTCCTTGGCCACCACCTTCCCAGGTGATGGCACAGGTGGGCTGCGCGGGCGCTTGGGTGCCGCTGCCATAGTGGCGTACGTCGACGCGGACGACGTTCCTGGGCGCGTTGGCCCCCCACGTTTGGGCATCGTAGGCGGCAGCTAGCCTTGGCCTATCTTTGTCGACCGGTGTTTCTACCGGCGAGTGCTTATTCAGTAGACGTGCGAACGATACGGTTCCTATGTCGCTTGACCACTCCCCGCCCCTCAGCGCGGGCCACTTAGCGGGTGAAACCTTTCGGAGGCCCAGCACAGCGCCCAGCGAGCGGTTTGGGGGTTTGTTAACTTAAAGAGAGATGTCCCGCGAAATGAGAATACCCCGAAGTGTACAAGTACACCGCAGGGCCGAACACCGGTGCCCTTTTCTAAGAAAAGGGATAGGGTGTCCGACGCTCTTGGAACGCTGTTGGCCAGTTACAATTGTTACGGCAGGGCGTGTCAATTGGCAAACAGACGTTATCCGGGGGTGTGGTCGCCCAAAGTCTCAAAGTCTATGAACTTCAGGGAGTAAACTCAACCTTCAGAACTTCGACCGAGTTCTTCGGAGCGACGGGTGCCGTGGTAATAGTACTAGTTGAAAAACTTTCCTTATTCACCGATTGCACCGCTACACAAGCCCGAGATATCGGCCTATGTATATGCCTCTGGTATTGCGGGTGTTCATGGGCAGCGGTAATCACTTACCATCACGTGAGCCACCTGCTCGTTTGCCTCCCTATTCTATAAACAAAAATCGGATTCTGTCAATTCTATATAATAAGATGTTCAAGACCAGTATAGACGAAGCCGTGAGTTATCGCCGGTTTAAATAAACTTGCTCGCCTATATAGTTAATCATTAATGCCTCGACAAAATGCAGTCGGACCACTGAGTGCATTACTGACGAGCTTTTTGCGCATCTTATAAATAAACAGAGCTTTTTAAACGACAGAGTGAATGAAATCCGCATTTAACTAATTTACCTCCGTCGGTAATCTTTTGATCTTTAACGTAATGATGCATGGACGGATAGTCTCGATTGAATTTTAAATTTAGATTAAGATACGACATTGTCCATTTTTTTACTCGGTTAATGAATTTTCGAAAAATTTTATTATAAATTTTGGAAAATTCAAATTCATTTTTCGATAAGCTCCATGGACAAGCTGCGTATAAACGGGTTTTTATGGCGTCGCCAGTGAATATAGCAAACACTTTTTCTACTTTTCTTGGTTCTGGGTATATGATCTTTTTTATTCCACACATAAGAAATTTACTTGGGCAGAGCAATATATATGATGTTGTCCCTGTCTATGCATGAATGTATAAATATTTTATAAAAATAAAAAATCACTGATGATGATCTCTGTGTACGAGTGGCGTTCTCTGGTTTTCATGGTGTCGCCAGCTCTGTGGGCCCGAGTTCGATTCCCGGTCGGGTCAATGTAGATAAACTTTATACTTACTACTTTTTCTCAGGGTTGGATATTTGAGGTTTCTGATTCCATAACAAGTGATTAAGGTAATTTGGGATCAGAGTAACGTATGTAACGTATCCTATCTATGTATGTATTATTAATTTTAGTCATTATTTTAAATAAAACGATTTTCGGATTTTATCGCGTAAAATACGAAAATCGTTTTATTTAAAATGTGTAGTATTCGCGTAAATACAAGAAATTTATTTATTATTCTTAAATTTCGATAGAAAAATATTATAAATTATTACTTAATTATATTTCCCGTTTTTTCCTAAATACTTTTTCTTGATAAAAGAAATGTTATATGTCAAATCACTCCGATAATTAATTTTTTAAGGACACAAACAAGCGGAACTAAAATGTTTGTATAAATATATACGAAAGTATTCTGCCAAGCCAGCAGTACTAGCCTGGTTGAGTTGGCTCTCCTCTCTTTTTCCACATATCTAAAAGAGCTCCGAATCACATAAACAAAAACAAAACTTCACATAAACAAAAGAAATACATTACCTAGTTTAAAACACATCGGCGCTTACGTCGAACACGCTGTTAAAGTCATATTAAAATGTTTTACTGCACATAAAAATCAATAAATATTTTGAAAGCTTTATTTGCAATTGTATTGTACAGGCAAATAAAACCAGAACATAAAATTATACAGTACTTAAGCGTTCATCGGCAATTAATTAATAATGTAATACTATAAAAAATGTGATCGGCCACCATATTCATTACTTACTGGTTGAGTAATGAAATAGTTGGTATAAAACCAATTATAATGAATTCCTATATTATTTGTATATATAATTCACATAATATGTAATTTGGAATTCAAAGCACTAACTAAATAAAAATATTATCTGAATCGTTAGTATAATTTCTGACTGTTTTGTTTGGTCTGTAAGTCGAATGGTTTCTTCAGCAACTATTATTCGCATATTCTTCACGCATCTTCACTTATTTCTTAGGGTGTTCTAAGGTCTAGGGGATTGATTTTTAGACCTTTCGACACACATTTTACCAGAGCTTAGTCTGGTCATAATGACATATGGTGAGCCTGTCGTCGTGTAAGTGTCCATCAACGATACAACGTTTAACCATCTATGACTCGAATACAAACGAATACAAATATTTTCCGAGAGCGAGTTTCGAACCTGTATCCCTTATCTTAGGTCACAAACAACTAGGCAATCGCTAATAATACACAATAAAATAAAAATATGGCAGTAACATTTCGCAAAAAGTATAAAGTTTCTTACACTGACTTGTTTCAATCTAAAATACTTATAGCAAACAAATCGATGTGCATTCCCTCGCATTAAATGTCTCGAATACTTTTCATCTTTTAGAGAACATTTACATCCAGCAGCTATGTTTAAAGTAAAAATCAAGCTTCCATTTAAGCTCCGCGCACCTGTTTAACTGCAATAATACAAAGGCTTTAATTACGTTTAGTTTTAAGCTTTACCAATTAAGTGTTGTGGATTGTCAATGGGATTCTGCCGTCTTTGCTATTTTCATACAGTTCGCCCTTCACAGTTGGCAACCCTTAATGGTATAAAAAACGTTTGTAACTTAAAATCATGTATTGTGGAGAATTCTTTTGGCGTTAACAGATTTATATGATGTGAAGGCACAAGGGTGCTAAATGGTTGTTTTAGTGATTTTGCAGTTTGCTAACTCTACAGTGAAGTTCGACTTAGTTGTCGTGTTGAGTTATATAAACTTTTTAGTAGATGACCTTTCGTTTGCGTCACATTTACTTTTTTGATACTATCTTAATATTATGGCCAAATTACTCAGAAACTTTATAAATTAGAGCCTATGTGCAATTCCGATGTATAACCTATATTACCGTTAAGTTTCATCAAAATCTGTTTCGATTTTATTGCATTTCAATAAATCTAAACTGAAAACATAGTGACTTGAGAAAAAAAAATAAAGAACTAAACTATATCAAAATTACAATTACAACATCGTCCCTGATTTTGTCGGATGTTTCAATCATTTATCAATCTAAAGCAATGGCTTTCTATAAAATACTACGAGGTCTTATAAACAGTTGTAAGTATGACAAGTAATGGCGGTACTATAAAGCAACATATAGATGAAATCCTAAGATAACGACAGATTTATTTGCTGAATTAATATATAGCAGGTATTATGGTTCAATAGGATGTGCTATTTCAAATTGAGAATAACCTAAAGTCATGATAGCCGAGTGCTTAGATGATCGGCATCCGAGTCAACAGTGAGATACAAAAACTTATGTACGATTTATATCGTACACTTGGTCATAAGGACGGTGACAGCCACACCGCCACTAATGTTGTTCCAAAAAATGTTTTTGGTGAAAGGTAAGTCGAAAGGAATTAATTATCCGGACCTCTGTTTACTCCAGAATTGGAAATAGCGTGAAAATATTTATATTCATTTTATTTAATTCATTTAATTCAAGAATTTATAGTAAAACTATTTTGAGTTCTAGAAAAAAGTGTTGCAAAAGTAAAGCAATACAAAATCAGTAGTATTTGTTGCAATAATTTCTTTGAGAATTTAATGCGATAAATTTATTATTTTCGAGTAGGATAATTTTCTTACAAAGGAGGATTCTATGTAACCTGGCGACTGGGTATTGATATAATAGAAATTCGAATACTTGCATTGATACATTTTTATGTATGAGTACGTTGCGGAGCCTCGATGAATGTAGGTGGCTGAGGGCCGTTCTTTGTTGTACATTTTAGAAAGACTACGTTCAGCAGTGGACCCTTGATTGTAAAAGTGTGCTTTTATAAAAGTTCGATTCCCGGCAGAGTTAATGTAGAATACCACTTATTTCTACATTTTCTCATTGGGCTCATGTGTTTGTATTATGGAATCAGAAACAAGCTTAAGCTGCTTGTGTGTATTTATGTATAAAAGTATTTTCCTCATTTAGTTACCTTTAACACAAGTGCTTTAGCTACTTTTATACATCAAGGCAATGTATGTGATGTTGTTCATATCTTTTTAGGTATTTACTATTTTATTATTATTAAGACTTTGTAACACTTGTAATATTGTAATAGTGTATAAGTGTTTTATCAAATATTGTAATTATATAAATTAAATTTACTGCGTATTCAACGCAAAGAATTTAGATCGTGCAGGGTATAATATCAGGGACTTAGCAAGTATGGAAATCGACTTTTCATAACATTATATACATGAATTTACATACTTAGTATTTTATATTGATCAAACGAGAATTTGTATATACTAAATGAACATGAGTACGACACTTTCCTGTAACGGTAGCGGAGTGGTTCGGTGGTCGGATTTCGAGTCAGGAGACCCGAGGTCAATCTCCATGTGGCAGGCTCGTACAAATAGATTTTTACCAATTATAACATTTACTTGGTCATAAAGATGGTGACTGACTCTCTACCTGTCACGTTGTCCCCTAAATGTATTTGGTGGAAGGTGAGTCGAAAGGAGTTAATTTTATGATGAGCCTATCTCTGTCTTAGTATCAACTTCATCGATACAAATGGCAGTTGCATAAGTTCCAAAAAACTTATTTGTTCCCATCTTTAAGTGGTTCGAACTCAAGTCCAGTGATTTAAATTCCTATCACTCAACATCTCAGCTACCTTCCGTATCATATTTTGTAATATTAAAAAAATATCTCCACGTCATTCCAAATACTGGAGTAGACAGAGGTCTAGGCAGTCCTTTGAGCCGCCTTTCACCAAAGCCTCTTTTTGGGACAACGTGACAGGTAGTTAGTAGAGATAGAATATATAAAAGCCATTCGTGTTTACTGTTTCATTAGACAATAATTGTTGTTGTCTTATGTCATACGTGTACAATTATATTCTAACAATTTTTTATTGCGTGATTGGCGATAATTACAGCCTCAATTAAGGTTATTAAAAATAATTGGTTGTTAAAGAAAACGCTTTAAAGTTGTGACAATGTTAAAAAATTAAAATATTATTTTATGCAATTTTAATAATTGTGATTGTGAATTCATTGTAATTATTTTGAACACACATATACTTATACTTGTAATTGAAATATATTATTTTAAGCATTAGTACTTCTAAAAGACGGATTGAGAAAGAAAGAAGGATTATTTGAGAGGGACATTATTTACTGTCGGTATAATATTCAATAAACTTAACCTCTAACGTTGTTTTACCCTCATTTACGAGGCTTACGAGGCCACTGTACAATTCCCATGGGAAGAAAGAGGGTAGTATATTTTCTTATACAATCCCACAGGGATAATGAAATTTTTTCGGGATATAAAGTATCCCATACTAATGAATATATGAATGTGAACGTATGACGAAGTGTTAACAAAATAAAAAAAATGTGTATACTATATTTTTTACTATTACTTAATATTATATTAAATACATGCTATTTAATGAAAATGAAAACGTTTTATTCAATTTAGAGTTGTTTACAACTTTTAGGAACGCCGAAAACTGCACCGGATTACAAAAAAACTTTCAAGTTCCTTTCTTATTTCTTCACGAGCTCCTTTCAGTAAACTTTGAGTACCATGGTGACTCTGCGGTCGCTCATCGTAGGGTCTACTCGCTTGATAATGCCTTGTTTTGAGACGAAACACGTGTCGCGTTTTCGTTGGTGGTATATGTTACCTGGTTTGAGTGTAGTGGTGGTGGTGCATACAGTGCAATTAGTGCACGCATCTGTGGGAGGGAGGGTGGTGCTCTTCTTCTCTTCGGACCAGGTAACATTTACCTTTTTATATTTGCATGCGGAGTGTTGCGAAGTAACTTTTTCATTAAACAACTTTACCATCATTTTATTTTGGCGTACATTTATAATCATATCTGCTCAATTCCACTCAAATATTATGGAGAAGGCCTTTGCTCAGCCGTGGACATTCGCAGGCGACTATTTTGCTTCTACTTTACTTATTGAGTAATAAATCATATCCATATTTAACGACCTCCATGGACGAGTGGCGTACATGTACATTGGCGTACATTTCACGGTGTCGTCAGCTCAGAGGTCCCTGGTTCGATTCCGGGTCGAGTCAATGTAGAAAACATTTTTATATACTTACTCGCGCCTGTGAGTTTGTGTTACCTTCGTTGTTTCTGATTCCATAATAAAAGTGCATAGCTTCTTATTTTGGGATCAGAGCAATGTATATGATGTTATCTCTGTCTGTGAATATATTTATATACTCTTAATTACTAATGCCAAATCTAGTAAAAGGGCTCTTAGTTACTGGTGTTTTAGTCCAGGTTTTGGCATGAAACAACTATTGGAACAAAATGTTAGAAGTATAATATTAACTAGCGGTACATTAGCTCCTCTAAAACCCCTCATCTCTGAGCTAGGTATTCCAATTGGAGTACAATTAGAAAATCCACATATAGTAAAATCCAACCAAATATGTGTTAAAATTATCAGTCAAGGCCCTGATTCTACACCATTAAATTCAAATTATCAGAATAGGGACAACCCTAAATATATATCATCTTTGGGTAGAACAATTTTAGGCTTTTGCAGAGTAGTCCCAGACGGTTTGTTAATGAAGTTATTTCCATCATATCCAATTATGTCGAAGTGTCAAGAAATGTGGCAAGGTGAAGGTATTTGGTCAAGTATCAACAACATAAAACCAATCTTTGTTGAGCCTCAACGTAATGATACTTTTAAAACAATTATCAATGATTACTATGCTAAAATAAGTGAATATATTTATATTAGTACTCTCCACACTTAGCAATCCAAATCAACAGCAAAGTAAATAAATTCGAAATACGTTTAGCTGTCGCGTAATCAAATGCAGCCCATATGGTCGAAAGCAACCTGTCCAAATTAATTGGCGATATTACACAGCTTATACAGATAAAAGTCGGTTATCGAAATCTAATAGATAAAGTATTGTTTTGCATAATTTTATTCAATTACACTGCTAACTAATATTAATAACAAGGTTTATTAACTGGCTAACATGTATTGATGTAATCCTGTTTGTCTGATGCAATCTAATTGAAAATTAATGTTAGAACTAATGCTATAGACTTGAAAATTAGTCTTTTTAATTTACACACATATTCCTACTACTTGGTTAGACAGAGTTAGGTATTTAGTATGTATATAAATATACAAACTAGTTGATGGACTCGGGCGTTACTTTGCAGAAATTTATTTATAGTATAAATATGTTATTATATATTATATTGCATTACTCCGCATGCAAACATAAACGGCATTTGTCACCTAGTCCGAAGAGTAGATGTGTACCGCCCTCCCTCTCACAGATGCGTACCAACTCTACTGGATACACCACCACTCACAGGCACTAGACTCCACCCCGGGTATCATATACCACCACCGAAAATAATGCGACACGTATTTCACCACAAAATAAGGCATTACCAAGCTTTGTTGACTGTACGATTAGCTACCGCACAGTGATCATATATATAAAGTAAAGTAGTCACAGTGGTTGAGTGGTTGGGTAACCGAGTCAAGAGACCCGAGTTCGATCTCTAGGTGGCAGGCTGGGTATGTCCATGATAAAGAAGATAAGGACTGCGATGGGCCGTCACTGTCCCAAAATGTCTACGGTGAAAATCTAGTCTAGACCTCTGTATACCTTACTATTTAGAATGGCGTAAAGATATTTTCATTACATGCGGAATGGTGCAATATATATTTTTGCAATAATAACTTTACAACACCAATACTTTTACGTTTATAACTAGTAATATGAATTTTAAAATGATCAGCTGGACGTAGTTCTACGGTACATCTCTAAGGAACACGAATGAACCATAAAATTATAATCGGCCTACAAATTTAATGATCTGTAACGATTCTAATCAATTTGTTCTTAATTATTATTACAAAGTTGTTAGCCGTTTCGACATTAAAACGTAAGATATGACCTCCGGCTGTAACTACTACATTTGCGATGCTTTTTAATCTGTAAATAGAATACGACTGTGTATTATAGGCAGATTATAGCATAACCTATAATAGTCCACTGAAAGATATAGGCCCCTCCCGTAAGCGTAGCGATTATGGTTTTCCATAATCGCCACGCTTGGCATACGAACTGGCAATCGCAATGGAAAACATTTTCGACGCTGCTGCCCATCACTGGTCTGCTAATTTATGTTTTTCTTTTCATATGGTATTTTTTGAGGTTATCCCGCCATCTTTCGATCTAGTCTATTTTCAAAGCATTTGGTTAAGTCGCCTCTTACGATATTTACCGGGAGAAAGGGGGTTCGTATATTCAATTCAGTAATTACACGACTGGCTACTAGACAATGGGAAAATCGTCTCTACGAAATTTTAGAGATTGGTTATAAACAGCGTTTGTGGCCCATGTGATACAGGAAGGTATATTGTACGCGTAATTGTAGGAAGAGACCCTACAATTTTTATTAATGATACCAAAGTAAGCGGCTTAAGCACTTTATTATGGACGAACGAATGAAGATACCATAGACACCCAGACCCGAAATAATGTAGAAAAACTGTTTTCTACATTGACCCGACCGGAAAACGAATCCAGGACCTCAGAGCTGGCGACACCATGAAAACCGGCATGTGCCACTGTTCCACGGAGGTTGTCGCGTTTTTAAATCGGGAGTTTATTGTCGCAAAACATTAAACAAATTTGGATTTCTTCGAAAGCTACCATTGCCAAAAATCTCTCATGGATTCTGATTCTGAGAAAAAAACCGATTCATACAAACGTCATTGTCAAACGTTTAAGCCCATGGGAAAGTATATGCGGCCACCCAGATTGAATACTAATACTACCAAAAAGTACGGACGATAATCCTCATTGTGTCATTTATAATAAAGCTTAAGATAGCTTGGTGAATATCAAATGATACTTTAGTGGGCTTTGTGGGCATGAATTCCGACTTAAATATTCCACATGCATAATGCCGTGAACATACTATGTGATGAAATGATTTGGTAGGAGTTGTATTAATAGCAAACTATTTTTATTGTTCTTCCTTCATACATAATACATTAAGATTGCTTTGGAAGTACACGTTAAAAACTTTTTCATCATAAAGTCCTTTCTCTTTGTTTCTTTTTCTTTTTTTCTATTAACAATTTCGTCCTTTAGTGCTCCTTGCAATCCTAGATTTAACAGTAAATAGAAATGAATAATAATAATTTATTTGAATCGGACAATAAAAGTTATCCATATTGAATGGTTAGTAATCCGGTTAGTAACAATTTCAATTAAAACTATGTTAGTATTGTTAGTTTACATCTATTTGAACACGTATCATTTGTGACCTAGTACAATCCCTATCCAGTGGTTCTGGACGGGGCAGTCACTTCTACCAGATATCGCCCTCAGAATGAGAAGCAAAGTTTAGATATTAACTATTTTTACCATTCAGTTTCGCTCAAGTCCAATAAGCCGTTAAAGTTAGAAAATGTAACGAACGTACATCCTTACAAACTTTCCCTTTTATAGCACTACTCCCTTAATGGCCTAAAAAGTCCAGATCGATAAGAGAGAGAGAGAGAGAGAGAGAGCGGGAAAGATAGAGAGAAAGATGATCAGACAGAAGGAGACAGTACCAAACACCTTAGACGCTGCTACCCTTCACCGATCTGAATTGGTGGTCCGATAGTTTTCGAGATGGTTATCACCAACTATCAATAGTTTCAAGGCCGTTAGTCGCCTTTGACGATACACACCCTGTGCGGTTTTCTTATAACGTAAATAAAGACTGGCAATAGCTACCAACAGATAATGGATGAATAGATGGTATAAAATCTAGAAAAATACAAGGCCTTACTGAAATTGACCGCATAGGGGCAGCAACCCATCGGCATGCATACGGCAGCAGGCCAGTCTCGTTGCTAAACGTGTCAACCAATGTTCGTCAATTGACATTCATAAAGCACAAAGCACACTTGAATAATAAGCATTAATGCAATCATACACATGTTTTTTTCTAAACTTTCTCATGGCCTCTTCCGTACGCGAGGGTCTGGCATAATGGTCGCGCTTTGCGAGTAGTACTCTCCTAACTAATAAACAATAATTTCACTAACCTAATAAAGACTTCAATTTAAAAAAAATTATTTAAATTAACATGTCAAACATGTACGAGCCATTAAGAAAAAAATGTTTCCAACCACTGCAACATGCACACAAACAAATGCTAATCTGAATTTCGAACGTGCGGCTAAATTCACGATAAGCGAAATTTAAATATCGAATTCACATTAGTATCTCACAATTCGAATAGCGTTGTGAAAAACCATGGAACTGGTACTGGCCTGCCTGTGAAGTTGCAACTAGATGAGAAATTATTCACAACGCACACAGTAACCAGCATGTAAGACGTACTATATATTATATGTCTTCGGTACATTCCCAATACAGGGGTAGGCAGAGGTCTAGTCTAGACAATTAAGTCGTTGCGACCCACCAATCAAGATATTTTGGGACAACGTGATAGTTGGTGAGCCCGTCGCCGCATTTATATCCAAGCGAATGATATGAATCGTACATAGGATTTGAAAAAACCCATTGGTACGAACCTGCCACCTCGGTCTCTCGACTCGAATTCCGATCACCCAACCACTCGGATATCGTGACTTCAAATGTAAGACGTACTACCTTTTATTAAATTAATGAGAAATCCAAACAATGATTTCGGTGACAGATGAGTCGAAAGGATTTAATTGTCTAGACCTCTGCCTACTCCAGTATGGGAAATTACGTGTATATAAAATAATGTCTTCACGCCGTTCCCAATAATGGAGTCAACAGATGTCCAGACATTTAACTGCTTTTGACCCATCTTTCACCGAAGATATTTTTGAGCCAATGTGGCGCCCCGGGTCGTCATTATGTTCAAGTCAACGATAAAGAACCTTAAATTTTGGTAAAAGCTCATCGGTACGAGCCTACCGCCTGGGGATCGAACTCGGGTCTTTTGACTAGAATTCCGATCACCCAACCTCTCGGCTGTCGTGACGTTAAGTGACTATCCATGTTTGTTTGACTGTTATCGTCACCTCATACGCATTACTATACAAAGTTGCACTTAAGTTACACCAACAGTGTTCTTCTTTTGAAAAACATCCCGATATATAAAAACAACTTAATAAAATCATTCGGTTTAGTGTTTCAATTAAATATATATTTTTATGTTTAACTAGTGACTTGTTCAGAGTTGCAAATTGGGTAATTTAATAAATTTTCAAGAGGCAATATTTTAAAATTCTTTATCGACTTTGAAAACAGACTATTATATGTTTGGAATTGGAAGTATGAATGTTAACAATTCACGTAATTTATAGATACATACATACCTATAAAAGTCCATGACTTGAGTACTAACACTCATATCCCTCGCATAAATGATAGTTATGTTAGTTAGCGGGATTCGAACCCCGACCCTTATCTTAGATGTCATTATGCCTTTATCTTCAGGGTCACTACCTGCTCGGGACATCAATAACAAACAATTCATATTTTATTTTATTTACTTTTATGTATTTTAAGTATTAACAATAAAATGTACATATATTTTTACTTTGCGTATTAATATTATACCAGATAGTCCATATTATCTATATATCTCTATCAATACTGTAAACATATCTCATTTATTGATTTATTTAATACCTAACTAAAATCAGTAAAAACTGGCATTCGTAAAGTATTGGGGTGCTAAATGGGTGGGTTAATAAGCGAAGCATTTGTATTCTCCCATGTTTTAAAACTGCTTACATTCACTATTCTGGCGATTTAGTTAGGAGCGATATTAAAATTTAACCTGAATTAGTACTTAAAAAATAATCTAATAAAATTCAATTTATAGGAGAGTACGCTTCACAAATGTTTGAAGCTAATTCTCAAACGTAGATCTTAACTCTTACAGGAACGAATACCGTCATCACTACGAAAAAACAAAATGAAATATAATTTTATAAATCTCAGTTATGACCCGAGCCTAGTTAGTAGTGTCCCTGCCTTTAACACTAAGGGTTGCAAGTTCAAAACCCAGCTTGTGGCACTTATTATTAAAATGTATATCTATAATATATGTACCTATATAAGTATATTGCACCATTGTTACTAAGACGACACGATAGGCTCACTGTGTGTTACGTTGTCCCTAATAGTCTTTGGTGAAAGGTGGATCCAAACGACTTAATTGTCTAGACCTCTGTCCATCCCCGTAGTGGGAATAGGTGTGAAAACACTCATTTATTTATATACTTATCCCATACGACACAAGCTGAGATTTGAAAGAATCGAAGGATTCTCGGACCTCGAGGAAATCATAAAATTGTCATTAATACATTTTTAATTTTTTTTCCTTATAAACATGAATGAAAGGTAAAGATATAAACTCCATGAACATATAAATCTGGCAATAAGCATAATCCGTAACAAACTCTAATAGCTGTAAACACAAAATATCCATTATGTTTGCCATAAACAATTAACAACAAAAGGCCTCAAACATTGATTCCGCAAACATAAGCCTTTGTATCGGTTTGCGTAAGCATTAACAATGTTTTTGCTGTTAAAGCAATTTATGCGTGAACTTTATCTACATAAATCTTGATTGAGCTCACATTTTGTGAGCCTTGAACGTTTGATCCATTATTATTAATCGAAAAGTAATACTAAGTAATACTTTTTATGATGAACGCATGATTGCAGCGTAAAAGACTGCAATGATCTCAAAAGATCTTTAATAATGAAGTAAACTTCTTTCTTGTCTACGAGACGCCAGATTCAGCATTGTAACTCTTGTTTTCTCTTTTGCAGGGTATATAGAGCCAAGTCATCTTAGCCCTACGTAGTGAACGCAACGTTTAACACATATGATTCTTTTTTTTTAATTACTTCCAAGTAGTATGATCTGCTTTAGCTGCATAGCCATGTACCAGTTGGACTGTTGGCTCTTTTTGTACCCTAATCCCATTAAGGGTATCATGCAGCTATGATGCTAATCGTTACATCAATGGAACTGAAAATGAATTGTTAGTTTTTCTTACGATATTGCCAACTGGGAATTGGTCGAAATCGACACACCAAGCACGACAAGCTACGAAAGTGGAATACATAACATGTCTACTTAAAGGACTGACAATAACTCTACAATACAATTTGTAAATAGAAGCAGAAGCATGAGAAAGATTCATACATAATACAAGCTCAAAAGTTAAGATAGCCGAGTGATTGGGTAATCTAAATTCGAGTCATGAGACCCGATTTCGGCCCCTGGTGGCGGTGGTGGCAATAATTCGTACTTAAGTTTTTTAATAAACCCATTAGTTTGGTTTTTTAAAAAATTTAAGTACGAATTATTTATGTCGATACTCGTTGGCTTGGACTCAAAGACAGCGAAGGGCTGACCACCTCACACGATGTCTCAAAAAATGTCTTCGGTGGAAGGTGCTCTGTCTACCACTGTATTGGGAACGGTGTGAAGAAATTTTTTTTAAATACTCGTACAGCTCCTATATATCAACACATGTGTAAACCCAGGTAAACATAACAGTTGTCTTATATCATTATATTCTTGGCACGCTTTTTGATGAATATAAAGTTTAAAATGATTTAAGATTGAATCAGTGCCATACTTAGTAGGTAACGTCATCACTAAACCGTACCGGGCCGCCATTGTTTTCGGACAATGAGTTATTGTAAAAGGTTAAGAAATCACGAGACCATACCGACCAGGTGGAAAGGCAGGAGACACGGTTTCTCACGCGCAGTTACCTGCTTATTAGGAACTCAATTTATATAAAACTGAACACTTATACTTAAATGACAATTAAAATCTATCAGATTTTTAGTAATAAAATTTTTTAAATGTAATTTATGTTTATCAGATAAACTAATTTACGATGGCATTCGAATCAAGGTAGTACGTTCTATTATGTATACTCTGAGATTACTGCTACAAAGTTATCTAGATAAATGGTTTCATTTTGAAACTTAAAATGAAACAGTAACTACATTTATTACTACGAAAGGGAGATTTTATATACATATATACACATGAAAAAAAGTCACGGTAACCGAGTGGTTGGGTGATCAGATTTCGAGTCGGAGACCGGAGTTCGACACCCAGGTGGGCAGCTCGTATCAATAGATTTTTTCTAAAACTTATGTACAGTTATATCATTGGCATGGTATGACATAAAGACGGCGACGGACTCACCACCTTTCAAGTTTTATCGAAAAATGTTTTCGGGGGTAAATATACTATAAAGGCTATTGATGCTAAATATATATAATAATGGTTTAGGGTGCAGACTGTGAAATATAACGTCGCAGGTTCGGTGCCCGCCATTCGTTTATTGTCGTGAACCATTCCAGAGACAAGCATTGCAACTTAAAAGTGGTTAACAGGAATACTACTAACGTTCTTTAACATTGCTAGTACATATATCTTCACGCAATTCCCAATACAGGGGTAGGCAGAGTCAAGTCTAGACAATTAAGTCCCTTCGACACCCCTTCCACCCAAGATATTTTGGAGACAACGTGACAGGTGGTAAGCCAGTCGCCGTTCTTATGTCCAACCTAACAATATAATCGCACATAAGCTTAAAAAAAACATTTGCTAATATTCTTTAAAAAAAGATGTTAGGTGTACATAGGTAAATGGAAATTCGCGTCGCCATGTCGTCGATCTCGGAGACAACGTTAAGCACTTACGCTATCCGCGGTTTTACTTTCTTTCCACGTTAGCAATTGTTAGCGACAATCGGCGGAAGCGGCACGGTGTCGTGTGCGCCCCACATGCCAAGCACCGCGTGACAGCTTTGCGAAATGAGCTGGAAGCCGCCGTGACACACGGCGTTAGAGTTTGACGATCATTTACATATCGAACAATGAAAATATGAATATCATTGACGTAGACAGAGGTGAAGACAAAGTCCTTTTCGATTTTTCACTAAAGACTAATATTTCATGCCTGCGCTCTATCACTGTTATGGGCTTTTACGTCTTCGTGAACGTTGTCGGGTTTTTACGGGTTTTTACGTCAGTTATATTATTTTTTTATATCTTCACGCAATTTCACGTACTGGATCGAGCAGAGATCTTGACAATAAAGTCTATTCGACCCAGTTTTCGCTAAACCTTTTTTAGGATAACGATACAGATGGCGAGTCTTTGACTATTTTAGTATCTAAGCTACCGATACATAATACTTTCATATATATTTACGTAGACAAATTTATTCCCAATTAAAGAATACTTTTTTAATATAAGTGTTTTCAATCCATATTTCTAATCTCTTTTTTCAGGGAAGCCGGTTGCAGCTTATACATAGCGTGCCCATAAGTCTCAAAAACTCGCATTACTGGCGTGAGATAGAGGTGGTGATGGTGGAGTTTCTATGGTTGGTTCAATGGTTGATTATTCGCTTTCCTTCATTCTCCTTCGCTTCCTTACCGCCCAAGTAGTAAAGCGTAGTTGATTTCTCATGTGCCACCTCAAACTTCTCACAAAGACATTTTCAAGATTTCACACAAATAAAGAGTTCGAATAGCGTTACTGACGAAAGTTTTAGAATTTTGATTTACATTTAATTTTAAATTACATTTATGAATAATGTGATAAATAGAAAACAACTAATTAATGTCACGCCAAAGTAAATTAATGATGATGAAAATAAATATCATTGAAATAATAGACAGTCAATTAATGTAAATGTTTTACCCACGCGACTGCTCACTTAAACTAATCACAACCGTTAATGACGCCTGAGACAGAATTATTTAAATAAATTAGCAATTTCAACACCTAAACTAGATGTGTTAATATATTTGTTTACAAATTTAAGGTTTCAATAAATCTTTTTTTTGAAAACCTTTAATTAGAACGATGGAGTATGTAACATACATATATACATACATTGATAACGGCCAGTTAAACTCCACTGCAGGAAATAGGCCTCTCCCAAGGGCAAGAATGACCGTAATCGCCACGCTTGGCAGGCGGATTGGCGTTCGCAATACCAGACCACTCGCACCTTAGACGCTGCTGCACATCTTCGGTCTAATTATTTTGGTCTGACATTTTTAGAGATGGTTATCCCGCCATCTATCGGTTGCCATTAGGATATTCTAGGCTCTTTCCTTTAGTCGCCTCTTACGATACCCACGGGAAGAAAGGGAGTGGCAATATTCTTACACCGTTACCACACGGCTTTGGCTATACAGTATGTAACACACTGTATGGCGACCTCCGTGGACAAGTAGCGTAAATCTGGATGTTTGTGGTGCCTTCGTTGTCACAAGTGCTTCCACACAGGGATTGGAGCAATGTATGTGATGTTGTTCCTATCTATCTATCTATCTATATAAATATATCTATCCATATCTACCTATATATGTAAACAAATTCTAAGTTATTTCGAGAATTGTTATCAGACAGAAATGCAAGGAAATGTGGCTGGTTCGTTGTTTTTGAAGTCCGTGTGTGCAATATTGCAAAAGCGGAGATTCGGTTGGAAGATGCATCAACGCAGCGACGCGTGTGAGTCTAACGCAACCATAATAATGTTTTGTTTACACCATAACTACATTTTTTTTTATAGAAAAGGGAGGCAGGCAAACGAGCAGGTGGCTCACATGATGGTAAGTGATTACCGCCGCCCATGAACACCCGTAATACCAGAGGCATAGCAGATGCGTTACCCCCCGCCCCAGTATTTGGGGGAGGGGGGTGTGTGGGCTTCCGGTTACCTGCACTCACCAGACGAAACGCAGAAGTTTGTTAGACTTCTACTTCACGCCGGTCTTCTGTGAGGTTGTGGTACTTCCCCGGTCGAGCCGGCCCATTCATGCAACAACAAAAGCTGATGCGTGGCTCTACTACTGTTAAATATAGCACAAATGCAAAGTTAGAAGAGAAAACTATCTTTTTTTCATATTCATACATTGTCCCAGAACTGGGGTAGACAGAGGACGCCTAATAGCTAACGTCCGAGATACGAATATCTAAATGCATGCGTGTAACAGATTAGACTATTATATTTTCTAGCGTCATTACTGACGGGGTAGTAAGAGAAAACCGATCGTCAACTGTTATGACTCTTACGTACCTCTTTCGCTTCTTTGAATAACATACATTCTTAATACTCGCAATACTAATACGTCTATGTTACATACTGAGCACTCTTCGCATGCAGTATATTTTATTCAATATTCGTTCTTTACTCATCCTTTTAACGCACTCAATCAATCTGAGAATGCCCATATATATGTTATTCATAAAATGATCTTTCAAACCAGGTATACTTTGACTGAAAACCAACGAAAAGGTTCTTCTCGTTGGTTTTCGGTCGACCAAGGAAACCCGGATAATTCACGCAGTGATAGCATTTCTATCGAATTCAGCTGGCTTAGAGATTCTTCTGATAGACCCAAATAGATCTCGGGAAAAAAATATGCCATTATTGACTCGTTTGATAAGGTTGGCGATCACAGTATAAGACATCCCGCACTCTGTCGCCACTCACCTAGGTCGAAAATCTCAACTCTTACGAAAAAGTGGTTGATAAATTTTTACGCCGATACCAGACGGAAATACCATCATAACGCACCCATTAGGGATCCAAATGCTAAATAGAGGCCATTTAGCATCTATATAAAAAATATTTTAAATCGTATCGACGCACTATGACTCAACACATAATTATAGTTAACGTGACAAATTAACTTTAGAAGTTATATTACGAGACATGGAGTAACATTTCATACGGCACTTAACCCGCGCTATCTCGTTAAGTAATTAGGAAAACTGTGTTGGACGCAATGGTCTGAATATTTTCTCTTACGCAAAGCTGAGAGACGTAAATGGCGACATTTTGTTGGAATTCCTTTAAAATTGCATTCAATAGTAAATCCAATGCCGTGGTAGAGCTTATAGAATATACCTCCCGTCCCCACTCCTGGCCACCAACACCGGCACCGTGGGTGCCGTTAAGACGATTAAGAGCCTTCAATATCTTTAAAGCCTTTAATGTTTTTCTGGTTACCGACAGATGGAGAGATAATTAATGACTAAAATAATGACTTAATATTTATAAAATAACGATGATATTGCAAGTATTTGAATGCTCGTATGACCACAATGATCCACATTTCACCGGAGCTTAAGTACAGCATGACAGGTGGTTAATTTGTCGCTGTCTTAATGTCCATGCCAACAATAGAATCGCTCAACCATTCAACTATCGTAGCTTTTGCGAGACAAATGTTCTACATATATATACAAATTAATTACATGTACTGATGTATTTCTTTAATCACTTCCATTTCCTGAATACTATCATCTACACTAACATTATTAAAGACACAATATTTGTATGTTTGTGTGTTTGGTTTAATCTCCGGAACTCAAAACACCGATCGTGGAAATTCTTTTACTAATACAAAGTTACGTTACACACCTACTTTTACAGGCGACAAATAATTTTATGAAGTATTTAAGTCGAGCTGTTACAGTTTAAATTAATTATTACCATTAGTCATGCGAACGAAGTCGCTGTAACAAGCTAGCATACAATAAAAGGCGTGGTTTGGTATATATAAATCACATGACCAATTCCATTAGGCACCACAACCACAATTTACACAGTGTAAAACCGAGAGTCGAACACATTACCCGTAATTACGCCATAAGTGATGCACGCCACAACAATCGTTTGGTGATTGGCCCTCAATTATTCAGTATTGTTTGCCTAAAGTTTATCGGTACTAGCTGAATCGATTTATAAACTACCTCCTCCGGTTTTGTAGTGAAAGTATTTACATAATACGTTTATCTATATATTGAAATTGTTTACGTAATCTATTCTCGAGTCCGTCCGGCCGTTCTGCTGTGTTTGATTGAAGGATTAAATTAATGTTCCTAATTTTAGGGTTTACAGAGTTGTATTAAGTACATTTCGAATCACCGTTTGCCGAAACCTATTTGGGATAAAGAGCAAGTGGTAAGCCCGTCGCCAATCCAACGTTTCAAAAAACTTACGTAGATAAATAAAACATATAGATATGGACTATTGTCCATATCCATATCCTTTATTTATGAGATGATGAATGATGTCAAAGTATGTGGCTAAAGGATTCGTGTGATGGAATCAGTAACAGCGACTCGTGTATTTGTACATAAAAAGCTATGACTCGTGTACAAATATCCCATTCATCATAGAAAATATTTTAGGCGTATATTACGGGGTGTCGAATGTAGTAACTATGTTTATGTTACAACGACCTCTATGGACGAGTGGCTTACACAGCGGCGTTCACGGTGTCGCCAACTCTGAGGTTCGATTCTCGGTCGGGTTAATGTTGACAACACTTTTTCTATATGTTCTCGGGTTTGAGGTTTGTGGTAACTTCGTTGTTTCTGATTCTATAATACAAGTGCTAACGCTGCTTACTTTGGGATCAAAACAATGTATACATGATGTTCTCCCTATGTGTTTATGTATGTATTTATCTATGTATATATAGCTGTGGTGGTGGTGCATCCAATAGAGTGGTGCTCTTCTACTTTTCGGACTAAGAAACATATGCCATTTATTTTTGTATGCATAATTTTGCAATATAGTTTTAAGATAACATCTTCACTGCAACTTCACTTAGGTTACTGTATTATTTACCTAGATAACAGTAATATTATAAATGCAATCAGTGATTTCTGTTTTAATTAACGAACAAAATTGATATAACGACCTTGCATACCCTATACGGTGTTCGCACAATAGCAGAATGGACAAATTGTCCATAGTATAACAATCGAACAGTCCGCCAAACGGAGCGACTATGGGAATAAGGTCACCATTTGTCATAGAATATACAATGGTCGATTCAACTCGGCTACTAGCTACATGAATATGCAATTGTGATATATCTGAGCTGCGGGTATGTTATTCTTTATGTTCCGACATTTATCGATGGTAGATAACAGACTTTCTTATACGATAGACATCAGAATAACTCGTACGTTAATAACATTGTATTAATACAACTTATTGCTATGTAGTCACGATAGCCGAGTGGTTGGGTAATGGGAATTCGAGACATGATACGTAAGTTCGAAGTGGTTGGCTCGTACCACAAGGGTTTTTACAAATACAATTATTTGCGATTTATATATCGTTGGCTTGGACCTAAAGACGGCTACATACTCATCACCTGCCATGTTGTCGCAAAAAATTTCTTCGGTGAAAGTTGGATCGAAAGGACTTAATTGTCTGGCTGTCTGTCTACCCCAGTATAGGGAATGGCGTGAAGATATTTTCTTTTTTTATAAAAAAATAAATAAAAATGAATAACACACTGAATTGACATATCTTATCTTAATTAAATTACTCTTTTATTTTTAAAAACCGCCTAATTGGGTCTGTTGATCTTTAGAAATGATACCAGATGTACGTTAATTAAACTTGTACGTGTTTTGAACTAATTATTTCACTATAAAGGCTTACGTTTACATCGGAAACAACATCTACTTTAACACAAGCTTATCTTATAAGCGCAATGCGTGTATTCTTTCGAAGTTAATTTAAACGGAAATTTTGTACGACAATACTTAGGATTGTAGTCAGACTTTATATTATTTTACTTAGACTTTTGTATTTATTGTTATACATTGTATAACGTGTATCTTAAAAATCTGTTAAATATGCTATTAAAACAATGAGAAATTTAAACAATTACCCATAATTTCTGCCGAACAGAACCGTTTATAAATAATAAATAAATATCTTCACGCAATTCCCAATACAGAGGTAGACAGAGGTCAAGTCTAGACAATTAAGTCACTTCGACCCACCTTCCACCGAAGATATTTTCGGGACAACGTGACAGGTGGTGAGCCCGTCGCCGTCTGAATGTCCAAGCCAACGCCATAATTCGTACATAAGTTTTTTGGAAAAACCCATAGGTCTCTCGACTCGAAATTCTGACCAACCAACCACTTGGCTATCGTGACCATTTAAATTTCTTATTAATTCGATTATCTTCGTAGATGAGTTTCATACACACCGATTTTCATAGTATCTTCAGCTCTGAGGTCCCGGGTTCTATTCTCGAACGGGGCAATGTAGAAAACTACTTTTCTGTAATGTCTCGGATCAGGGTGTTCGTGGTGTCTTCATTGTATCTGATTCTATAATACAAGTGCTTAAGATGCTTTGGATAAGATGATTTTGGGACCCGAGCAATGTATGTGATGTTGTCCTACCAAGATATGTCACCATCAGCACAGTGACCAAGTATTCTCTTTTTTATTTTGCCTATTTATCGTACTACTTTCAATTCAATTCAATCGTTTATTTGCTAGAAACAGTGTACACAAGATGACAATTATAAAACAGAAAGATCAAACATGTTTCGCCAATAACCGACATGCAAATATAAATTTAATTAATTGTTAACATAATTAAGAAAATATTTAGACTAGATAATAGACATAAAATAAAAAGTATTAAAAAGTATCAACCATAAATATGCATTACATTAAAATAAATAAACAATAGAAAATGGTCAAAAAGTCAATGGTTTAAAAAGTCAATCTAACAAAATAATAACATTAATTCATAATACTTATTTTATACATAAAAAAATCATTTAACGAATAAAAGCACTTGTCCAATAATGTTCAGGCAATTTATTATCTATTTGAACTGACATACTATAATACCGTATATGGGTATTTTTTTACAGTAGATATTAGTTGACTGGCAACTATTTCACAGAATTGTTTGATCGTCGTTGTCACCGAATTTCTGGTACAAGAGATGGCATTGTAGCGGATGACGAGCAGCAGGAAAATGGTACTTACCCTCCAGGTCGGGTGATCGTGACCTGAGAAGGACATCTCCTCCATCAGTGTGTGCTGTCATATATATGCGTGAATTCGCAAGAACTTCGATAGCGCGATGTAAGATGGCGATGGGTTTCCTGAATGCGCCTCTAGCGAGTTTCTTATGTGGAGACATATGTCTTCATAAAATATGAAATAAAATTATGAAATTTTTACTGTATATTTGCATGGAGTAGTTTTTTACTTGTACCTTAAATATAATCCAGCTCAAGGAATGTTCTCACACAATTAAGTTAATCTCATTTGCGTTGATCCAAAAACTCTCTTAATGTAAAACTCGCACCAAATGTAGCCATAACTTTTAAAAGAATTCATAAACGGTAGTCGAACGAGCTTGAAATTTCAAATATTTTACCGCTGCTTATCACTTAGGCCGTTTGTTGTACTTTATAAAGGTGATGACACAATAAAGATATGATATTATATTCTTTATGAGTGTGTCTGTGTTCTATTTTTTTGTCTTAATAAATAAAACATATATAATATATATTATTTATAAAGAAATACATTTGGTGCGATTTTTACATTAGAAATTTCTTTGAGAAGCATAATTGAAAACTTTCATACATATTCGTATTCTGGTAGTTTTAGAATTTGAAGTGCCTGGTATTAACGAGCTCTTATAACGAGTTGAAGAGTTCTTTGATAAATATAATCGCACGCAAGTGTAATAACAAAACGCCCAGCATGACTTATATGCTTTAAAAATCAATAAAAATGCATCGGTTCGAAGAAATGGTGAATAGTTCAAGGACATTAGATGAAAAAAGGAATTATATCCGATAGGATTTGAACTTATAATATCCTGGTATGACAAGACAGTCATCCAAAGTTAACTTCATATTATAGAACACATGGCGGCATTATTCACAGTAATATCATACAACTAAAATCGTTGGATTTTGAAATGCTGTAAAAAAAATAATTATACATACATACATACATACATATCGGCCTGTTAAAGTCCACTGCAGGACAACCGTATTAGTTAATTGGCAACTATTTCCTTGCACTGCCTCACAGAATTGTTTAATCGTCATTCTCAATGAATTTCTGGTACAAGAAATAGTATTTTAGGGGACAATGTGCTGCAGGAAAAGGCCCAGCATGACTTATATGCTTTAAAAATCAATAAAAACGCACCGGTTCGAAGAAGTGATGAAAAGTTCAAGGACATTAGATGAAAAAAGGAATCATATCCGACAGTCATCCAAAGTTAACTTCATATTATAGAACACATGGCGGCATTACATTACTGCAGGATATAGGCCTCTCCCATGAGAAGGATTTGGCACAATCGCCACGCTTGGCAAGCGAGTTGGCTATCCTAGTACCTAGTACTATCCTAGTACCAGACCACTTGCACCATAGATGCTGCTGCCCATCTTCAGTCTGATTATTATGTATGATTATCCCGCCCATCCGTTATCTATCGGTTGCTTTAACTTTTTTATTCAAGGCAGTTTTCTTAGTCGCCTCTTACGACATCCTCGGGAAGAAAGGGAGTGGTAATATTCTCAATCCGTTAGCACTTCTTCTTCTTCATCTTCTTCTTTACAGCTTATCAAGTGTTCTCTGCTGAACCCTAATATATTCCACAGTGAATGGTTCTCAGCTACCTGCATCCATCGACGTTCCGCAACATTGTGCAAGTCGTTTCTCCATCTCGTGGGGTCGTCCAACACTGCGTTTGCCTGTACGATGTTGCCACTCGCGAACCTTTCTTCCCCAACGGTTGTCAGTTCTAAGAGCTACGTGGCCGGCCCATTGCACTTCTACGTGCTGATGCTTACGGCTATGTCGGTTGGTTCTGCTACGAATGTCATCGTTAAGAATTCTATCACGCAGATAAACACCACGGAAGATAATTATTTATAGTATGATTTAATTCAAAGAATAAAAATTAAATATATAGTGTAGTCATTCCACTCATCCTAGTGTGTTCTCAGCCTAATGCGTTAAACGATCGACTGCATTTTAAGGATCGTAACCCACATAGCGTGTGAATTTTACTTGTAGCTCTTCCCTTGTTTTACATTTAACTTTTCAGAAGTAAATATTTAACAATATTATAAAAATACAGGTAACCGACGAACCGATTTAGAATTTGGAATCGGGAATAAACGAAGGTAGTACAAACACTTGAAGTCACGATAGCCGAGTGGTTGGGTGGTCGGAATTTCGAGTCATGAGACCCTGTTCGATCCCCAGGTGGCAGGCTCGTACTAATGAGTTTTTCTAAAACTTATGTATCGTTGGCTTGGGCATAAAGGCGACGACGTGCTCACCACCTGTAATGTTGTACCGAAAATATCTTTGGTGGAAGGTTGGTCGAAGAGACTAATTTGTCTAGACTCCGACCACCCAACCACTCGGCTATCCTGACTCTTAAATAATTTATTTATTCGAAATAAATGTGTCATTTTGTTTTTTTTTTTAATCAGAAATCCAAACGCATCCCATGCTGCTTACCCATAAATATATTTTCACACTTACACATCTCTCACATGTCTAGATTTATTATATTCTATCATGTACCGATTTATATCGTTAGTTTGGACATAAAAATGACGACGGGCTGACCACCTGTCACGTTGTCCCAAAAAATGTCTTCGTTGGAAGGTGGGTCGAAAGGATTTAATTTTCCAGACCTCTGCGTCGTATCGGTAATGACGTTATAGATATTTATTTATTATTCTATCGTTTACTCTATTACAAAATTTAAAAAAAATATGTGAAATGCACGCATGTATTGGCTAGTAATACTTAAAAGAAAGTTGCAAGTGAGTGGCCACTCGTTGCTACAGTAATTTAAAGACAAAATGGTTAGCAAGGAAATTCTTTTTGCTCTTAATGTGAATCAGCACGGCCTCATAAAATCCGACTGTGTAATGTTGAATGATATAAAAATTTAAAGTAAAATACCACATTTCCCACTTTAAATGTACAAATACAGTTTTATTGGACATTAAAAATCTAGACTGCACATTTTATAGGAATTTTACATTAGATATGGAAGCCTTAGTTATATATATTTTTGATGACTTCCGTGGACGAGGGCCGTACGCATCGGATTTCATAATGTCCTGATAATAATTTTCGTAATGTAATGTAATAAGAAACATTTGATAATGCCGAGATGAAACCGGTCAGGTATTATAATAGAAATAAATAAATAGTGGAATAAGTAAAAGTGTTTATAAGTATAAGTATTAATTTGTTTAGAGATGAAGTTCCACCAAGAGACAAAAATCGTGAGTATTCAATATATAATTTTATTTATAAAATTTTAAAAAATAAGCGAATGCAAAACATCGATGTGCGTTTAGAATTTAGCTACGTTTCGCAAGCTTGGCTAGCGGACTGTGTATCGCAATATACGTATAGTTTAATTTAGTCCCCTCCTACGACACCCATGGGTAGAAATGGGGAGGTAATATTCTTATATCTATAGCACAAGATTTTCATCACTATGTCGGTATGTAAGAGTCAAAGAAGGGCATAGGCCTCTCATAATGTGGCAAACGTCACCGTTCGAATTTTTGTTTAGTAGTTTTCGAGATCGACATCCCGCGGTCTGTCAGTGAGAGAGGCGGTGAGAATTCGAATAAGCTAAATTGTAGCTTATTAAAATTCATATCAGATAAAATCTTTATTCTTCGATGTAGAAATACAAACTTTACTTCATCTCAGTTATTGTAAGAAATTGTAGCCTAGTTTTTGTGTTAATTAAAACAAACTTGTTTATGAACTGCGTGTTGGTTTTTACCTTGTTAATTAGAAATTACAACTCGTCATACCCGTTTGTTTACTCTATAGTACTCTGGTATGATCTATTAATAAAGCTTATACTTAAGCTTTATATAGACTGCTATTTAAGCTTTTTGTTTTGTCCACCATTGTTGCGTCTAGAGACTCGCTAACCTATATCAAGAGTATTGTAACAGAAAACTTAGAAAAGCTCTTTGTAAACCATTTATTTTTTTAGAAATGTTTTTTTGTTAAGAATTTAAGATCCTAATTAGTCACTGTGATAAACTTGTCTGGAGCTCTATCTACTCGAGTCTTAGAAAAATGCATAAAGATGAACAAATAAATAATATTAGATTTTCAAAATTTTTATACATTTTATTTCTACTTAGTATAAGGGGAGTAGTTCTAAGAACCTTATTGGTCATTCTCAGGGGTTCGATAGGTGGTTTTCTATATTGACCCGTCCGCGAATCGAACCCAGATTTGCAGACGCATGACACCATAAGAACGAGAGTCTACTACGGAGTTCACAGAATTCGCCAAAATTACTTTATTTGCAATATAGCCAGATATAGCTAGAGTGAAAAGATCGCTAAGTTTCAAGATCCTTACTTCTTTCAAATTCATGTCCCTACCTCGTCCCTTTTCTTTGTTAACTTTCGCGCTCTATATTTTCTTCACCCTTCGGTCTTTACTCATTCGCTCAATATTCCCTCAATATGACAAGATAATCTTTCAAACTTAAACCAATAAAACTGTAACAGTTATTTTATAGATATGGACATGAATCTACAGTGCCTGGGTCATTGATCTTTGGATCAAATCAAAGATCAGTGACTCAGTTGCAGAATGCGCTTGTAATTAAGCATCTTTATAATGCGTGATAATGAAGGTGCTGTATAAATTTAAGCCAAAAAAGGATTCGTAAGCTCACTCGATAAGGGAATAGATGACCCAACGCGTCTAGCCGCAGACGCCATGCAAACGTGCGCGCGTTACGAATAAATAGGCGGATCTTTGATCGTGAATTAATCAGTCAGCCTGCCGATTGTTGTTAGGTGTTTTATTGTGATCATTTCAAAGATGGAGCCATTCGCTTCAAATCAGGCACATTTTTTAATAATTATAACTAACGTTCCCACACAGGGGTAGATACAGGTCTAGTCAAATAAATCCTTTCGACTCATTTTACACCGAGGCTTATTGGGACAACGTGACAGGTGGTGAGCACGTCGCCGTCTTCGCCATCGATGAAATTAAGATAAGTAATATTAAATCGAATAAAATAACATAAGTAATAATAATAAATAAGTTTACATACAGTTGTGGATCCCGTGTCAAAGATTTTTAACACCGTTCACATACCTGAAAAAATCATATATTTTTAAATTAGTATTCTGGAATAGTTACATAAAAAAATAAAAATTTTAAATCAAATTAAGTTTTTAAAACTTTAAAAGAATTAATTAATACTTTATTAATGTTCTGAAATTTGTAATGCCATGATATTTTTTTTAACTTAAAATGCTTTACAACATACACAACAAATGTTTACCTTTCTTTTAATATAATTTTATGTTAAGCCGTCGTTTTAAATTGATACTAACAAGACTGCGATTATTTATCTTAAATATAATAATAATGTAGTAGATATTTCTCATGGCATGCTCCCACGTGACAATAGACGATATCTATCTAAGATACGTCGTAACTGTGTCCGAAATAGGGTGCGTATACACTTAGGTGAACGAAACGAAAGTTATCATGTGACGTTTTGCTAAAGTTTCTAATGAAAGGAGGCACTCCTTTTTGAAAGAATTTAAGCAACACATCACAGCCGTTAAAGGCGATTAAGAGAAAGCCCCGTAAATAAAATGACTACCAATAGATGGCGTGGTAACCATCTCGACGAAATTTAGAACCCAACGTAAGCAAGCGAGTAAAGCACCGTCTAACATGCGAGGTGTCTAATAATGCATTCGCTGATCCGCTTGGCAAGCGTGGCAAATCCGTACTGGAAGTATATGTTCTGCAGAGGAATTTTTGGCCATCTGGCATGTAAGTACTCCTTAATATGCTGGAGCTATATACTCGTACCATACTTGTAACATACACTTATCCCTTTCTGCTGGCAAACAAAATATGTACTTTTATTGGCCACTTTTAAAGGTGGAGAGAGATAAGCAGATAGTTAGGTGGTGATATATAATTATACCTGTAATAAACTAATAATAATAATAATATCTTCACGCAATTCCCAATGCAGGCCGAGGTCTAGTCTAGACAATTAAGTCCCCTCGACCCACCTTCCACCGAAGATATTTTCGGGGCAACGTGACAGGTGGTGAGCCCGTCGCCGTCTTTATGTCCAAGCCAACGATATAATTCGTACATAAGTTTTTGAAAAACCCATTGGTACGAGCCTGCCACCTGGGGATCGAACTCGGGTCTCTCGACTCGAAATTCCGACCACCCAACCACTCATCTATCGTGATTTGATACCTACTTGATATATATTTGATACTTGTAATAAACTAGATAGCTAGTTTATCCAAATTGCGGAAAAAGGTGGAGCGGGGAGGAAAATGTTATAAAGGAAGTAGAGAACTACCGTCAATATTATTTATGCAAAGTTTCACTAAGAGCTTTTTTTTGGATAAGGATGATAAACGAGCTAATAGGCCTAATGGTTTAGGCTGCGGACTGCGAAACAACATTGAAGGTCCTGCATTGAAGGTCCCGCCCGCCATTCGACTATTGTCGTAAACCACTCCAGACACAAATAATTCAGCTTAGTTGGACTAGTTAACAGGAATATTATTAAAGTAGATTGATGACGCTAGCATTATTTTCTTTTAAAAAATGGCTAATTTTAGCTCATAAAACATGCAAACTATTTCAAAAAAGTTTACTGCTGAGTAACGTGGAATAAAATGGAATGCCACATAGCCCGTGATTAAACTGGTTCTCTACACTCAACACCGGATTACAACAGTTCTTACTCTGCTATTATGCGGCAAAAATACTTAAGAATATAGTACTGACTTAGAACTTCCTATGAAGACAACGCGTCTAAAACCTAGCACGTAGATATAGTAATATAAAAACTGTAAACTGTAATACTGAATACTGCGTCAGAGTCGAAAATAAGTACTTCACTAGCTTTCGTTGTACAGATGACTAAACAATTAAACACTTATGCATTTAGGTATAGAAATCGTAGTTGTTGTAATAGGTGACTAAGGACAAAGCCTTGGAAATAATATTGCCTGCAGAGAGATGACGGTATAACAATCTCGAAAAATACCAAATCAAAATTTAACAAACCTATGACAAGCAGCAGCGTCAAAGCCGCAAATTGTCTCTATACAATGATCGACAATACGCTTTTCAAGACTGCAATGGACTTTTAGAGGTCGTTACAGATATATATATATGTATGCGAATAACTTAAACTCTGTACAGAATAATTTACAAGCGGTCAATAAATAGTTGAATAGTATTTTATATTATCGAGACCGAAACAAATTATTGTTGACAATTAACTTGGTTTACGGCTTTAATGTGTAGATACCTTAATTATACAACCGACACCTTACAATGTAATTTATTGCTTCCAACTTAATTAAAACAAAATTAACAATATCGTACGAATTTCTGCGCCGCCGACCGTAATAGAGATTTAAAATCAAATCGTTTTTGAATTATTTACATTGTGCGCATTATTATGCGCATAATAATGCGCACAATGTAACTAATAGAAGATATATTATTAAAGAAGGTACATATCTCTGTCTGATGCATCTTTATAATTAAAATATAAAATAAATATTATCCATTAAATACTCACGATTGTGGTCTCTTGGTGAAACTTCATCTTTAAATAAATTCAAATTCACTTTTACTTATTCCACGATTTATATATTATAATTCAAGTAACTGAAGCGAAATGGCGAAACCGGAACAGTTATTTGAATTAATATAAACAAATAGTGAAATAAGTAAAAGTGAATTTGAATTTATTTAAATTTTATCCAGATATAAAGCAATGTTTTTTTTACAGTTTCATTTTTTTAACAATACTTTATTTACAGAAAAATATTGCTAATATTTACAATACTTGTTAACTAAAAACTATTATAATCGTAGAGCCCTCTTCGTGGCATGGTACCAAGAACTCTGGCTGCATTTCCACGTTGAATGGCTAGACTTAACTTTGTTTCTATTTATTTGGCGAATATCTCGCATAAAAAATTTAAAATGTTTACAGAATGTGAGGATCGTACTACATTCTATTTAATTTTGATACGTGGTAGAGGTAGGTATCCATTTCCCATCCATTCCAGCCACGGTAACACGAAAGCTGGTACCTTGGTAAGGAAAGGCTACCTATCATATTGTCCCAAAAAATGACTTCGGTGAGAGGTGGGCCGAAATTATTGTCTGTAACTACCCTAGAATTGGGAAGATATTAATTCAATTAATACAGTAATTCCTCATGTAACCCATTACTGTATAAATAATAATAGACGGGCAAGCTTTTATAATTAGAATAGCAAAAACATAGGCAACAACACTAGGATACCATAATTGACGATTCAAGAACTAGATATAAAATCAAATAAAAACATAACGAGATAGTGTACGGACTCGATGGACCCGTTACGCCTGTCATATTTTTTTTAACAAACAGAAGTCTGCATTTGTCCGTCTATTCGTCACCCGTTTGATGAGATCGGATCACAATAATGCTTAATCTACTTCTCTGTTACAGACCCTATTAATTCTGACTGTATAATGCTATAATAGAGCTTTCTTAAAAAGTTCAGGGAAAGACGAGTTTCATGGAAAAAATTAGCTTACTAGAAGCGCACGCGCAGCCACTCGAGTTGCCATAAGATAAGGATCGAACTGAAAACCAGTGTCGAGTAATCCCGGTTGCAACTTTTAAAAAAGTTTTGTATTGATTGATTGTTTTTATTGAAATAAGCGGTCACATGCTGCAGCACGGATTATCAGATTGATCATATAAGTTACATGGACTAGGAGACCTTTTTATATATTTAAGTTTTTTAAAATAAAACGATTTTCTGATTTTAGCGCGTTTTATTTAAGTTTGTTTATTTTATTTTTTATATTTTGTAAGAGAAATTAAAAAAGATGGTTTAGGAATAAACAAATTTCTTTCTATCAAACAAAAAATCTTTAACATTTATTATTGAATCAAACTAAACAAGTCATTTATGATATCAATTGGATTATTCGAAAATGCAATACAGGTCTCATAAATAAATCTTCCACTGTTTTGCCATCTCTGGTTAGTTAATTGTACAATTCTAATCGTTCTATCACTTACGAGTTAGCTTTATTTAACGGTAGGTTGTGTCTGGTAAATGTTTTTTGCTGTTTGATTAGCAATTAACCCGGTGAGTTTCCTGTGCAAAGGGAAATCACTTGAGGCTTTTAAGGAGATACAACTCCTTATTGCGAGATTTACGATCTGTTCGCGCTGCGTGCATGGACTCTTTTGATAATTTTTGCGCTGTTTTAGACGCGACACTGAGGAAAATAGTAGCAGTAGTAATAATAATTATACTTCTGTGGCTTTAATCTCGTATTTTATAAGAAAATATAATACAAATTACATAAGTAAATAAATAATAAAAAAGCGAAGACCTCCGTGGACGAGAAGTGTAAGCACCGATTTTGGTGTCGCCATCTCGAGGTCCCGAGTTCGATTCCCAGACGGTTCAATGTATAGAAACCACTTTTTCTACATTTTCTTAAGTCTGGGTGTTTGTGGTGCCTTCGTTGTTTCCGATTTCCCATACCACAAGTACTTTAGCTTCTTACATTGGGATAGGAGCAATGTATGTGATGTTTTCCCTATGTATATATGTATTTATTTATTTATTATTAACATAAATAAATGAATACGAAAGTTTCTGGATTCTTCTACTCCAAAAAACCGATCTTAAAAAATCCCCAACAGTTTTGAACTCCATGAATTACTCCTAATTATTTCAACGAGGCGCAATTAAACGAGTTCAAAATTTACCTATAAAAGTCATAATTTGACGTGTGCTGCCAATTTTGTATTTGTGTCTAGTATTGCCATCGCCAATCGGTTCCATCCTATACAAGCAATACTTATAGTCTATCCTTCTATGAGCCAAAACTATTGACGTCCCGAGGGTTTATCATTAATTATTCGCTTAACGACCTGTAAATATCCACTTCAGGGCACAGACCTTTCTCATAAGGAGAAATATAAATAAATATAAAAATATCTTCACGCAATTCCCAATACAGGGGTAGACAGAGATCTAGTCTAGACATTTAAGTCCCTTCGACCCACCTTCCATCGAAGATATTTTCGGGACAACGCGAATTGGCTACAGTATCAGACACATCGTATTGCATACATATAAATCATGGTTTTCATGGTGTCACTAGCTCTGAGGTACCCGGTTCGATTCCCGGTCGGTTCAATGTAGAGAATACTTTTTAAATCGATTTTCGAGCTTTGTGATTCGTTCGTTGTGTCTGATTCCAATACACAACTGATTTAAGTACTTACTTTGGGATCAGAACAATATGTGATGCTGTCCCTATCTACGTATGTATTTATCTATTTATAAGCGTAATACATTTCACCGACCGTACAATAGTTATCATATTAACTAAGTGGGTCAGTTACACGCATACAGTGTGAACTCATTTGAAATTGCCTGTGAAAATACTTGTACCATAGTGATAAACGTAACCGCAAACTAAAGTAATTGAGACAACCACCATTACCATGACTGTTATAGTGTTAAGTTATTATTAGCATACACATGACTTGAATGTTTCATTGGTTCTGCCCACATCAACATTCCTCAACACACAAACTGATACACATATTATTTACCTATGTTCTAACGGAAATACCATATTATTATCAATAATATGGTATTTCGGCAAACACCTACTTCTTGTTACTTCAAAATATATTCATTGAATACTGTTTGTGTGGTAAACCGAGCTAAGATGTTTACGAGTGGCCGATTGCCAGCTGAAAGATAAGTAAATACTAAAAGGTAAGAAAGAAGACAGGGCTTACAGTCGTACTTTACGCCAATCTTTGGATAAATCTCATAATAGGATAAAAGGAAAAAAGTCACGATAGCCGAGGGGTTTGATGGTCGGAATTTCGACTCAAGAGACCCGAGTTTGATCCCAGGTGGTACGTTCGTACCGATGGGTTTTTCAAAAACTTATGTACGAATTACATTGTTGGCTTGGACATAATAAGTACGTAAGTTTTTTGATAAACCCATTAGTATGAGCCTGCCACCTGGGGATCGAACTCGGGTCTCTTGACTCGAAATTCCGACCACCAAACCGGCTCGGTTAGCGCGACTTCGCTAGGCAAGTTCTAGGCAAATTCTATTCTGTGGTGGCAATAGGTTAATAATATGTCACTCCCTTTTTTCTCATAGGCGTCGTAAGAGGCGTTTGAGAGAAAAATTTTGACAATATCAGTGGCTACGGACAGACGGAGTAAACATTTAGAAAAAATACCAGACCAAAATAAGCAGAACGGTGTCGGTAAGTGTGATCGCCAATCCACTTGCCGCGCGTGGCGATTATGGCAAACCATCCCACGAGAGACGGCTTTGTCTTGCAGTGTACGTTGACAGGACCTTATGAAAATATGATGTAGTGGCACCGCATAAATATTCATATTAGACGAGGTTTTCTGTGTTTTCTGTAGTGTTTCTTTGTGTCATAATTTGGGCTTAAAATATTAATTACTGGAAGAATAACTATGATGTTGAAAGAATTCTTTTATCTAGACTTCTGTCTACTCTTGTCTTCTGTCTTGTATTGGGAAAATGCGTGAAAACAAAACCTACTAGATGGAATCTCAGCTTAAAGTTGGACAAGCAAACGAACATTCGTCATAACTGATATTACATACGGAAAGTCCAATTTTTTTGTAACATAAAAACTTCTTACAGAGAATCAATCCATCAAGTAATTACTACGGTTAAATTCAAAAAGAATCATAAATATAATTCATTACTAAATTATATTTCACTTCATTAATTCAAACTAGAATTCGGTAGCCAATTACAGACAGATTGCTATATTGTTTAGATTTATTAGGTCATCGTTCTTTTTCTCTGATCACATTAATCAAAATTTATTACTTATTTTAAAAAATATTCGTTTTTAAATCACCGGCTACCGTTTATATTCGCTATATGTTTACAAGCTTACATTAAAAACTATGCAAAATATCCATTCCTGTTTACCGTTCAATCGGAAGCAAAACCGCGGACGAAACTAGAGCATAAATTTTAACAATAATAAAGAAATAGTAAATCATATTTGCCCATAAAAGTTTAATAGAATTATACATTAAAGATCCTTTATTTAAAGATATTACCAGAACTAATTTGATAATGTTTTGCTTGTAATCAGGAAGTTATTTCAAGTTTTTTATGTCCGCACAAAAACAGAGCAATTTATTTTTTTTAACAAAGATTTTACACAAGAATGCCGTATTTTCTTTTGTAGCAGAAATGCACCATAACGATAAATATAAACCGACAGATTTATATCTATAGTTAGATATAATATAACAGATGATTGTTTTAAGTATGATCAGAAGACAATGACCGAGTTGGGCGTGATCTCTGCCTTTGAAGATTAGATAAATATGTCTAGAACCTAATTAAGATGGCGTCAATTAAATTGGATTTTCCTAAGCCTTCTTTGACAATTTTATGAACGCAGTATCAGTAGCTTATCAAAAACTATAACGGCCTGACAGCAATCGTACATAGGATTGTTTTTCAAAACTATTACATGACATATACAACGAGCCTGCCAACTGGGGATCGAACTTGGGTCTCTCGACTCGAATTCCGATCTTCCAACCACTCGGCTATTGCGACTTATAACACTAAACCGATTTGAAGAATTCTATCACCAATAGAAGCTTAAGCTTATTAGATATATTAAAATACGTCTACTAAAGTAATTATTTGACGTACGTTGAGGTTGTCATTTGTTAGAAAATTTTCATTACTACATAGATACCTTTTACTTCTGGTTGACGTACGCTGCCAATTTGTTATTTGTTTAAAAATTTAGGTTAGGTTATATAAAGACCAGTATAAATATCGCTTTGACAGTAAATTTTCAATGTATAAGAACATAAAATTTAATTTCTTAAAGCGATACGAAGTTCCAGTCAGTCAACCGTACAACCTATTACAGCATCAGCTATTTCTATTTGTTTGAGAAATAATCATATTATAAATTTATTAACTTTTTATTGATAATAAATTTGAAAAAATTACATAAAAATAGAAACATTATAGTAGTGTAGTGGGTAAAAGTATAAAATATAAGATTCAATAAACTTAACTAAATATATAGAATCAGTCTACATGAGGTCTACTGGAGACTGAATACGTTTGCAACAAATATGATTTGCAAAGAGTTAGCAGTTCTGATGAATTCATCAAATATTTGTTTGTTAATTTTTCTTATTTGTATTCTGTACAAAAGCAACGATGTAAATGCTTCTTATTTGCAAAGCAAACAGCAGAATCAACATTGCTTTTAACACACATGTCGGAGGCACAAGTAAAAATTAGTCAGCAAGGTTAAGGAGACGTACCTTTAAATAATTTATAACTGATTCATCAGAGTCCTTGAATTCAATAACAACCTCTTTGCTTCAATGACTTTACGGTTAAAGACTGTTGATGTTCAGTACGATCTTGGTTTAACTTCGAAGCTTTTATTATTAATATTTTATTATTATTATATTTATGCTTTATTGTTAACAACTTTTTTTGAAATGTAACAATAGGCGGAATTTATGCCGTATGGCGTTCTCTACTAGTCAACCTTACTTGATCAGGAAAAATTATGTAAATAAATAAAATAAATATCTTCACGCAATTCAAAATACAGGGTAGACAGAGGTCTAGTCTAAACAATTAAGTCCCTTAACGATATAATTCGTACACATGTTTTTGAAAACCCATTAGTACGAGCCTGCCACCTGGGCATCGAACTCGGGTCTCTCGGTTCTCTCTCGGGTCGGTTGACTCGAAATTCCGACCATTCAACCACTCGGCTATCGTGACTTATGTGGTAGTGGTATGTGGTAGGTGCATTGAAAAAACATTAATGGGATTATATATTATACTATAAATGATATACTAAATTATACTATTTAGTATCTTTCACTTGATGATGAAATTTTGCTTATTTCTTCTCCGTTATACTCAGTGGGTTGGGATTCGTATCATAGGCGAACCTTGTAAAAAATAGCTACCGGGCAGTGGGCTGTAAATGCCCTAGTGCTTGAGAGGCCTTCTCTCAAATACTTGACAGAGTTTAGAGTAGAGTAGTAGAGGAGTAATAGAGAGTAGTAGAGGAACTCACAAATTTTCGTAGTTCATATTTTTGCAACACAGGTTTTCAAGGATCACCACGATCCTGGTTGTTGTCCATCTAGGAATCCCTCACTGTATCTGATACTTCTAATATATATATTATAGGAGTAATAACTATATCTGATTCGTATTTCAATTGCTTGTGATAGATTATAGAACATCATTTTAATAATTTATTTTCGAATTCCGATCGTTTTAATTTAATTTAATTTAGAATTTTAAAATTTGTTTTATCTTTATACTAATGAGTTGTAAATTTATTTTTGCATGCTGTGATAAATAGCTGTAATAGGTGATCCTAATTATATTGACCACCATTCTAAGATAAAAATAGAAGACATATTATAAACTTAGCATAATGTAAAACGTAATATAATTTTAGTGTTTTAAGTACAAATTAAAGCATTTATTCATCGATATAAGTAACATATATTTAAATCATGGAATGTAATTTTTAATATACTACCGCTTCGTAATTAGATTCCTCTAATGGAGAAGAAACAGGCAAAACACCTCCGTTAGTATCCTCTTTTTGTCCCTTTTTTAACAAAAGAAAATAGAATATTGAATGTGATATAATATAAAAGTACGGAAAGGATCAACTCATTCCCATATCGTTAATCCATTCATTTATATTATACAAACACTTTTTACAATAGTTTCTCTATGTCTTGAACATAGGTTGTAATAGTAGTACACACTTCAGTTCTATGACTCTGACAGGCTAGGGAAGGATAGGGTATTTCTGTGATATCACTTAAATTAGAATTTCTGTGAAATATTTTATTGGTACATAATGTTGGTTTGGGCACGTTGAGCGAATAAGTGAAGAAAATAAACAGCGCGAATGTATTGTATGTTACTCGTAAAAGGTGTCGAGGTAGGCCGAGACTAACTCTCGAAGACCATGTGAGCAGCTCGAAGAAGGGAGGGTCAAGACTACGCGCGTGTATAAAGAAAATGATGAATCTGAAAGAAGCGTAAGAGGTATGTGAGTATCGCGACAATTGGCGATCTGTTCTCGCTGGTTACTCCGACAGGGATTGTACGTGAAGATAAATAAATAAATAGATAAACAATATTATGCATGCGTGGCATTCCATTTTCTATATTTGCTGTTGCATTCGTAATATTTCAACCAGAAAAATGTTTTCTACAAAGTCAGCTAGGGTACTTAATACCCCATTCACGAGTCGTTAGCACCGACTTCATACTTGTACAGCTCCGGTGAATGACCTCACTAAACTACGGTTGAACTCTCAATGGAATTTCGTATGACATTATTACTTATTAAGATTAACAACAGAAAACGTAGCGTAGCTTTAAGTGCAGAGTATGTGGTAGTAGAATCAAGCAAGTTACCAAAAATTATAATACAGCTTACGATATCTGTGGACGAGTGGCGTACACGCCGATTTTATGATGTCACCAGCATTGAGGTCTTGGGTTCGATTCCCAGTCAGGTCAATGTAGAAAACACTTTTTCTACATTTCTCGGGTATGGTACTTTCGTTGTTTCTGATTCCATAATACAAGTGCTTAAGCTACTTACTTTGGGATAAGAAGTAAGTGAAGTGTACCCCTAAATGTATCCTCAAGTAGTATGTATGAAATGTCGCTCTCCAGACCCCATTTCAACAAACAAGTCAAAAAACTAAGCTTCAGTTTTCTCTCACAGGTACCATGCTATTAAAAAGTATCCTCCTATGTGCTACATATAAAATAAATAACAAATATAAATATTCTCACGCAATTCCCAATACTGGGGTAGGAGGCCCGAAGGGACTTAATTGCCTAGACTAAACCTCTGGTTTAGTTTAGGCAATTAAGTCCCTTCGAGCCACCTTCCACCGAAGATATTTTCGGGACAACGTGTCAGGTGGTGAGCCCGTCGCCGGCTTTATGTCCAAGCCAACTACATAATTCATACATAAGTTTTTGAAATACCCATTGGTACAAGCCTGCCACCTGTGGATATAACTCTAGTCTCTTGACCGACCACCCAACCACTCGGCTATCGTGACTCTGTACTCCTATGTGTAATTCAGGTTATAAACGATCTGTTTGAAAAATTTAAATCTATTCAGTCATTTTAGCAATTGAGTAACAAACATATACTCGTAAACATCCTTCCAATGATAGTTGAATCATAATCTAGAATTTTTTTAAAGCTACGATTCAAAATCATTTCCATAAACCACACCAGTACAAATTAATCTCGGACGATGGTCCTACCGACACGCCGTGTGCGCGAGCTGATTGTCCGGGCATTATGGCTTCGGTTCGGATCCGCGAGGCCATGAAATTGACGGGCACCGACCGCCAGATGTTGTTTCCGGTAACTTTTTTTTGTGCATTAAATTCTTTAGGGCTTTTACAGAGCATGCGAACTTTTTAGTAATGTGGTTACTGATAGAAAAAATACAATTATTAATATTTCTTTTCATACTGATATTATACCACGCACAATATCAGTAATATTTTATTCGATGTGAACAAATGCCGTCTGGTTACTCCTCACCTCCTTTCATCCCGTAGAGATACACCCATGGGAAAACATATGTATGTATCCATCCATCCATCCATCCAGAAGCTTAACCATTCAGATCGCCAATTCTCTCGCTGAGTATGGCGATAATCGTAAACTGTCCTTACTGGGGGGGACTCCGGCCTACATTAATCTATTAGAATTTGCAGAGAATTTCATTTTATATTATTATTTCATTTTATACTGATATTATACCACGCACAATATCAGTAATATTTTATTCGATGTGAACAAATGCCGTCTGGTTACTCCTCGCCTCCTTTCATCCCGTGGAGATACACCCATGGGAAAACATATGTATGTATCCATCCATCCATCCAGAAGCTTAACCATTCAGACCGCCAATCCTCTCGCTGAGTATGGCGATAATGGTAAACTGTCCTTACTAGAGGGGACTTCGGCCTACATTAATCTTTTAGAAGTTGCAAAGAATTTCATTTTATAGCTTTAAGTATTTCCTGATACTATGTCGATGTTGTCTTTTGGTGACAACGTGACCAATTGTGAGCCAGTCGCATTCCACCGAAGATATTTTCGGGACAACGTGACAGGTGGTGAGCCCGTCGCCGCCTTTATGTCCAAGCCAACGATATAATTCGTACATAAGTTTTTGAAAACTCATTGGTACGAGCCTGCCACTTGGGGATCGAACTCGGGTCTCTCGACTCGAAATTCCGACCACCGAACCACTCGGCTATCGTGACTTTGTTCTATCTTGTCTAAGATTATGTTATAATTGTTCCCGAGTGTCGTAAAAGTCAACTAAGGGAAAATCCTTGATAAAGGTATTGACTACCGACAGATGCGGGATAATCATCTGGAAGCGTACCAGGCTAAAATTACCAGTGAGGGGCAGTAGCGTCTAATATTTTTTTTATATAGAAAAGGGAGGCAAACGAGCAGGTGGCTCACGTGGTAACGTGGATAACCGCCGCCCATGAACACCCGCAATACCAGAGGCTAAGCAGATGCGTTACCTCCCTTAGAGTGCCCTCCTCCTCTAGAATTGGGGGAAGGGGGTGTGTGGGCCACCGGTTACCTGCACTCACCAGATGAAACGCAGAAGTTTGTTAGACTTCTACTTCACGCTGGTATTCTGTGAGGTCGTGGTACTTTCCCGGTCGAGCCGGCCCATTCATGCATCAACAAAAGCTGATGCGTGGCTCTACTACTGTAAAAGTAAAAGCTCTACCACTGTAATATGCTAAGAATCTGGTACTGCGTTCGCGAATATGCAAGCCAAGCGTGGAGATTATAATGAATCATCTTTATAGGAGGACCATCTTAGTAGTAGTTGAAGTGGTAAAAAAATATCTTCAGGCCATTCCAAATACTGGGGTAGACATAGGTCTAGACAATTAAGTCCTAACGACCCACCTTCCAACGAACAATTTTTTGGGATAACACGACAGGTTTCTTATCAGGAGCCTATTACCGTCTTTATGTCCAAGCCAACGATATAAATCGTACATAAGAATTGACAAAAAGAAGTATTAGTACCATCCTACCATCTGGTGATCGAACTCGGGTCCCTTGACTCGAATTCCGATCACCCAATCACTCGGCCACCGTTAGTAGTAATCGTTTCTATTGTCATATTTAGAGATCATCTATGATCGTACGTTTAATTGAAAACCGATTGGTTACGCAATCAGTCGTGTTGATGCTCTTTTGTTTTTGAGATTCCTTACTAATGTCATTTTGACATGACATGGTTTCCAGGCAACGCTTAGCTACTTGAACTACATACTTCAACAACACATATAAAAGACCGCGAGTTGCTTTTTTACTCAGTCGTTGTTTTAAATCTCTTTTTTTACTTAAGCCTCTTTGAGGCATTGGCGACGGCCGGGAAATATCCTAACTTCTAACTCAATGGTCATAACTTTACAGCTATGAATCCTTCATACGCCAACACCATCTTTATGATGCACTTTAAATTAATTGATTTATGCACCGACTCGATTACTTACTAACTTTCTCCACGCTATTACAATGTTTCTCCACGCCCTGGGTTGACTCGCAGTGAATTCCAAAAAGCATTAAGTCCGCCCAATTTTATCCTATTTGTGTATCATTAAGTATAATAAATAAATAAATAAGTTTTTTTTTATTAAATGTATTATAAATTAAATATTTCTATTGATTTAACTAAATGGTTCATTACTTCTGATGGTTGGTCTAAAAATTATAATAAAAAATACAACAGGAGTGTTCTATGGCCTAAGATGAATAAACAAGTATTTCTGTAGTTGCGGTACGTATACCAATTGCGAGGTCACTCAAGTAAGAACGGATTTGAATAAAATAAAAATCCATTGTCGTTGACCAGTGTACCGAAAACTAAATGTTTAGTTTAAACTTTAGAAAACTAAAACTAAAACTTACTCGTTATCCTATCGTAGAGTCACGATAGCCGACTGGTCGGGTGATCGGAATTCGATTCAAATAAATAAATAAATAAATATCTTCACGCAATTCACAATACAGAGGTAGATAGAGGTTTAGTCTAAACAATTAAGTCCCTTTGACCCACCTTCCACCTAAGATATTTTCGGGACAACGTGACAGTTGGTGAGCCCGTCGCCGTCTTTATGTCCAAGCCAACGATATGAATCGTACATAGGTTTTGAAAAAAACCCATTGGTACGAGCCTGCCACTTGGGGATCGAACTCGGGTCTTTCGACTCGAAATTACGACCAACCATCCACTCGGCTATCGTGACTTATTCAATATCAATAGGAATTCGGTTCAAGAGACCCGAGTTCTATCCCCAGGTGGCAAGCTTGTACCAATGGGTTTTAACAAAAACTTATTACAGTTGGTTAACCTATCGTCATCTCAGTACCATATAATATACATACTTTGATAGATGAATATAAATATATACATATAAATACCATGACTCGATTACATACTCGATTAAATTCATATTCATGTTCTTTCACTATTATTCATTCAAACACAAATGTTTGCCTCTAGCGGGACTCGAACCCGCAACACGACTCTACTTCTTAGACAGGGTCACTATAACTGGGCTATCTAATCATCAGAAAGGAAGAATATTTTTCTAATACATTGGCAATTAAAATTTTTTTTTAAAGTCACGATAGACGAATGGTTGGGTGGTCGGAATTTCGAGTCAAGAGACCCGAGTTCGATCGCCAGGTCGCAGGCTCGTACCAATGGGTTTTTCAAAAAGTCATGTGCGAATTACATCGTTTACTTGGACGTAAAGACGACGACGGGTTCAACACGTTATCCCGAGAATATCTTCGGTGGAAGGTGGGTCGAAGGGACTTAACTATCCAGACTAGACCTCTGTCTACCACTGTATTGGGAATTGCGTGAAGATATTCATTTACTTTGTTTATTAAAAATATTTTTATAGAATTACGTATTTTATAGCACTACGTAAGCTAAGGAATTTAAAGTTAGTTTCTGTAACATATAATGGACCTTACAGAACGTTAAGTCTCACCTGACCTACAACCCCGGGCTCTATATTATTGTTAAATAGGAACCGAGCCTCGCAAACGCCACGCAATCGCCTCGGGACTATGGCGTTCTTTCACGCGAACGGCTTTTGAAAATTATAAGGTTTCCGAGCCGATAACGATGGTTTTATCATAATCGAATCGCAATCGAATAGGGGTATGTACGGGACTTTAAGGTTCTGCCAATGGCGAAACGAAAGTTTAAGGTAAAAAAACAGAAGGAGAGAGAGGTCAAGACAATTAAGTTCTTTCGACCCACCTTCCACCGAAGACATTTTAGGGACAACGTGACAGTTGGTAAGCCCGTCGCCGTCTCTATGTCCAAACTAACGATATAAATCATACATAAGAAAAAAAAACCCATTGGCATGAGCCTTGGGGATCAAACACGGGTTTCTTGACTCGAGTTCCGATCACCCAACCACTCGACTATCGTGACTATATTAAGCGTCAATGACTTAATTGTTTTAGGTGCCGACTGCGAAACATAACGTCACAGGTTCGAGCTAACCAATTGACTAGTTTCATAAACAATGCCAGACACAAGCAATGAAGCTTAGTTCTAATGGTTAACCGGAATTACAGTAAAGTTATGATAGCCGTGTGGTTAGTGGCCGGAATTCGAGTCGGGGACCCGAGTTCGATACCCAGGTGGCAGGCTCGTACCCCATTAGTACGATTGGTGGTGTTAATCAAAAACTTATGTGTGACTTCTATAAATCTTTAAAAAATAATCTTAATAAAACTAAATCCCGTAGCTTTTGTTCGTAAATATATGTATAGCACTTAAACTCGGTTTTGCAGTAAGCACATAGGTAGATGGGGAAAATATCGCATACATAGCTTAGATCCCAAAGTAAATAGCAGAAACACTTGTGTTATGGAATCGAAAACATCGAACCTACCACAAATACCCACTCCAGATAAAATATAGTGGTTTTGTACGTTGATCCGTCCGACAATCAAATCCGGGACCCCAGAGCAGACAGCACCATGAAAGTCGATGTATACGCTACTCTTCCACGGAGGTGGTCAATATGTAAGTAAATTTCTATTTTGACGGTTATTTTTAAGAGGTTCTTTAAAACGGCGACGGTCAAGGGCTTCTAAAACCTACCAGCTTCATTTAGTACCCTATTTCTATATAAAAAAAAACTAAAGTAGAACTGTCTCGCCGCTCCTGTTATAATATAAACATTTTGTTCAAAACTAAAAATAGATAAAACTTGATACATTACACCATTAAAACAAAAAAGTGTAGTCATTTAAATAATCTCGAAAAACCGTTACGTAGACATCCTCCATGCTAGGGCTTCACGCGCCGGCGCGCGCTGACGTCACTTCCGCACCCCCCTTTACGCCCACTCTTTTCCCCTTCAATCAAACTTCCGTTGGATATATCATAAAGCAGTTAAATACGAATGATTTGCATTTTAATACCGTCAACGGCTGGGGACCAAGTGTAACAAATTACATTAATTTTATTAATTAACGTAACTTACAGATCATATCATTTTCTATTAAAAAAAATATTTTAAATAAATACATACATTCCTAGGGACAACATGGCATACATTGCACAGATCTTAAAGAAAATAGCACTTGTGTTATGGTATTGAAAACGAACACAATATAAACACAGACCCGAGAAATTGTAGAAAAAGTGATTTTGTACATTGAATCTTCAGGGAATCTAACCCGGGAACTTAGAGCTGGTGACACCATGACAACATGAGAGAACAACGAGTTCGTCAAAATTGTTTGTTTATTGCATAAATCTAATGATTATACACCCGAAAGACAAACAGGCAGCTAGACATCTTAGCATTAATTTTAGCCATTTCAATTCATTCTTCACTTTATTGGAAAAAGAAGAAGAGAGAAGAAGAAGAAACTGGGATAGGAGAATGAGAATTGGTTGTGATTATGGGGCTCTCAACTCCATACCGGACTTGCCACGCCGCGCTCCTGCCCTATTCAAGCCGATTCAATCAGACATGACATCCACTCAGTATTTTCGATTAGCTTACACAATTCATAGTGTCACATGTATCATAGAATAGTGTCTGATGTAAGCAGTAATTAATTTACACGTAGTGATGGGACATAGAAGTTGTAATTGTCGATAATAACAAAAAATAAAGATCTTAGGACACAGGGGTCATGACCGAAATACAGTATTTTAATATCAGATATTTATCCTTTTGAAATAGCCCACGCTCTGCAGGGGTATTATGCGCGAGTTTCATAAAACTTTGCAACAAAGTAAGGTCGCCATGTTTGTAAAACTTTTACTGTTTAGTTATTCTATAAATTCTACAATTTATGTGAGGCCATTCATGGTAGGTTATTGTAATGTTTTTACTTCTGCGTTTGACTCAAGTATTTACATATTCTAAAATTCTTTTAAAAGGTCACGATAGCTGAGTGATTGGGTGGTCGGAATTACGAGTCGAGAGACCCGAGTTTGATCCCCAGGTGGCAGGCTCGTACCAATGACTTTTTCAAAACTTATGTACGAATCATATCGTTGGCTTGGACATAAAGACGGCAACGGGCTCACCACCTGTCACGTTGTCCCGAAAATATCTTCGGTGGAAGGTGGGTCGAAGGGACTTAATTGTCAAGGCTAGACCTCTGTCTACCTGTGTAGACAGAGGTCTAGTCTTGACGAGACACGACCCTGTGGTCTAGAACACAGACCCTGTGATCTGTCTATACAATTCCCAATACCCCCTGTATTGGGAATTGCGTCAAGATATTTAATATTTTTTTAATTAATTTAAAAAAACACTGACAAATTTACGAATGACACACTGGCCGAAAAGTATAATATTCGAATAAAAAACACAATGTATTTTCAATTTACTTTATACTAAGTATAATAATAACTCTACACATCCACATACTTGGCACGTCATCGTAAGGCAAAATTAATTAATCCTGCTTTCAAAACAAAATTAGTACCTGCTAAAAACATGAAATATCTGTCAGTTAAATTTCCACCAAAATCAGTTCAGCTGTTTCGAAGATTAGTTGGAATAACATACTAGCTGACTTAAATATTGAATTTACTAATGCTTGTTTTAATAGTTTAGTTAAAATCTATCATTTTGACCTTATAGACACATACATTTTATTTTTATGGATGTGATTCTGAACAAAATCATGTGCAATTAAACTATGTAGAGTAATCAGTCTCTAAATTCCACGGGAAACAAAAATAAAAATACACATACAAACCAAAAAAAATACCACAGCCGAGTGGTTGGGTGTTAGAGTGGGTAGTGAAGAGACCCGAGTTAGATCCCCTGGTGGTAGGCTTGTACGTGGAGTTTTTTCGACGATTATACGACGATTACGATTTATATCGATGACCTGGACATAAAAGCGACGGGAAGTGAGCGAGGAACGTGGAAGGTGAGTCGAAAGGACTTAATTGTCTACACCTCTGTCTACCCCTATAAAGGTGTAAAGATATTTTTTTAAACATGCATTCTTATTATTTCTGATTATTACACCAAATTATTTCTGATTTCTTTACGATCTTTACTTTGTTCCAACTCACAAGGATTCTAGAATAGTAAATTGTTACAAATATAACTGCACAATATGCTGTCCCTCGGAAGGCACAGAATTCCATAAGCTTCGAACCAATTACGCAGTGATCCTACAACGTTGATTAGCTAACGAATTCTGGGTATCGTGCTCAAGATCACATCGAGATGTATTCCGCTGTGGTGCCCCGTTAAATTATCGATTTACTCGTTAATAAAAGGAACGAATCGATAATTTTGGACGATTAAGCATCTAACCGGGACCAGCGTGACTTATTGATTTCATATACAGTGGAGATACACGCATGTTTAGTGATGTCCCTAGTCTTCTGGTCAACTAGATTTACATGTGTCTCTTCAAAATTTTAAGGAAATTTTAAAATTAGAACAGGCTTTGATGCACATTTATTGATTTTTAGAGCGTATTAGTTGGGTTTTTAGTTAATAAATTTATAATATTTTCACGCAATTTCCCATACGGGGGTAGGCCTAGACAATGAAGTTCTTTCCTTTCACTTTTCACGAAAGCTTATACGGGACAATTTAGTATTTATTTTCAATTATAAATATCACATATACGAAACATTTTAGAACAGAACAGCACTCTTGAGTTCTGTATTTTCAATTGTGCCTTAGATAAAATCTTTGAACGATTGGAAAAAAGTTGTTATTTATTAATAAAGGTGTTATTTTTAATATGTGGAACAAATAACTCATCCTTCCTCGGATACTATACCCGTAAGAAGAATTAAATTATAAATAAATTAAATTAATAAACTTAAATTTATTATAATTAAATTATAATTATAATAAATATTAAAAATAAATTAATTTATTAATAGAATTTAACTATTAATAATAGCAGCTACACCGATTATTATAACGTGAGTTTAGCGGTTTTTAACTATTTAAGTAAGAAGAATTTCTTGTTAATTTTATAAATATTGATATAAGACTACTACCCTGTAGTTTCCGACCCGGAGTTTTTTAGTTTGTATTAATTATTATATATTCAAATTGGTCGTACACGGTAATTTTGTGGGTGTGAGAGGATAGAGACAGCAATATGATATAAACTATTTTAGTTTGTTTTCAAAATTTTCAGAAATATTAAAAGTAATAAAATAATACATAAGTCTAAAAATGTCCCTTCACTATTAACTCATAAACCAGTACTAACAGAGCTGTTGCTTCATTAGTTGTTGTCAGTTAAGTATTGAATAGATATTTAGGCTCCTGAGCAATCAAACTTACTTAGCCACAATACAATGCCTCGATTGCTGAGTGGTTGAGTGATCAAATTTCGAATCAAGAGGATCGAATTCGATCTCCAGAAGTAAGCTGATAGTAATAAGTTTTTTCGAATTATATATACGATTAATTGGATAATAGAATGGCTTGGGCAAAAAGGGCGCAATGGCGACGAACTCACAACCTGTCACGTTATTCCAAATAAGCCTAAGTTAAATGTTAGTCGAAAGTACATAATTATTATGACAGCTGTTTACCCCAGTATTGTATCCCTTGCAGGAACCTCATTACAAAACGATAGAGGAGATTAAAATAATTACAAACGGTAGAGGAGATAAAAATAATTAAAATCGATTAAAATAATTACTTTATGAAAATAGTACTTGTGTTATTTAATTGAAAATGAAGACATATAAACACAGACCTGAGACAATGTAGAAAAAGTTATTTTATATATTGAACCGTTAGGGAATCGAACCCGGGAACGTGGGAATTCGGTGGAAGGTGGGTCAAAGGGACTTAATTGTCTAGACTATACCTCTGTCTACCCCTTGTATTGGGAATTGCGTGAATATATTTATTTATTTATTATTTACAATCGATGAATGTAATGAACGTTATTTATATCGATATATAAATGATTTGATTTGATAGAGAAATACGTAAAGAAAAAAATACCTTCTCAAACATTTTTTAAAATTATATTATGTAAGTAAAAGTCTGCATATGTACAGTTTTCATTAGGAATAGAATTTCGAATATATCGATAATAAAAGTATTTTATAAATTTGTCACACTTTTATGTAAAAATTGGTCATATAGTTTAATTTTAGTAAATTACTATCTTAAATAAAACGGGGGTCAGTCGCTCCGTGACCACGGATGCTGTAAAACATCCGAAAAGTCTGGAAATAAAAATAGTTTGTAAAAACTAATTGAAAAACGCGATAAAATCCGAAAATCGTTTTATTTAAAATGTGTAGTATTTGTGTAAACTCAAAAAATCATTAAATTACTATCTGTTGCTGTGCCTGCAGCTGTGCCTGCGCAAAAGACTTTACCGGAACAAATTGATTTTTTATCTGTAGTAGTAGTTAAAAAGTAACCTACATCCTTATTCAGGATTTAACCCACTTCTATACCAAATTTCATCAAAATCGATTTTATCGCTTTAACCGTGAAAGCAGAGAAAAAGAGATCGTTAAAAAATAATAAATAAAAAAATAAATAAAAAGAAAAATATCTTCACGCCATTCCTAATGCAGGAGCAGACAGAGGTCTCGTCAATTAAGTATTTTCGACGCACCTTCTGCCGAAGATATATTTGGGACATGTCACAGGTGGTGAGCCTTTATGTCCAAGCCAACGATGGTTTTGAAAAAATCCATTGGTGCGAGCCTGGGGATCTAACTCGGGTCTTTCGACTCGAAATTCCGATCACCATACCACTGGCCTATCGTGACTAGTTGAAAATTAAATTTAATTACATTGATAATTAAAATCTAAGTAAACAACTGTAATTTATGAAAATATGGGTATATTTGAAGTAATGGAATATTCCACGATAGGCCAAACAAGTATGAACATCGATGCAAGACTTTAATTTTATCGATATATATATTAGCGTTTTGATAGGATTAGTATCGGTTTCAAATAACTATCTAGTCAGTTACAAGGCATTACAATTATAATACAAGGTTGTAAAATGATGTTGCTGGAAGTGGAAGAAAAACAGGAAAACAATTTGTGATTGGGTAAACCGTTAACCGTAACATATTTTCTAATAAGTTGTTTGGAACAAACACTACGCATTTAAAAAATGATGATTTATAGATTTTGTCAAGTTTTTTTACTTGCTTAAAATCTTTTTAATTTTCCTACGTTTCTGATGCTTACAGCATCCGTGGTTAAGCGGTGGTTGATAAAATCCATCAATAACAGTTTTATTTTAAAAGTTTGTGTCGTTGTTAGTGTATATGTGTAATAAATGAAATCGTTTCCAAAATACGAATAGTAGTATATACAAACAAATGAGAATTAGTATTTAAAATTCTTTAATTTTCTATAACGCTCTTTTCTTACTCAAAGGATAAGTGTAAGCATTCAACGTGTTAATGCTACCAGTGTCTTTGGTACCATGCTACGAGGACGGTAAATATGTATTGTAAATTTAAACAAAATTTTATATGTGAATAACGGAAAAAAATCGAAGACATTAAATTAATATACAGGTTATATAAATATTAATATACCGTATAAAGCAAAAGATGATCGGTATATCGATCGCCAATCCGCTTGGCGTTATGTTGACATGGCTATTATGTCAAATCCTGACCTACGGGACTGGCCTACTATCTGAAGCGGACTGTTACAGGACCTTATTAAGATGATATACGTAGTAGACTTACTTAGATTTTTGTAAAAATATATAAGTGTACGATAGCTGAGTGGTTGGGTGATCGGAATTCGAGTAAAGAGACCAGAGTTTGAGGTGATGGTAAGTAGGCTCAGGTGGTAGAGGTTTTTCAAAAATTATGTCTTCCGATATAAAACGGCGATAGGCTCACCACCTATTACGGTATCCCAAAAATTGTATTCGGTGAAAGTATTTAATTTCATTGTCTAGAACTATGTCTAACCCAGCATTGGTAAGAACATGAGGAATGTTTCTTATAAGTGTAGCACATTATTTACATTTTAGTTGTAGTAACTCTCTATTTTGTAGTCTATTAACAGGTGTATGAAATTTATTAAAGAAAAACTTTATAAGAACGATTATTATAATATAAATGAATATATTAACGACAGTAACCCCTGGGAATGAGGTGATTGCTCCCAAACTATTTCTAGAAAATATCACATCACATTTGTATAATGCATTATCTTGTAAAAAAATATTGATATACGGAGTTTCTTTCGCTTGTTTCTTCCCCGTTAGAGGAACCTCATTACGAAACGGTGGTAGATTAAAAATGACTATCGATTAACAAATGTACATTCTTATGTCAATAAATACATGATTTGATTTGATTTTTTGCATGCGAATATGCCAGTCCCTTTCTACTCATTGATATTGTAAGAAGAGGCAGTAACATCAAAGGAAATGCATACTGCGTTGGACATTTACAGGCCGTTATGATATAATGAAATTGCAAGTTTAGATTACGCGTGGAAGCAATACGAAAACAACGAAATGCAACGTTGCAAGGTTCACCTTAATTCAATGGTATATAAATGCAAAACGAATCACACTTCATAATAAATTACGAAAATAACAGCTGCCGTGTGGTCCCGCTATGCACGTACTAAGGCTTTGTCGGGTTCTGCTACTTAGTGTATGTTATCTTGAATGTATTTTTCCGGATTCCCATTAGGAGGCGGACAGTTCCAAGAGAATGTTTATAATCACTTTATCCACTAAACGCATTGATTACTTTGTCATGTTCAATTTGTTAAACGAAGTATGAGGAATTTCAATGAAAGTAAACAAAAGTTATTGAAAGAAAATAATGTAATTAAATCGCTTGAAAATAAGTAAATAAAAAATAAAAAATATCTTCACGCAATTCCCAATACAGGGGTAGACAGAGGTCTAGTCTAGACAATTAAGTCACTTCGACTCACCTCCCACCGCAGATATTTTGGGACAACATGACCGGTGGTGAGCCCGTCGCCGTCTTTATGTCGAAGCCAACGATATGAATCGTACATAGATTTTTGAAAAAACCCATCGATACGAGCTTGCCCGTGGAGATCGAATTTGGGTCTCTCGACTCGTTTTCCGATCAGCCAATCACACGGATATCGTGACATTTTAATAATTAAAATTTCATTTAATTAAATTAAAATTTAATTTGCAATAAAAATGAAATAGTTATTGTAGCACAGATTAAGCGGAAGGAGTTAATTTCCAGTAGAGAATAATAAGTAATTCCTTATCTTTACCTAGCAGGTGTGTTAACTTTGTAAGAATTATACTAAGATATTTAATAGTATAATATTTATGCCTTCTTAAATCAAAATTTAAAAAATATGAGTGATTAATAATGAATTGAGTGAGTGAATACACTCACTTTAGACAAATAAATAAATTAAAATGATTAATTAAAATTAAAATAAAAGAAGATAATTGAAGTGAAACTTCTTTAGAATCGTTGTAATTTGAAACCGGATGCAACGAAAAAATCGACAGGTAAGAGACACAAATACAGTTCTGTCTCATTCTTTTACTGCGTCATCGTACACAAATGTGTACGATGACGCAGTAAAAGAATGAGACAGAAATATACATACTATTTTATAAATAAACTTTGTATTGTACTCTAGTTATAATTTAAGTTAAATTAAGTTTAAATTATATCTCATTCTTTTGTTGATTTACTGAAGTTTCACTTCTGTCGTGTGTGAATCGCACACATCAATTTTTTTTCACAATTTTATGCGACGCACCTATCCTTGTCACCACAGTTCAACCACCTTAGGGCACCTCTATATGGGAGGTTCCGTCTTTAGAATGAATATATTTTCTTAGAGATGACAACCATACTGATAAACTTGGAACATAAACTCATTATCTTAATCCAAAAGAAATTTCGAGACGTGCATGTATGAAGAAGATGATGAATCTGAAAGAAGCGAAAGAAGTATGTAGGGATCGTGACACTTGGCGATCTGTTCTCTCTGGCTACCCCGTCAGGGATTGTGCGTGAAGATAAATAAATAACAAAAGAAATTTCGAGTTTGCATTGTATAAATTGTATATACACCTACTCTGTATCACAATCAATGTAAAAACTGTGTTTAAAGTTACAAAATTCTTTAACACTTAATAAAAATAAGAAATATTGCTGCCGTTTAAGGTTTGTGGTTGCCAGTCTTGTTTATGAATTAATGATTTAAATTTTAAATGTTGAGCGAATTTGATTTCCTAATAACATACATGATATTTTATTTAGTCTGTGACATAGTTTGGAATCTAGTCTTTGACTTATTTTACTCTTTAGCTTTTTTATATCCACACATTTTCTTTCCCAAATCTGGGTAAGCAGAGGTCCAGACAATTTAGTCATTCAGATCCTATTCGGAACAGCCTGACAGGAGGTGAACCTGTCACCGTTTTAGTGTCCAAGCCATGGTACAAATCGTACTTTAAAATATCTCCACGCCATTCCCATTACAGGGGTAAACACAGGTCTATACAATTAGGTCTACTAATTAATCGTACGAGCCTGCCACCAGGGGATTGTACTCGGGTGTTTTGACTCGAATTCCGACCACCCAACCACTCGGCTATTCTGACTTTTAAATTGTACTTAGGTTTCGAAAAAACTCTTTGCTGCCTTACTCATAGGTACTGAATTCGGGTCACATGATTCGAATTCCGATCAACCAACCACTCAATCGTCGACTGTAGACACTGAAAGTATATGTATGGCCTAAAGTTACTCAGCACAGAGATAAAGTTAAAGTTGAAGAAGACATACGATGAAATTGAAGTTCGATCTGTAATGTAATCTGTATCTCCCTATATTAATCAACTGACGGTATTTATTCCGAGGAAAACGGTAAAGTGTCTCTTCTTGAGATAATCGATTCTTGAGAGCCCCCACGTCGGTATGGTAAGTGGTGAGGATCCTGTTGATCTACGTACGGACGATGAGTTTCAATTATAAAACCAGCTGTAAGTGTAAGCAGTATTGAACTTTACTAATTCATCCTGGAAGGAGTTTGTTCTGTTAATGTACGTTGAAATATAATCATCGTTAATATATATAGATATGACATAAATTTTATTTTATATAAAAAAAGAATTATGACGTATTTGAATTTTTAGTAATAACTTTAAATTAAGTCACGATAGCCCAGTGGTTGGGTGGTCGGAATTTCGTGTCAATAGACCCGAGTTTGATCCCCAGTTGGTAGGCTTGTACCAATGGGTTTTTCAAAAACTTATGTACGAATATCGTTGGCTTGGACATAAAGACGGTGACGGGCTCACCACCTGTCACGTTGTCCCGAAAATATCTTCGGTGGAAGGTGGGTCGAAGAGACTTAATTGTCTAGACTCGACCTCTGTCTACCCCTGCATTGGGAATTGCGTGAAGATATTTAATTTTTTAATTTTTAACTTTAAATTAATAATATAAGAAAAAATGATTAAATTAAATTAAAATCTGTTACGTAATATAAGGATGCAATAAATACAGGGAGTCAAGAAAGCCTTTTTAGAAAAAAAAAGATTTTTAAAAATAATGTACATCTTCGCGCTATTTCCGATACAGCGGTAGACATAGGCCCAGACATTTAAGTACTTTCGAACTACCTTTAACCGAAGACATTTTTGAGACATTGTGACTGGAGGGGAGACTCTCGGCGTCATTGTGTCCAAGCCAACGATATGGGTTGTACATAATTGGTCTGTGGTCTCAGCTTTAGAATATAACAACCCATTTCTTCCCGTGGGCGTCGTAGAAGGCAAATAAGAGACAATTCTTGAAAATGCCACAGGCTACCGTCCGATGATGGGATAAACATCTCGAAAAATATTGAAGCAGGCAACAGCGTCTGTAATGCTGTGTGTCTGGTACTGCAATCGCCTATCCGCTTGCCAAACGTGGCGATTGTGGCAAGCTCTCCCTCACGAATACGTATCTGTCTTACAGTCCACTTTTACAGGCTTATAACAGTATAAAAGATCAAATATTATTGAAGTGAATTATTCTAATTGTCAGTGTATCAACAATAAAATCAAGATTAATATTATTTATAAGGAAATTACATAAAATCTGGTAAATGTGTGGGTTCAATATTACATCCATTTATAAAGCGTAGCGATTAAGGCAGATCATTTCTATGGGAGTGGCTCAATAGTTTAGAAGTAGTGACAATTGGATGAAATTTCGTTAAAATTTTATATCAAATTATTAAAACTTTCTTGAGAAATTATTAATAAAATGATTAAAAACGGCTAAACTAACGTTATAATAATCAGTGTAGGTATCGACTTGTTTCGAAACTATTGGAGGTCTTTCATCAGGATGACAGGAATGAGTTTGCGCTGGCGTCAGTGCGAGGCGGGACGCGATCCGATAGGTAATTATTTAAATTAAATATCAAATCAAACCAATTATGCATCGATATATGTTATATACAATAAATCTATCGAATCTCATTTTTTAATCTAAAGCCGTTCCGTAACGAGGTTTCTCTAACAGAGAAGAAACAGTCGAAAGAAACTCCATAGGTTTTTTGTTTTTTATCAATACTTTAAGCAGGTACGTATAAGTCACGATGGCCGAGTGGTTACTTGATCGATTTTCGATTCATGTCACCCGAGTTCGATCCCCTGGTGGCCGGCTCGTACCAATAGGTATTTTTCAAGAACTTATGTGCGATTATATTGTTGGCTTGGACATAGAGACGGTGACAGGCTCACCACCTATCATGTTGTCCCAAAAAATGTCTTCGTTGGAAGGTGCGTCGTGGGGACCTAATTGTGTAGACTACATCTCTGTCTGCCACTATATTGGGAATGGCATGAAGAGGAGAGGATGATCACCAATCCGCTTATCAAACTCGACAATTATACCATACCCTTACTAGAACGTAAACTCTTAATAACGATAATGAAAAAAACATATTTTCCTTTAACATATTACTATAAAAACTGGAATCTATCTTATCTGCAATTCATCATAAAACCACGGCCTAACTGCAGAGAGAAAAAAACGTAATCCGAGTCCCCGTTGATGGAATAAAAAGTTGACACAGATTGCAGAATAGACCTCTTTCACTCGAAACCTCCCGCTACTTGAGAATCGTTGCACGTCTCGTTTCACTGATAATAATAATGGCGATATTGATACGTACATCCGATTGGAATCGCTTATGGAATCGGAACTCTCACATACATAGTTATTCAAACATATTCTCAATACGATGGTAGACATAGGTTCAAACAATTATGTGATTCGGCCCAATTCTTATCCAGATCTATTTGTAACTTCATAAGTGGTGAGCAACTACTTTCCTACTTTATAATATTAAAGGTTTTTGAGTGATTTCAATTGTATATTGTCAATTTTTATCTTATTCTGGAAGTGGCTAAAAAAAATATTTTTTTAAAAACGTGAAGTGGTGAAAAGTGCAAACGACCTTACAGTCCTTAATACTGACATATAACACCAAACGAAGAAGATTACAGATGAATTATCAACACTGATTTCCAAAACCGAACAGGAAAACCCCAAGCAAAGAAGTAATGATGACTCTTAGACTGACAAAGACTCTTCCGACCTTTTAAATTGTCAAGATACTAAAAAATACCAAATTAAAGTTGACCTGTGACAGGCAGCAGTATCTAAAGCACAAGATATCTAGTACCGCGATGTACAATTTTTGCCAAGCGTGGAGTTAATGACAATTTCTCAATATGAGATACTAGATAGATAGAACAGCAACTCACTGCAACATTCTACTGGCTGTCAAGCCATCATATAGATGTTCATCCTATACTGTGTTTTCCAGTAAGAGGTCACTCAAAGTTGCAAAATATACTATAAGCTTAGTGACTGCTTGTCCAAGTTTCACTCTGTGGGAAAAACAATTAATTTGTTTTCGTACATAATCAAATTTTCTCAAAACTGAAAACTATCTAGTCAAAATTGTAACGCATAACACTCTGAACACAAAATATTGGACAATTCGTTAGAGTACTTTTTACAGAACACATATACTTCATTTACAGAAACAAAATCATTTACAATACGTATTAACAAAAAAACTACTATAATCGTAGAGCCCTACTCTTCTTGGCATGGTACTAAGAACGCAGGCTGCATTTCCAGTTAGTATTTTGCAGATACTAACGCTTAAATTTATATATATACAAGACTAGCTCATTTAAAGTATTTTTTTTTTCAAATAACTTATGAAAAATATAATTAAAAAAAAATATAAATAATTTCAGACTACAAACGATCTACAAAATAAAAGTATTAATGAAATGAATGATTTCCTCTACATAGCTTTTTTTAAGTTAATATTTTTTGTTCTTTTTTAAAAGAACAACCATTATAATATTTACACAATGATTGAAAAATATGAGGCGAGACTAATTCATAAGATGTTCTATTGCTGCATCAGAAAGAATATTTGAATTTGCTAATTTTTAGCAATCAGTTGAATGTAAACATTAAGCTTTATGGCAATAAATGGCCGACATAAAACATATTATGACTTTGGATAATTTGGATCGTAATCGAAATTGATGGCATAATCTAATTTGCATGATAATGGTTTGATTGTAAAATAATAAATAAATAAATATAAATATCTTCACGCAATTCCCAATACAGTCTAGACAATTAAGTCCCTTCGACCCACCTTCCACCGAAGATATTTTCGGGACAATGTGACAGGTGGTGAGCCAGCCGCCGTCTTTATGTCCAAGCTAACGATACAATTCATACATAGGTTTTAAAAACCCAAAAAAAAATTGGTACGAGCCTGCCACCTGGGGATCGAACTCGGGTCTCTCGACTCGAAATTCCGACCACCCAACCACTCGGCTATCTTGACTTTTTTTGGTTTGATTATATGTTTGTATTTCTGTTAAAAATGTAAATTTAGCTAAATTGTTAGAAACAAGGTTCCTAAACACGACGGGACGAGAAAGTTGGTTAGTATACAAACATATTGCTGCTTATTCTGTCTTCTAGGTTCGTTAAAACTGATGTAAATGAGATATTTTGAAAGATGTTTGCTGAGCTATTGCAACGTCGTAATATTTTTTACTTTTTGGAACTTTATGTTAATAATAACATACGAAAATTTTAATAATAACAATGGCTCAGCAAACATCTTTCAACATATCTTATGTTGAAAGATGTTTGCTGAGCTATTACAAGGTCGTAATATTTTTTACTTTTTGGAATTTTAAGTTATTATACGGGATCATAATTGTTATTAAGCTCTGAAGCATTAGTCCTTAACTAAAAATTAACGATGTAATAAGTTTATCGTACGTCTGTGTTTCCCTTTGGTGGTATTTTAAGCAAATGATTGAAACAATTTAGGAGCGATAGCCAACAGTTTTTAAAAATAATTAAATTTTTAGGAGTGTGTTTTTTTATGTTATATTATATGTTGTCAGTTTTCAAGATGTTTCTTTCTTTTTTTCAAAGGACTAAATTGTCTAGACTTCTGGATCCACAGATTTTTTTAAAGGACTCTGTTATATATCTGCATAAAACTGTAGAGTAAAAGTAATTAAACACGAATTAATTAAACCATAATAATTTATTACTTTAACAAAAAAAACTGTCATTAAGTCTTTTTTTAAACCACAAACTGTAGAACCGCAAAAGGAAAATAAAAATGCACTTTAATTATCTGTTACATCGACATCAACAACTTAGTGTGCGGTCAAACGAGGTGTCAGTTACGAACCATTAACGCCATAAGAAAACGATGAGCAGTAAACTTAAAAATTCACGTTTGCATCCCATTTTACCGTACAGACTGTCACCTATGACTCGGCGATGTGGGACAAAGTTTTAATCGTGGCTCCATATGCGTATTGCCTTGGACATGTCTCGAACAAAAACACGTATCGCTTCGACACTTGAACGTAAATATTTTAGTACATTTACTTGTCACGCAATCATGTTGTTGATTTTATGATGCTTACAACGGTTTTAGTGTGTCATATTACAATCTGTTTCGTATTTTACCCGACGGCAGTTTGAGGTGTTTTATATTAAGAGTCTCACGTTTGATTACGCGATTTCTCTATTACTCTATTAGAAGTCACCATAGCCGAGTGGTTGTGTGATCGTAATTCGAGTCTAGAGACCCAAGTTCGATCCCCAGGTGGCTCTTACTAATGGGTTCTTCAAAAAACCTTTGTACGATTCATATCGTTGGCTTGGCCATAAAAGTCGGCGACGGGCTTACCACCTATCACGTTGTCCGAAAATATCTTCGGTGGAAGGTGGGTCGAAGGGACTAAATTGTCTAGACTAGACCTCTGTCTGCCCCTGTATTAGGAATGGCATGAAGATATTTATTTATTATTTATTTTACTCTATTTCCAATGCGGGGAAGGCAGAAATCCAGACAATTAAAATCCGAAAATATCTTCGGTGGAAGGTGGGTCGAAGGGACTAAATTGTCTAGACTAGACCTCTGTCTGCCCCTGTATTGGGAATGGCATGAAGATATTTATTTATTATTTATTTTACTCTATTTCCAATGCGGGGAAGGCAGAAATCCAGACAATTAAACCTTATATCCAGATAATTTAACCTTTCGACCTGTCACCGATTTTTTTGAAAATTTAATAGGTGGTAAATTTTACAGCCCATCGCCGTCTTTATGCTTTGCTTGGGCCAACCACACATACATCGTGCATAAGTTTTGATCCTCATCTGAGGATCTCCGATCTCATCATTCGAATTCAGATTACCCAACCATTCGGTTATCGTGACGTTTTAATTTTAACTGCATCTTTAGGGATGTCAGAGTCGTTACTGAATATGGCATCGTAGTGTCATGTCAGTCATCTCCCATATGGAATGCTCCATCCATTATGTACGGTTTGTAGCACATCACCGGCCATGTTGTCGTTGTCCATAATAAGTTATGTGAGTTAGAATTATTAAACTTCGTAGCAAAAAATAAAATACTCTCTTCCGAGAACCCTTGATCCTTTTTTATCTTCACGTATTTCCCGATATAGGGGATAGATAGATGTCGATGAAACGATACAATATATTATACTATACATAGATATATATTTACATAGACAATAATATACATAATGAAATAATAAACAATCGTTCATATTCATCACACGAATTTATATTCAGTCTCTTTACAGACTTGGCTATCGCATCGATAAAAAAACAATTGTTACGTTGAAATATGGAGAGGTTATTACATAAATTCTATTGACTATGCACCCGAAAGACAGACAGAGTGGGTAGCTAGTCGTCTGTTCATTAATTTGGGCCATTTCAATCCAATTTTTTTCATAAAATGCTGTTGTGTATATGTGCAAATAAAGTTATTCTATTCAATCTGTACCTTTTTGGAAAACATTTAACAAGTGAGACGAGCTCTTACTTTCTTAACTTATTATAAGAATAACAATCTGACCTAACAAACGTTGTTTTGCCATATAAAAATAGGTGTTGATCTTTGAGTGGTGAAAATTTAGGTTGTATGTATTTTTAATGCTGTATCATTAAAAAGATAAAAAAATATGTAAAAATCAAAAGAAAAATTAGAAAAACCCTTAACATTTAGAGGGATAAAAATAGGTGTTGTCCGATTCTCAGACCTACCCAATATGCACAAAAAATTTCATGAAAATCGGTCGAGCCGTTTCGGTGGAGTATGGGATAGAGCATTGTGACACTTGAATTTTATATATTAGATATTGAAGAGAAATATGAAAGATTGAGTATGAGTATGTATGTTTATAATTTTAAATGTATCTGTGAAAAAAAATGTATGTGGTCGAACAAATTTGAATGAAAGCCGAAAATGAGTTTGTAATGGATTAAATCATATGCAGGTATCACATATTCTGGACAACACTATACCTCTTTAAATGAGTTTTTATTGTTTATTGTCAAATCGCGGTTAAAACCTTACAAGACTGCAATACACCACTAGATATACATTAGTTAAAAACTCATTAGCATGAGTATTCCATATAAAAATGCCACTACGCCTCCAGTGCTCTACCAACTCAATTATATAAATGTAATATATAAACAATATATACATAGTTATGTATAGATAGATAGGCTCGCGGTCTGTCACGTTGTCCCATATAAGCTTCGGTGAAAAGCAGGTCGAAAGGACTTTATTTTTGAGGAAATTGGGTGAAGACTGTGCGTACAAACAGTTAAAATTAAGTCATTTTTGCAACTAGCAAACTTGTGCGTTCAATGCCGCATTCAATCTCTCCTATTTCGTGATTGAATTATAGAAATCGAAGTTGTCTTCTGGAAATATTAAAACGGGCAAAATATACGTTATTTAATTGTACATGTAGTATCAATCGAATGATTACATAAACTGTAATTGAATTGCTAATGCAAAATAATCTCCTTAAATCTAAATTATTATGCTTGCATAAAAAAATGTAATCTAATAACAAATAATTCTTTCAGTCAATGTGAAGAAAAAATATTGAGAAGTTATGTTCAATGTTTTTTGTTTTATATTTTCAAATTAATTACATGTTTATCATCATCATAACAGCCTGTCAAAAATCCACAGCTGAATATAAACCTTAACCAGATATGGAATGATTCCGTACTATCTTCATCCAATTACTCCCTTCAATGTTCTGCAGATCGTCCATCTGTCGTGTAAGAGTTCATATAACACTGCGTGCCTGCCTCTTCTCCTCGTAGGTTGTAAGTTTTAAATTTTTCTTAACTTCAATATTGCCCTGATACATCTTTTTATGCTCTAAAAGTTAATTCTTTGAAGTCTTTTCAAGTATTACGCCACGTCCAGTCTTGAACCTTGCCAATTTAAGAAATATTGTGACACCGTAAAATCATAAGATTTTATATTTAGTTTATGTTGTTTGTTATATTGAAAAGGCAAGGATAATTGGCCGCGTAAATAGCTCACTGGTATACTTTGTATTAACGCAGTAGCTTATTTCGCGTTTACACAGCGTGAAAACACAAATTTATGTGTCCAATTACCTGCAGGAACGCCTGAAGACATGACAAAGTTATAAATTAACTCAACGTTTACGGTTCGCTTTTATGGTAGGTACACAGAAATTGTCAGAACAAACCTGTAATTATCATGTTTTAACAAGTTAATTAAGATTATTATGAATGAAAACAGCAGATTTCCGGTAGAGAGAAAATTATTCCTTTCCCTACTCACGAAATGAAATGAATTATATTTAAATTTATTTTAAATTATAAATAAATAAACTATGTTATATTTTAAAGAAAAATACTCCTTTAAAATTTTGTAAAGAAATAAAATAAATATCTTCACGCAATTCCCAATACACGAGTAGACAGAGGTCTATTCTAGATAATTAAGTCCCTTCGACCCACTGTCCAGCGAAGATATTTTCGGGACAACTTGACAGGTGATGAGCCCGTCGCCGTCTTTATGTCCAAGCCAACGATATAATTCTTACATAAGTTTTTTTTTTTGTAAAACCCATTGGTACGAGCCTGTCATCTGGGGATCGAACTCGGTTCTCTTTACTCGAAATTCCGACCACCCAACCACAATATCGTGATTTTTTTAAATAAATACAAATATTTTCTTCTGCTGTTACTATAGTTGAAAGTAGAACATATGAACAACTATCAATAATCGGCCCGTAAACTGATTGACCAGAGACTGTTTTTGAAAGCAAATCAACGCCTCTTTCCTCCGATTTTCTCCGACAGCATTACGTATGCTAATGGGAAGGGTTTTGCCATAATCTCCACGTTTGGCTATCTGATGGTGATCGCAGTACCAGACTCCTTGTACTATAGACTCCCAACCAAATCCGCCGAATTTAGGTCTAGTATATTTCAAGATGGTTATTCCGCTATCTGTCGGTGAACGATTTTTTCAAGGCTTCTCTTAATCAACTCTTACGACAAAGACAGGATAAAAGGGCAACCCCTATTACACCGATACCGAAAGAGTCCTAGGGTCTCCTCCAATATTTCCTGCAGTGGACTTTTACAGGACGTTATGCATGTATTTATATATACATAGACAACTCGAAACTACTTACAATAAAATTTCCAAATAATTTCATAACAAAAAATCTAGTATGACTTACTAGCTTTAAAAATCAAAAAAAGATTAAAATTTTAAATTAATATAACAGTACTTCTAACCAATCATAAATAATATAAAACCATCTTGTAATAAGTTGCAAGACCAAACAAAAAAATGTCAGCTCGTGGCTAATATACCGTATTACGGATGACGAATTGTTTCACGTAAATGGTTCAAATACGCTGTTTCTTTAGACAACAGCGACTGTTCTAGCGGGGAGCACGCGTGTTAATGCTACATCACGAAAATGTAACTTTATGGTCAATTGTCGGAAGCTCATGCATACGATGTTCTAATGTTCTCTATACGAGTATGTTCTGACGAATTCGTGACTTCTTAGTAAAAAAAATATCTTCACACCATTCCATTCATGTGTATACAGAGATCTATACAATTGTGTCCTTTCGACCCACCTTCCACCGAAGATATTTTTGTAACAGAGTGACAGATAGTGAGCCCGTCGCCATCTTTATTTGAGTCAACGATTTATTTGAGTACTTAAGTGAGAAGATAAATAGCCCACATACTCTTTTATATTAAACGAATGCAATCCTATACAGAAAAACATGATTGAGAAAATTCTGCGCAGTGGAACACAGACTCAAACCGCGCGCTGTACTCAAATGTTACAGTTGAAGTAACACTTACTATATGTACCGTTGTTCACAAAAAAGAACAAAATTCTCGACACCTCCATAAAAACGTTTTTATATAAAAACAGTTTTATTAACATTTTTACCATAGACGCAGAGCAGCGCACGCGCGTTGTAAGTATACATTATGCTTATCAGTTTAATAACAAATAAATAACACAATAAATATATTCACATTATTCACAATAATGGTGACAGAGGTCCAGAAAATTTAGTTCTTTCCACCCACCGTTCCCCGAAGACATTTTCTGGAACAACGTGACAGGTGGTGAGTCTATCTCCGTCTTTATGGCCAAGCCAACGAAATAATTAGAAAGTACGGTTTATTTTTTTAGTACCTAGGGATCGAAATCAGGTCTCATGAATCGAATTTCGATCACCCAACCACTCGGCTATAGAGACTACATGGTGCGAATGAATATCGTTTATAATAATAACATTGTACAAATTAATTATTAAATTGGCAATAGATAAAAAATAAATAAGTAATAAGGACAGCATGAGACAGACTGTTTCAATCTTAAATTAGCTAAAGTACATGTGTTATGGAATCCGAGACTACGAAGGTTCCACAAACACCGAGAGCCGAGATAATGTCGTATAAGTTTTTCACATTGACCTACTCATTGGATCAAATCGGATACCTCAGGCATCTGGCAACTCCTTGAAAACCGGTGTGTACGCCACTCAACCATGGATATAGACAATAACTTATCTATATGTGTGTAAATAGCCGTGTGGTAACGCTGTAAGAATATTGTCACTCCCTCTCTTCCCGTGGGTGTCGTTGTCCCGCCATTTATCAGTTGCCATAACATCGTTATGGCAACTGATAAATGGCGGGATAACCATCTCTAAAAATATCAGACCAAAATAATCATATTGCGATCGCCAATCCGCTTGCCAAGCGTGGCGATTACGGAAAAAGACGATACGAAAAAACGGCCTGCTGTGGACTTTAGTAGGCCGTTATGTATATATCTGTGTAATATACAACAGAGAAACTGATTATTCTTAACTGCCTGTATAAGTTCGGAACAGGATAAAGACTTCTCCCAAAAGGCGATTTTGTCGTAATCACCACGTGGCTAGCGGATTGGCAATCGCAAAACCTTTAATGTGGCTGCCCTTCATCGATTTGCTTCATTTTAGAGTGGTATTTTCGAGAAGTTTATGCCACCATCTCTCTACTAGTCAAAAGACTGGAGAAGACCCTTAGGCACCTCTTACGACACCCATGGATAGAAAGGTTCGAGAGATCCGAGTTCGATCCCTAGGTGGAATACTCATACCAAGGCTTTTTACAACTCGTAACAAGGATTCAAGACTTTTCTAGACAGACCTCTGCCTACTTCTACTTTGGACATAAAGGCAGCGGCGGGCACACCACCTGTCATGTTGTCTCACAAATATCTTCGGTGGAAGGCGTGTCAAACGGACTTATTTTTCTAGACCTGTGGCTACCCCAGTATTGGGAACGTCGTGAAATGGATTGTTAATCCATTTAGTTTAACAGTCACTAAAAAAGGATAATTTTAAGGACCAGCATGCAGAAGTAGCAATGGACGGGCGTATAGGTTGCAGATGTGACAAACGTCGGGGAAAAAAGATACTCCAGTGGTAGTCTTATTCAGGCAAGTGGGCTGAAGAGGGACCCCCCGAAAAATGGATAGACGACCTGCATTACATTGCGGGATGTTGAAGGCTGTAGGGGACTCGGAACCGTTCTTAATGGAAAACATTTGAGGAGGCTTATGTTCAGCAGTGGACTTTGATAGACTGTTTTATTTATTTATCTTCACGCACAGTCCCTGTCGAAGTAGCCAGAGAGAACGGATTCCAAAGTGTCACGATCTCGTCTAGGTATCCGAGTATTCATGACCCTCCACTCTTCGAGCGATTTACTCACATGGTCTTTGAAAGTTAGTCTCGAGTTACCTCGGCCCCTTTTAATTTGGGGAACGAAGTGCAAAGTTGCCACTTGATTGGCTGTAAAGAAGAAGAAACCATCAATCTGCTACAATATCAGTTAATAGGATCACAGATTTCGTCACATAATTGACATGAAATAATATGTTAATACCACCAACAAACATATGTAACGAAAGGCAAAAGATCCACTAATAAAGGAAACTGTACAATATCACTATAATAATATTGAATGACTGAATCTTTATTATCTCTAGCATGCTGGTCGCACCCGGAAAACACCGTGAAGGAACCTAAAACGTGTAATAATATTAATGTAATAAAACTTTATGATAGTAATGTCACTTTACGTCTCACTCATCGAAACTTTACGATACCAGAAAATAACTATGGCCTAGGAATGCGGCTATTTAAAGTGCTTACTTGGATGTTATAAACAATACAGAACTACCATAAAATACAGAAGGGACAAGAGCCTTATGAGTCACTTAATAACTTCATGATATCAAACATGACAGTAGTCTATCAAGCGCTCTTCAAAAGATTATGTTCTCTATCCTAAATTAATACAGACGGTTTTCGCGTGTGTGAAGGAATAAATGTATCATGCGTCAAAGTGGTACATGAATCTATGTAATGCGTGTTTCCTAAACAATAGAGACGAATTCCTTTGCTTTTCAAGTTAACGCGACATATTTATAAAGGATGACGTGTACGCATTAAAAGATAATACATTTAAATAGATCGTGATTAAAGCACTAGTTAAGGACGGCGGAGCACTTTGTTAAATATCTATTACACATTTACATACTCGTAATGACGAATGACGACCCAATAGCCTGATAATGACCCTGCCTTCAAAGCTATGGGTTGCAGTTTCAATAAAGGCATACATTTGTGTAATGAAAAAATAATTTTGCTTGTCACACCACCTCCTGTCGCGTTGTCCCAAATAAGCTTCGGTGTAAGGTGGGTCGAAGAGACGTCAATGTCAAGACATCTGTCTACCCCAGTATTTGAAAATGCCGGTAGACATACATACTGTAGAGTTACTACATACTGTAGACAGTTACTCATTTAAATTTATTCTTTATAACTATAAAATTTTCATAGTTTTTTAAACGCTAAACTATTATTTCCAGACAGAGAACACTCAGAATTCTAGTGCCGTTCACAATAATGTGTACGTTTTACTATAACGTAAATTTTATTTATTTCAATTCACACACAACATATTCAGCTTTATTACCTTTAAGAAAAGTATAAATTATCATAAATGTTTATGTACTTTGGTTATATTTCGGCCCTCGGCGCACGTTGACTCGCGTCACGTATAACTCAGTTGAGTGGTTGTAAGAAAGGCACGTAAGTGCTTACTTTAAAAAGATTTATGTCCCATAACTAATGGCTAGTAGTCGACAATGCGTGTAGGTGTCCAATGGTGAGTGAACGACAAGAATGATTGAAGAGAAGACCCGATACGGTAACGTAATAGTTCAAAAGACTATCATCTGTTATGTTTTTTTCTTAGACATCAGTGGTATTATTACCTGCCAGTGTTGATGTGGTATTTGGCTGCAAATGGATAATTCTTAAAGGCATTACTGACGTTTAATTGCACCACAGACCGTAGAGGATAGTGAACTTAAACCTCCGTCTACCCCTATATTGGGATTGGCGTGAAGATATATAATTTTTTATTACGATCACAGTTACGGTTATGCTCATTTTAAAACAAGAATACCACCACAGTATCACTGTATAAATTAAGTGTCTGAATGATTGAATGTCATTGTCCACCTCTAAAGAACAGGTTTCTGTACTGAAATGAGCATTGGTGCAAACTTTATTGCCCAATTTTCTCAACTAATAGAAATTCGAACTCATTAGTATGCTCAGCGAGATTATTTATTTGATCGTAATTAAAAATCTCAACCCAGAACATTAATGTCAACTTTCAGATATCCATAGAATATAAAAGAGTAAATAAAATACATGAATGAATAAAAATAAGTTTCTTCTTTATGGTAAATATAGTGTTTGGATCAGAAATAGGTTTTTGTCTGATTTTATAATGTCAACTAACATATACAAGATGTTTTTTTTTTGTCTTTCACAGTGTTAGGTGCCTTAAAAATTTAAATTTAGAAACATATATACCTACTGTATACCGTATTACTCCCTCGTATTAATTTAAATTTATATTTTGTAACTTGAACCTCGGAAACCACTCCGAAGATTGAATTTATTTAGATAGTGTTTTACGTATGAAACACTATCTAAATACAAATTATGAAAGTATGAATTGGTACCGTCTCGGTAGCTGCCAAAATATTCATGGACTATGTGGTGGCAGTAATGGCCTAAGACTATATTCTACTTCCTTTATTATTATGGAATTATTATAGAAGTCACGATAGCCGAGTGGTTGGGTGGTTGGAATTTCGAGTCAAGAGACCCGAGTTCGATCCTCAAGTGGCTGTACCAATGGGTTTTTCTAAAAAATTATGTACGAATTAATATCGTTGGCTTGGACATAAAAGGCGGCGACGGGCTCACCACCTGTCACGTTGTCCCGAAAATATCTTCGGTGGAAGGTGGGTCAAAGGGACTTCATTGTCTATACTAGACCTCTGTCTACCCCTGTATTGGGAATTGCGTGAAGATATTTATTTATTTATTTTATTATTATGAGTGTCGTAAATTGCGACTAAGGGCCTAAAGAACACGGGCTTTGGCTTGGCCTTGAAAATGGTTGGCTACCGACCGATAACTGGATTATCATCAAAGTCCAGATAAAACTGAGCACACTGGAGACGGGCAGCTGCATTCAAGGTCCGAAGTACTTAGTACTCGCCAACGCCAATCTGTCTGCAACACGTAGCGATTCTCCTTTCTTAACATATATATGTGCTGTGGAGGAATTTTAAAAGTCACGATAGTGGTCCCCAACGTGGCAGGCTCGTACCAATGGGTTTTTCAAAAACTTATGCTCGAATTACATCGTTGGCTTGGACAAAAAGACCGCGACGGGCTCACCACCTGTCACGTTGTCCCGAAAATATCTTCGGAGGAAGGTGGGTGTAAGGGACTTAGTTGTCTAGACTAGACCTCTGTCTACCCCTGTATTGGGAATTGCGTGAAGATATTTATTTATTTATTATATACCACCTACTAGCTGCAATTTCGTAGGTTCATTGTGGATGGGAAACCCGGGATCTGAAAGCTGGCGATACCATGGAAACCATTGTGTACGCCACGTGTATACGGAGGTCGTCGAGATATATAACCGAAATGCCATTCATCACGAGATTTCTAAAACTCTAACCCAATAGACTTGAAATTTAGCACAGTTACTCATTTCGCGACGTAAACGCTAACAAAGGATTTTACGGAAATCCTCCCTAAAATAATTCTACGAACCTTTTCTTCCGACATCATTTTTGAACTTGTACTGCTGCAGTTGGTAATTACATACATACATAAGGACCTATTAAAGTCCACTGCAGGACATAAGCCTCTCCCATAGGGAGGATTTGCCCTAATCGCCACGCTTGGCATGCGGATTAGTGATCGCAGTAGCAGACCACTCACACCTCAGGCGCTGCACTCACATCTTCGGTCTGGTTATTTAGGTCTGATAGTTTTAGAAATGGCTATCCCGGTTATTAAGAGACAGTTTGTCTTTGCTTATTTTGTCCCGGTTATCGATCGCCATAACGATATTCATGACTTCCCTTTGTCGCCTCTTACGACACCCACGAGAAGAAAGTGAGTGGCAATATTCTTACATCCTTACCACACGGTTATATTTTACATCTTGGAGTTTGTAATAAGACTGCTATTAACAGTAATCCGCGCTAAAACGATAGACGAAACTGGTATCGTTATAATATCGATAATAATATCGATATCGAATATAGCCATAAGGCTTCTGTTTAACCTGACAACAGTGATAGATTGAGGTTGTTATTCTGCTATTTGATCCGTTGATCGAATCACGAGCGCGCAGCCAGCTCAGGTGTTTATTTATTTATGTTAATTCTCCAACTCGTGACTGTATATCGGGTAATAACGGAATTATCTAAGCGTTAGGCGATTGGCGTTTTGTAACCATAAAAAGTACATTATTATTAAAATATAATAATCTCCATAATAATAATAATACGCGAATACTATATATTTTAATAAAAATTTAAAACTTCTAATTAATAAGTAATAATTCACGATAGCCGTATGGTTGGGTGGTCGGAATTTCGTACCAATGGTTTTTCCAACTTAATTGTCTAGACTAGACCTCTGTCTATTGTCTAGACTGTCCCCTGTATTGGGAATTGCGTGAAGATTTTTTTTTTTTAAAAACTTCTCATTTTGATAAAAATGTTTTCCCCGGTTTCATTTAGTTAAAACATTATAAAATCCATGAATCATTGACTTATTTAGAACTAATACTTAAGTAAAGTTAGCGAACCGAACTTATATACGTTGAAATATAAAATCAACAGATGAAATTTCGAGGCAGTTCTTAAATTTAAGCGTATTTAATCTATGACGAATCATAGATCAACGTACGTGAGTAGGCGAAGAGAAATTTTCGAGACAAAAAATACATTGCAATTTCATGTTCCATAATTATCGTTACCTCAGTATCAACTAAATAGTATTCTGTATCACCTACCACTTAACCCTTAGTATACTACTGTGAAATACAATGGATTACTACTCTAAAAAAATTACGATAGCGGAGTGGTTGGGTGATTGAAATTTGAGTCAACAGTCCGGAGTGCGATCCCTAGGAAATAGTTTCTTTTTTTTAAAAACTCATTGGAGTTGATTCCAAAAAGTTATGTATGATTTACATGGTTGGCTTAGAAATAAAAGCGGCGACGGGCTCTTCACCTGTCACATAGTATTAAAAATAACTTCGATGGAAGGTGAAGGTCTAGACCTCCGTCGGCCCCTCTATTGGGAATGGCGTGAAGATATTTTTTTTCTTTATTTCAATAACAAAAATTCTGCATAAAGCTTGTATGCTTTAAAAAAATCAACAAAAATTGCAGTATCAAAAACTTATTAAATAAATAAAAAAAAATTTCTTCGGTGGCACTTGGGTCGTAAGGACTTACTTGTCTAGACCTCTGTCTACCCCTGTATTGGGAAAGGCGTGAAGAAATAAATAATATTTCATAATAAGTGTCTCAAATCTGTTAAGTCTTTTAGATTCAAGCAATAAGCAAACATTTTCTCTTTTACAATATTAGCGTTATTCTAAGGAAACATGCAACAACTACAACCATACACCATCGTCCATTGATGTACAATGGGAATCAAACTCTTCCCACATTCTTCCATTCGTTGAATATTTGTATCAACTAACATGTAGATGGTTAGCGACATACCATTCTCACTCTCGGACGGACAGACACTTGTATATGCAACAGAGGTCCAATTCATGCATATTTATTTTACATTGTCTACATATCTAACGAGTTGGAAATAACTTATTTTACATTGTAGGTCCCATAGATGTTTAGATTTTGATTGAGTGAATGAAATATCGGAAAAAGATAAAAGATCGTTAGAATTATTTGTGTTTGTAGGTTATATAATTATTGTTATTATTATACAATGAATAATAGTAATACATATTTTTGACGACCTCAGTGGACGAATGGTGTACACACCGTTGTGATAACTTCGTTGTTACTGATTCTATAATACAAGTTCTTTAGCTGCTTACTTTGGGATCGGAGCAATGTATGTGATGTTGTCGTTGTCGGCGTATGTATTTCTTTTTTTTTTTTAGAATAGGGAGGCAAACGACCACGTGGCTCACGTGATGGTAAGTGATTACCGCCGCCCATGAACACCCGCAATACCAGAGGCACAGCAGATGCGTTGCCTCCCTTAAAATTGGGGGAGAGTCCAACATGTATGAGAAATTTCGTGAACACACTAAAAAGAAAAAAATGCTTTATCATTCAATTTCTGAACGATAAAGCATTCATCATGCAATTCCCAATATAGGAGCAGAGGTCTAGTCTAGACAATTAAGTCCCGATATAATTCGTACATAAGTTTTTGAAAAACATATTGGTACGAGCATGCCACCTGGAGATCGAACTCGGGTCTCTTGATTCGAAATTCCGACCACCCATCCACTCGGTTATCTTGATTATGTTCAGTAATGGTAAACATGAATTGAAACGAATAATTGTTCTATTCTCAAATCGCAACGCAATAATTACCTAAACAATTAAAACGCGGTAAAATCAGCCTTGCGCTCGTAATAAAAAAATAATAGAACTTCATACTACCATATTCAAGTTTTGGTGAGTTTATTTTAAAAAAATCATATTTTCCGCGCTAATTAAACACCAGCTCCCATACTTGGTAAGTAAATATTTTCACACGGACGTACTGTGAATAACAATTAGTGATGAGCGTGTCACTAGCCGAGACCGGCTTCGTAATCTTTATCGATGTTGATCATCACATCATTGTTGTTTAAAAAAAATTTAAGAAAGTTTGGAAAAACCAAAAGTGCACGCCTCCCATATTTTTGGTATATGTGTTGATTACGATTTGTGAACTTTAATATGTATCGATATAAAATATAGCAGTTTATCGAGTTATGAAGCGGATAAAAAAGCTCAGTCGTTACGTACATTTTGTCGAAATAATGAAATATATATTCTCAGATTAACTCTATAAGATTGATCGATTCAATAGTAAATTATTTTTAAAATATAAAACAATAATTAGTGCCAAATAAAGTAAAGTTTCAATGCCTTCATTTCTAAAACCTTTATTTCAAATAATATTTGAAATCGAGACGCGGAAACTATTAAAGAGTCGTGTATTGATACGACGCTACATTACCGTAACAGAAAACATATAAAATTATTATTCAATAATATTATAGAGGCCGCATCGGTTTTTATGATCTGTGGAGCGTTTATACATTAAAGCTTGGTTTTATGATGTAATTAATAAATGTCTTTTATCAATTATAAATATCAAAATCAATTGACAAAGAATTACAAATACGAATAAGTTACGACAACACACAATTGTGTTTTGTTTATCGGATAATAATAAAAGATAAATCCAGTCACAGCACCAGCAATAAAACATAGACTGATAGAGCATTGACTAAAAGCAACACCTTAGCAACAACAACAGTATATTCACCATAAGGCACATCACTAAAAATATTAAGGTGTGCACTCACGTCCACTGGTATAACAATAAGCTTCATACAAACGAAACGTTCAAGGCTAGATATTACACAATGCTACGCGTTGGTAGTCGACAGTGACTCACGGGTCAACGGAACTGCGACCTGCGCGTGCGCCGCTCACGTGGGATATGTGCGCAAGGATTAGCTTTATTTACAAATAATAAAAGTTCCCAAAGCAGAGTTACATTTTTGTGACTTACGTAATTCTTTTCATTCATTCAAACTTAGAGCGATATTTAAATGTAATAAATATATTTGAATTTGTCCCGGCTATGGAATTGTGAAATTAAGGGTTGTAGGCTAGGAAGAAAAGCTGCATGCCTGAGAAATATATAGAAATATAATATATTTTTTATGTTATATTTTTATCACATAACAATTCACGATAGCCGAGATATTGGGTGGTCGGAATTCGAGTCAAGAGAGCGGAGTTCGATCACCAGATGACTCACACCAATTAATTTTTTCAAAAACTTATGCAGGGATTGTATCGTTGGCTTGGATATTAGGACGGCGACGGGCTCATCACCTATCTCGTTGTCACAGAAATATCTCCGGTGGAAGGTAGGTTAAAACGACTTAATTGTCTAGTCCTCTATCTACCCCTGTATTGGGAAGATATATCTGCGAAATAACAATTTAAAAGAATACATTTCAATATATGTGATGTCCACCAATCCTCACTGGAGCAACATGGCTCTCTTAAAGAATATTTGGGAGAAACCCACTGCCTTTGCCACTTTTTAATACTGAAGTGTATTCATCAGAAATTTTTAAGTATGTTAACCCGTGCTGCTTTGTTATCAAAGAAAAAGAGAAATTCAAAAATTCATCTACCTCGAACGGGATTCGAGCCAACGACCTCCACCAGGCACTACCACAGAGCCACCGTGTCCCACTTGCACCAGTTGTATATTATATTTCTTTTATATTCCTCTTAAAATGGACAAATAATTCAGATCTCTCTTTTTTAAGAAGTTTATTTCATTAACGGGTTCATCAAAAATTCTCTTTACATTACTGTACTAAAATGATATCAAAATTTTAACATGAGTAAACGTCAAGCATTTTTATCCTACTATTCAATGAAACATGTTTGACTATCACCTAGGATATACGGGAAAATTATTCAAAAATGCCACAAATCTCATATACTAGTCATGATCCAGATATGTATTCAGTATGGACAAACCTTTCTTAATCGATTTGCCCGATATCCAGTTATTTATAGGGTACAGTCTTCGTATTCTCCTCGGAAATAGAACATTTATTTTCTGTGCAACACACTCCTTAACGTCTCTTTTCGGAAGTACCTTCACCTCGTAATATTTTTTTTAAATTTTAATCTCTATTTATGGCTTCTTCGTTCCATCAAATTTCGAGATTAAACAAGTTATCATATCCTTAAAAGAATTTTCAAAACAAACTCTAACATCAAACTTTTCTAATTGCATTTAAGCTTATCTTGAGTACATTTGACGAACTCCGTAGATAAATGACGTAGAAACTGGTTTTTATAGTGTTGTCTGTTCAGAGGTACGGAATTCGATTCTCGTTCGGATCAATGTAGAAATTAGTTTTTTCTCAGGTGCTTGTAGTAGCATCGTTTTTCCGATTCCATAACACAAGTGCTTTAGCGATTTACTTTTGGGATCAGAGTTATATATGTGATTTCGTCCTTATATATATATATATATTGTATCTTTGTATGTATTTATTTTATTTCTATATATTTAAAAAAAATTATTCGTATAATTTTTGTAAATATGGAAATAATCCAATATTCCAAGATAATTTTAAATTAAAAAAAATAATCGTAAATTTATGTAACGTATTCATTGTTAAAAATTCACCCACACTGGTATAATAAAACCTCCGTACAGTAACGATCAAGATTATGAGTGCGATAACATATGGGTATCAGAGCTTCGTGCGGCCGACCGTCGACCCACTGACCTCATGCTCATAGATCAGTACAATAAATGACATTTACTTGATGCCTACGCTCTATCAATTTTATGAGCTTTTACATCTTCCTGACAGTTGTCGAGTATTTATACTTTTGTTAAATTATAATTTTTTTATTACTTCACGCAATTTCACATATCAGGGTAGGCGGAGGTCTAGACAATGAAGTATTTTCCCACTTTGCATCGAAGTTTATTTGAGACAATGTAATAGATGCTGAGCGTATCGCCGTCTTCATATCCAAGACAACGTAATACTTACAAACATATTTAAAATAAATAAATAAATATCTTCATGCAATTCCCAATATAGGGGTAGACAGAGGTCTAGTCTAGACAATTAAGTCCTTTCGACCCATCTTCCACCGAAGATATTTTCGAGACAACGTGATAGGTGGTGAGCACGTCGCCGTCTTTATGTACATGCCAACGATATAATTCGTACATAATTATTTGAAAAAGCCATTGGTACGAGCTTGCCACTTGGGGATTGATCTCGGGTCTTTTGACTCGAAATTCCGACCACCCTACCACTCGGCTTTGGTGACATACAAATGTATTTACATAAATACCTATTCACAAAATCAAATATATTTATTACACAAATATTTGCCCCTACCGTAATTCGATCTCACAACACATCCTAGTAGCCATCCTAATAGCCAACTCGGCTGTAAGGTCGTAAATTATAATGAAAAGTAAGTACTACGTATCACACTTATAATATATTATAAAAAAATACTTTTTTGACATTATTATAATTTAAATATTAATATCACTAGAACGAAGTTACAATTTACGAAGTTAGTTTAAAAAGAACAATTCTGTTGAATCTCTTTATCTTTGAACGCAAATATAAAACGAACTCCACCTTTTTCCTCCCCACGTTTCGCTTCAAGCTAATTCTCGGATCCCTCGTATCGTTTAAGCGATATTTATTGTTGACAAGGCTTTCGCGGCTGTGATGAAAGGCCGGCGTTCATCGCTCCAGGTGATGGAGAAATTTTTAAACGTTCAACTGATTATTGCTTACAGATTGTAAATCTCTCCTTGATGTAGAGAAATCGATTCTTGCTTATAGCATATTGGAGCTTTAATTAAGATTAATTTGCATGCATATATAACATTTATAGGTTGTGTGTACGTAGTACATGATATGTAGTATGGGAAAAGACTGAAACATAAGCCAATACTTTAGACATTACGGACATAATTAAAAACAATAAAAAATTAACATTCAGAAAGCATACAAAGGAATGGAATAAAAAAATCTTCACGCTATTCCCAATACTAGGGTAGACAGAGTTTCTACACCTTTTTTCGACACACCTTTCGCCGAAAACATTATTTGGGGGAACGTGACAGGTGTCGAGGATTCCACCGTCTTTATGTCAAAGCCAAAGATATAAATCGTGCATAAGTTTTTGAATAAACCCTTTTGGTACGAGCCTACCACTAGGGGATCGGACTCGGGACGCTTTATTCGAATTTGGATCATCGAGTGGCTGACACGGCTTTCGTGACTTTCTTTTGACGACTCCCGAGAACATGTAGCGCACTTACTGATTTTCATAGTGTCATGGTTCCTTATGGTTGCAAATACTTGTGGAACCTTCGTTGTTTCTATACAATATCACAAGTGCTTTAGCTACTTACTTTGGAATCAGAGAAATGTCTGTGGTATTGTCCCTATCTATGTATTGTTCTACCTTTGAATAATGAACATACATACATACATAAATTAGTAATTCCTGTAAGTCTACTGTAAAAGGTAGGCTTCTGATGCAAAGGAAGACTTTCCTTATTCGCCACAGTTGGAAAGCCGATTCGCGGTCGCACTTATAGACACACCATATTTTACGGCTGCCCATCACTGGTCTGTTTAAGTAGATGGTTATCCTTCGAAGTATCGGTAGCGGTAACGGTAGCTTTTGCTATTTACGAATCTTTTTCCCTAGTCGCCTCTTACGACACCTACGTAAAGGGATGGGGTGGTAATGCTTACGCCCACACCATACGACATCATATACTTTATTTCTTAATTTAAGATTCTACGGCACTAAATCCATAAATAAAAAAATATTAACCACAACTAGACTAATTATAAATATTAATAAATTAATTGTAATTTTAAATAGTTTTAGAGCGTATTTACTTAAAATAAAAAAAAGGAATAGTTAAATACAAATAAAGTATTATGAAAAAGATTAATGTAGTTTGTAATTTAAAAGTATTGTAAAGATTAAAATAAATTATTTTAAACTTATTTTTGATCTATCTCTCTTTTGATTTATCTCTCTTGTTTTTGTTAATAAATTAATGAAAAATAATACAATCAACTAACAAATATATATACCATAAGTAGGTAATATACATAGAGAGTAAATAGTCATATGAACACAGTAAAAAGGAAAAAAAATATGTACATTTCGAGCACCCAAAGAAAAGCTTTACATTAACTTGAAGGCAATTTATTCGAAATTATATAAGGCACCATTATTTTTTGTCGATCGGCACGAATATGTAATAACGACTTCTAAACAGCGCCCGCCGTAAGTTACTACCTTAATATGCAAAGTACGCCGTATTCGGCCTACGAGTTACCGTGTCGGTAGAAACACTACTGATAAGACACGCAAGTTACCTCCTATAACACATCCGATCCTTGTGCCTCAATTTAAAATAAAAAAATTCCAATACTGGAATAGACAGAGATCTAGATAATTAAGTCCCTGTTCACCTTTCACCGAAGTAATTTTTTTCTCAGTTCTGTTAATCTCCGAAATAAATTTTTCTCCGTAATAAATTTCTCGAAATTTTAAATTTCTAGATATAGGAATTGGTAATTAGGCTTCTGCCATTTATTGTAGTCCAAGCGGGCGAAGCTTTTAGATAGATTTACAAATATTATTTATAAATATATATGAAAAATATGAGATATGTAACATATAAATCTATGATACCCAGCACATTTTAATCTGTCAACAGTACTCCTAAGCTCATTTTATATTTTTAAAAAGTACATCAGCGGGACATACGTTTTAACATTAATATACAATAGTGACAAATATGTTCTGATGTATGTGCCTTTGTAGAAGAGTCAGCATTACATTAATGAAAAATTAGATACAAAATAAACAGACACACTGTATTAAAATTTGCTCTGGTATTTTTCGAGATATTTATTCCGCCGTCTATCGCCAATTGCATTTTAAGGCTTTTACATTATACATTACATACTACTTACTATTCCTTTTGTATTTAATGTATACAATATTAATATAATATTAATTAATTATAATATAATATCAATATTTATAAGTCGTATATATCAGATGCTCACATCACATGAACACAAAATCCTCATTCATAATATTTGTTGAAGCATCTTATTATGCAAATCTGGTCCTTACAACAATGTATTTGGTGGTGAATTGTGGGTGGACAACCTCGTTTGAATATTTTAACGTCCGACATTCTGGTGACACGAAGCTACCAGTTGACGATGTCTCAAACAAAGGAAGATAAACATTGTTATAAATTTGAGTTTCAATTTATTTTTATGCTATCTCATTTTTCCAAACATAGATGTATAAGCAGAGGTCCAGACAATAAGTCTTTCCGACTCACCTTCCATCTTATCAGAGACTTAGTAAAAGGTAGTTAATTGGGGTGGGTTCACTAGCTTTAACGCTACATTTTATTTCTTCCTACGCCAATGTCTAAAACTACAGTACAATATATTTACATGGGAATATATTTATACTTAGATAGATAAATATTCTTATAAAAAAAAATATCCTCACGCAATTCCCAATACAGGGGTAGACAGAGGTCAAGTCTAGACAATTAAGTCCCTTTGACCCACCTTCCACCGAAGATATTTTCGGGACAACGTGACAGGTGGTGAGCCCGTCGCCGACTTTATGTCCAAGCCAACGACGAAATTCGTACATAAGTTTTTGAAAAACTCATTGGTACTGCCACCTGGGGATCGAACTCGGTCTCTCGACTCGAAATTCCGACCACCCAACAACTCGGCTATCGTGTTTTTTTTTTTTTTTTTTTTTGATTCTGAGATGCGATTTACAAATCATTTCAATTTCATAATCAATAAATTTATAAAAATGATGTCATTTATTTCACGGAATACAAAAGAGTTTAGATCTATAACAGCACTCAAAACTTTGTATTTTGCACTAGCTCGTAGTAACGTAGACTACTGCTCTTTTATTTGGTATCCAATTTATCAAAATAATATACAACGTATCGAAACTATCCAAAAGAAAATGTTGTCTAAACTGTCATATGTTGACAACATTCATTACATTATCAGGAGCTACGATTAAAGACTTGTGGATTACAGTATGATTTCATTAGAAAGGCGAAAAAAATTTATGTACATCATGTTTCTTTCTGTTCATGTTTTAGGATTGATAGCCGATCTCTCTTGAATAATATATGTGTTAATGTGCCAAGAATTAATGCTAGAGTACAAAACTACAAACCCTTTTACATTCAAACCAGCCGTAACAAAAAGTCCCCCGGAAAAAGTATTTTATACCGCATTTGACTTTCACAGACCGTTACGTATTTATGTCTGTGTATGTAATATTACATTTGGCGACAAGGTATCCCCAACTCTAAGAGTATATTTCAGGACTGTACAAAAACCAACTTTTCAACATTATCTCGGCTCTGGGTGTTTGTGATACTGTCACAACTTCTGTTTCCGCAACACAAGTGCTTTAGCTATTGACTTTGGGATCGGAATCAGAAATGTATGCGATATTGTCCACACAAACACACACACACATATGTTTATATATTTAATTGATTCAATCCAACGTTCAATACAATCGCGCTGCGTTTTGACAGATACGATATTTTCTCTTGCACAACCCGTGCAGTAGTAAATCAATCGTAAATCGAACGAATACCGTCGATTTCCGAAGACATAAATCGTTCGAAACACACGCTTGTCGTATTGAATTTACCAATTCGAAGTCTATGGGCATTGAAATTTAATGAAACTGTGGAAAGACAATTAAAAACAGCTTTTTTTAAAGTAAAAACGGAATAAAAAGGCATATACTATAAGAACATTAAGTTTAACGAACGTTCACTTTTACTAAACTCTTAAACAGAGGTATTCAATAAGCAAACAAAATTAAATTAAATGGATTTAAAGTCCGTATTTACTTTGCTTTACATTACAATCACGAGAGCCGAGTGGTTGGGGGTCGGAATTTCGAGTCAAGAGACCCGAGTTCGATCCCTCAGATGGCAGGCTCGTACCAATGGGTTTTGCAAAAACTTATGTATGATTTTATCGCTGACTTGGACATTGACGCGGCGACGGGCTCACCACCTGTCAGGTTGTCCCGAAAATATCTTCGGTGGAAGATGAGTCGAAGGTACTTAATTATCTAGACTAGACCTGTGTCTACTGTGTCCCTGTATTGGGAATGGCGTGAAGATATTTTTTTTATTATATTTTTTTATACATTCCTGTGTGCTTTATTTTTCTTTATCAAACAAGACATAATTTATGTATGTATGTATATATGTGAAATATCAAAAAGGAATATGAAAGAAATACGATATAAACTTGACGATCTCCATGGACGAGTGAAGGTCGGTTTTCACAGTGTCGTCTGCTCTGAAGTCCAGGGTGCGATTCCCGATCGGGTCAATGTAGAAAAACACTCATTCTGCATTGTCTCGGGTCTTCTGGTACTTTCGTGGTTTCTGGTGCTTTAAATATTTATTTGGGACCAATATGTGTGATATTGTCCCTGTTATATTGAAATATAATACCATGTACATAGAGTCACGATAGCCGAGTGGTTGGGTGGTCGGAATATCGAGTCGAGAGACCCGAGTTCGATCCCCAGGAGGCAGGCACGTACCAATGGATTTTTCAAAACTTATGTACGAATATCGTTGGCTTGGACATAAAGACGGCGACGGGCTCACCACCTGTCACGTTGTCCCGAAAATATCTTCGGTGGAAGGTGGGTCGGAGAGACTTAATCGTCTAGACTAGACCTCTGTCTACCCCTGTATTGGGGATGGCGTGAAGATATTTATATTTATTTTTATTTTATGTACTTAAAAAAGCGTAGATAGTACTCTATCAATCAGAAAACTAAAATATTCAGAGCCTATGTGTTGCAAAGTCACATTCAACTCAACTAACTGACAAACTAACTCATAGAGCGTCTTGAATGACAACACGTTAACATTCTGTGCACGCTCACGCACTGGCGTCACCCCCCTCTTCCCCTCCATCCTCTCTTCGTGACTTCACCCCTCAAATGCCGGGTACAACTAAAAATAGACAACTCAAAATGACAATATAGCCATGCTTATTTCCGAAATAAGTAACGATAGCCGAGTGGTGTGTGTGATCGGCATTTGAGTCAAGAGACACAAGTTGATCCTCAGGAGGTAGGCTCGTACCAAAGATGTTTTAAAACTTATGCATAATTGAGATTGCTGGCTTGGACCAAAACATGGCGTCAGGCTCAACACCTGTCACGCCGCGCGAAAAATTTGCGACGGTTAAATGTGAGTCGAAAGGGCTAAAAAGTAGCACCCAATATAAAATAATATATCTTCACGCCATTTACAATGCAGGGTCAGACAGCGGTTTAGGCAATTAAGTCCTTTCGACTCCCCTTCCTCCGAAGATATTTTTGGGACTACGTGACAGGTGGTGATCCCGTCGCCGTCGTTATATCCAAGCCAGCGATAAAATCGTACGTAAGTTTTTAAAAATACCCATAGGTCGTACCAATGGGCCTTGGGGATCGAACTCAGGTCTCTTGACTATAAAATCTGATCACCCAAACACTATCGTGACTCTTTTCAATATAACTTTTTTCAAATACTATTTTATATCGGTCATCACCAGTTGGTAGCCAAATGCATTTTAAAGGCTTTTACTTTAGTTACCTTTTACGACACCTAAGGGAAGAGAAGGCGGTGACATTCTTATAGCGAAATCAGGCATTTTTTTTCTTCTGGAGTCTAGACAATGAACCTCTTTCCACCCATTTATTGCATCTAAGCTTATTTGGGACAACGTCATAGGCGGTGAGCCTATCGCTGTCTTTGTGTCCAAACTAACGGTATAATGTACAATATTCATTGCTGCGGTAATAGTAAGCCTGGTTTGTGCTTATAAAACATTTGCTCCCACAAAACTAACACACTTTTTATTTAATTACATAAAAAAGACATCAACGCGATGTACTTAATAGCGGGTTTAATTTTTGTGACTCAAAATTTATCAAAATTCTTAAATGTGAGGATGATTTTTTAAGAATAAAAATGTTGGTATCTTTAAAATACTGCGGTTGTTTTATCCCACTACTCCCTTGTCTGATTTGTATTCAAGTATTAACAGAAGAAGAATTGGTCAAGTTTTCTGCCGGCCTCAAATATCTACCCAGAAATATCTACCTGCTCTCGAAACATATAGCAAACAATTTTTTCGGAGAAATATAACTGTTAACGATATATTTAATGCAGTAAATATACTTCGTTACAAGTTTACGAAGAATACAGGGGTAGACAGAAGTCTAGACAATTAAGTCCTTTCACCGAAAACCATTTTAGGGACAACGTCATTGGCGGTGAGCATGTCGCGGTCTTTATGTCCAAGCCAACGATATAATTGGTAAATATGTTTTGAAGAAACTCATACACATTAGTACGAACCTACCACCTGGGGATCGAACTCGGGTCTCTTGATTTGCATAACAATCACTCCGCTATCGTGAAGTAAGTTTACTACAACGTACATCTTCATGCCATTCACAATTCAGGCGAAGACCGAGGTCTAAACATTTCAGTCGTTTTGTCCTTCCACCGAAGATATTATCGGGAAAACGTGACAGATGGTGAGCCTCTCGCCATCTTTATATCCAAGCCATCGATATAAGTCATTAGTACGAGCCTTTCACCTGGCGATCGCGCTCGGAGTCCATTGACTGTAATTATAATCACCCAACCAATCCACTATCGTGACGTAAGTATACTATAACATCTTGTTAAATATTACGTCTGTTCCTTAAATTTCCAATCGAGCATAAACAAACCTTTCTGGCTGTCTCGTAAACGGTAATGGCTCTCTTGGACAAGTCACGATAGCCAAGTGTTTGAGAGTGATCTGAATTGGAATCAAGATACTCGAAAAGAATATCCATGTTAAGTGCACGACGAGCCTATTACTTATTTAAAAAAAATATTACTTATATGAAAATTAAGATCAGAGTCATGATATACGAGTGGTAGGGTAGTCGGAATTCCGAGTCAAGAGACCCGAGTTAGATCCCCATGTGGTAGGCTCGTACAAACTTTTCTTTTCAAAAACTTATGTACAAATTATATCGTTGACTTAGACATAAGGACGGCAACGGGCTCACCACCTGTCACGTTGTCCCGTAACTATCATCGGTGGAAGGTGGGTCAAAGGGACTTAAATGTCTAGACTAGACCTCTGACCACCCCTGTATAGTGAAGATCGTGAAGATATTTTTTTAATTATTTTAAAATTAATAATGACAAAAGGAATCGGAAAGATCTAGCAATATCATAGCGTTGGAATTAACATAACTTTGGCACTACACTGAAATAGAAACGCGATTAAATGCAAGTGGCGAGTTAAGAAATCATTAAAAAAGAATACGTAAACAAATTAATAGGAAAAGGAGGAAAAAGGGAGAAAGATGGGAAGAAAAAATTATCAAGGAGACAAGAGAAAGAGGAACACTTACGAGAGAGGGGTAACAGAGTTAGCACATCAGCGAAACCATTCTCTTCGCATAGGAAGTCATAAAACAAGCAGTTACTTATCAATCAATAAATAACGCTTTCACTTATTTATTAATGTAAATACATACAGTTTAATATAATCAAGTGTATTCTCTTATTTATACATCAATCTACACAAAAGGCGAGAAAAGGCGTGTTACACAAATATGTATTTTGCAGGTAAAACGCAAATCACTAGATTCCATTTATAAAATACATCAAAATACTAGAAGTATGAAGGGAATATCTTATCTTTTAAAAGAATTCACGATAGCAGAGTGGTTAGGTGATCCGATTTCGAGTCAAGAGACCTTAGTTCGATTCTCAGGTGGCTTGTACTCTCAGGTGCGTTTCCAAAAACTTATGTACGATTTATATCGTTGGTTTGGACATGAAGACAGCGATGAGCACACCTGTCACGTTGTTCTTAAAATTTCTTAAGTGGAAAATGACTTGAAAGGACTTAATTATCTAGACCTTTGTCTACCCCAGTATTTTGAATGGCCTGAAGATAGGTATCTTTCATTATAAACGCACCGCTTATTTTCTAATCATAAAACCAATGTGTATTGATAACATAGGAACCAGTGTTTTTGCTATGAAAATCACAATGCAACAATGAACGTAATTCTCTCATTTGATGCAAATTGCATTGTCATGAGTTATGATGACGCAATGCGGCATTGGATCGTTGTCTAACGAACAATAGTCATCAAGTATGGAAACGATTTCGCTGTTACGCAAGAGCTGAAGATTTAAACGTATATTTACATACTTCGAATAAAATTGATATGCTCCTGCATGTGATGTATAGTGATGTACAGCGTAAGAATTCACCACTTTTCTCTATAATAATGACCTCGGTGGACTAGAGGCGTACACAAAGGGTTTCGATTCTCGGTGGGAACAACGTAGAAAACACTTTCTGTACATTTTCTCGGGTCTGGTACCTTCGATGTTTCTGATTCTATATGTGCTGGAGCTGTATACGATACGTGTTTTGACTTGTTCTAATATCATAATTCATGTTTCTTAGATTATATTTATTTTAGCCACCAATTTAAGGTAAAGACTTTTTCTCTCTTATTTCTATAGGAGGGAAAAGAAAAGTCCTTTTATACCATATAAGAGAAAAAAGGTCCTTTTTTATACCATATCCACGTGGACTCTTGAACTTTACATGCTAATACTAACTCTTTAGTGCTAGTAGGTGTAGGAGATTTAAATTTTATATTCTTAGATAAGCTCATCTATTCTTATAAACTCAATATATTCGTATCATTCTTCTATTACGCTACCATCAAAAATAAGGCTTACCACATGGTACAAGGGATGTAGCAAGTGTAGACTATGTTTTAGTTAAAGTGGGAGGGGACAAAAACTTGAATAAGTTTTAAAAAAATTAAAAAAAATAAGTATCTTCACGCAATTCCCAATACAGGGGTAGACAGAAGTCTAGTCTAGACAATTAAGCCCCTCCGACCCAACTTCCACCGAAGATATTTTCTGGACAACGTGACAGATGGTGAGCCCGTCGCCAGCTTTAAGTCCAAGCCTACGATATAATTCGTACATAATGAATAAGTTTTCTTTCTCTTTTTCTACTTATAAGTCACGATAGCCTAGTGGTTGGGTGATTTGCCTTTTTTGAGTCAAGGTACCGGAGTTCGATCCCCAAGGCTCGTGTCAATGAGTTTTTTCAAAAACTTTCGTATGAATTTATGTCTTTGGCTGTCACGTTGTCCCAAAAAATTTCTTCGGTGGAAGGAGCGTCTAAAAGACTTAATTGTCTGGACCTCTGTCTACCCTTGAATTGGGAAGTGTGAATATATTTATTTTTTTTCTTCCGTAGTAGGAGGTTTGTATCTTCATTATTTCACTATCGAAGCACTCTGTGCACCAAAATTCTGCTCCACGGGAACTTTAGAAGAATGGTATCGTAGCGAAAAAGAATAATTTATATTCCGAAAAGAAAACAAAATCGACAAAGGTATAATCGATGTTTGATATTTGTTTTGGTATCGTCATTTTCAATAATTATGCGATTCCGATCCTTTTCAAATATTACCAGTTATTAGGTATCCATGCGTGGTCACATTTTTTTGGATCTGTCTTTTTGACCACACCACCAAGGGCAAACGGTCATCTGCCTGCACAGGTAATAAATTTAAATAAAATATAAGTCGTATTCTTTTTTTATATTTGTTATTTTGAAGTTTATCACTACATTAATATCAATAATGTTTCACATAATGATATAAGTTGAAAATTAGCATAAATGCTAATGCATACATGGGCTATGTATAGAATCCTTTTAAATAACGTGTAGATTCCCTTATTGAACGTTCAATGTAATAAACTTTTTGTTTGATTCACGTTATGAAATAGCTAACAGTTCACCTTATAGCAAATTAATCCTGCGGCCAGTGAATACCATTAAACAAGGGTACAGCTGCCTTATTATCTTATGTCTTCAAATTATTAACTCGTAAGCAGTAACGATGCTTGTAAACGTTTCTTTACTACGAAATACCTCAAACATTCAGTAACTTAACTTCACTGACTGAATTTTTTGTTTAAATACATATATTAATAATAACTACGATAGCCGAGTGGTAGGGTGGACGGAATTTCGAGTCGAGAGACTCGAGTTCGATCCCCAGGTGGCAGGCTCGTACTCAATGGGTTTTTTCAAAAGCCTATGTACGAAATATATCATTGACTTGGACATTGAGACGTCGACGGGCTCACCACCTGACACAATGTCCCAAAATGTCTTCGGTGATAGGTGGGTCGAAACGGCTTAATTGTCTAGACCTCTGTCTACCCTTGTATCGGGAATGGCGTTAAGATATTTATTTATTTAATAATAATTATTTAACCACTCAAGTGTGTTTCACACGTACTGTGTGGTAACGGTGTAAGAATATTGCCTCTTACTTTCTTCCCATGGGTAAGAAGCGACAAAGGGAAACAGTCCAGAATTTTTGGCAACCGTTAGATGGCGCGTTATCCATCTCTAAAAATATCAGACCAAAATAATCAGACCGAAGATGGGCTGCAGCGTCTAAGCTTCAGCTTTTGTTGTTGCATGAATGGGCCGGCTCGACCGGGAAATTACCGCGACCTCACAGAATACCGGCGTCAAGTAGAAGTCTAACAAACTTCTGCGTTTCGTCTGGTGAGTGCAGGTAACCGGAGGCCCACACACCTAATTCTGAGGGGAGGGAGGCACTCTAAGGTCGGCAACGCATCTGCTAAGCCTCTGGTATTGCGGGTTCCTGGGCGGCGGTATTCACTTACCATCACGTGAGCCACCTGCTCGTTTGCCTCCCTTTTCTATAAAAAAAAATCCGCTTGCCAAGCGTTGCGATTACGGCAAATCCTTCCTATGGCCTGCCTGTGCCCTGCAGTGGACTTTAACAAGTCGTTAGTCATAAATGTTTAAATACGTTTAAATATTATACATGAGTTATAGATACATTAATTAGAAACTCACATAAAATGCATAGAGTCCACTAGATCTCTGTTTAAGTGATAAGGCCGCCTGTTATACTGTAATTACTATGTCTCTCTTGGTGTACAATTAAGCATATTTTACTTTTACTTTCTAGACCTCAGACTAGGATTCACTGTCTATTGATTTATGTATATTAAATGTAATCTTTAAAACAAGTTCTCAAGTTCGTTTTCCCAATACAAGGGTGGTCAGAGGTCTAGACAGTTCAGTTATTTGGGGACAAATTAAAAATTTTACTGCAGCTCATAGGAACGTAGCACAGCGGTATACGACACAATTCATACTATGGCTTCGAAAACTTATTGAGTTCTTTATTTCATTTTATTATCTTTCCATGCGATGATCTCCGGTAGTGGCTAATTGTTTTTTTTTTTTTAATGTTAAATTTCTCATTAATTTAACAACTTACACGCTTAAAAAGTCAATAAATAAAATTGTATTATTATTATAAAAACACTATAAAAGTGATAACATATGTTTTTTATTTTTATAAAGTATGAACCTATTATTGGCAATAAGCATAATTTTCTGATAATAAATTTTAAAAAATTACTACTATATATACCCAATACTGAGTTAGACAGAAGTCTAGTTCAAACTAATGTCTACGTTCTTTGCATTATTAGTTTATTTTGTTTTATTAATTTGTTTAAATTAAATAAAGACGCTCAGGTAGAAAATAATAAATTCTGATTTAATGTTCAGGATCTACCTCAAAATCTTTTTGTTGTCGCATGACATTTAATACTTTTTAATTTGCTGACCTCGGAGTGTCTGTCACACTTAAAATACTCATTTTTTATCCCCAAATTAGTTGGCAATGTACTTTTACAGGTCATTAAATATGTAAGAGGATAGACATTCAACACTATAATAATATTTCATGTTGAAAAATCAATAAAATAAAGTCACGATAGCCGAGTGGTTGGGTGGTCGGAATTGGAGTCAAGAGACCCGAGTTCGTTGCCCAGGTAGCAGGCTCGTACCAATGCGTTTTTTGTACGATGGCTTGGAAATTAAGACGGCAACGGGCTCACCACCTGTCACGTCTTTCCATAAATATCATCGGTGGAAGGTGGGTCGCAAAGACTTCGTTATTCCTGATATTCGTTCGTCTATTCCTGAATTGGAAATGCCGTGAAGATATTTTTTTTTTATGTTGAATGATATATGTTGTTGTTTCCTCGCGTTATTTTTCTTCTTCGCTAATCGCATGGCAAAGATGAAAAAAAAATTCTTAACAAAACATAGATTCTTATGACACTAAAGTTTATTCAAAATGACCTCCGGGATTTTGAATACAGGCCTCAATCTGTGCGGCCAGTCATCAATCGCAGCACGAATGAGGTCCATGTCAATATCGGCGGCTGCCTTAATCAAGGATGTCTTGAGTGACTCCAAATTGGGATGAGGCTTTGAGCACGCCTTTTCCACCAAGTGTTGCCATATCTTGTAATCTAACGGATTCAAATTTGGATTGGAGGAGGGCCAATCTTTGTGCCCGATGAAGTCGATTTCACGCGCCGCCAGCCAGTCTTGTGTGCTCTTCGCTCTATGAGCTGGCGCCGAATCTTGTTGGAATACCCAGTGCCTGTTATTGAACATGGTATGAGAAACAGGTTCCACAAGGTTCGTCAGGACTGTATTTTAATACACAACTGCATTCGTTTTTACACCTTTCTCGCAAAATGTACCTCTGTTAAGCCCCAATAAGAAACTCCCAACCATACCATGAGCGAGGATGGAAAATGACCTCGTTGGACACGCGGAATGCGGTTGCTCGCTTCTTTACTACTGTGTGCATTCACCTTATCATTTTGTTTGTTGTAGATCTCTTCTACGGTAAAAAAAATCATCCGAAAAAAGAATTTCCCGATATTTTTTTCCCGCGTACCGCTTAAACAAAGCGCGGCCTCTCTTCAGTCTCAGGTGCATTAGACGAGCATTCAAACAATGTCCTGTTTTTCTTCGATATGCCCAAAGCCCTACGTCTTCATTTTACACCCTTTTCACCGTGGTTCTGCTTAACCCCATCTGAAGGGCCAACAGTTTCTGCGCTTACGTTTGGGATTTCTTTTAATTCGAGCCTTCACAGCTTTTATCACTGCTGGAGTCCTAACACACCGAGTGCGACCACTTCTTGACCTGTCATCTACACTAGAGTCTTCATTGCATCGTTTGATGGTATGATAAACGAATCTTTTGGTTATATTCAAATTTTTCAGTATGTCAAAAACTTGAATTGGCGCTTAACCGCAACGATGCAACGCAATAACTGCAACACGGTCTTCTTTAAGCGTCCACTCCATATTTAAAAATGAGTGAAATTCTAAAAAGTATGTACTTTTATTTTCATGAACAATTCGAAATTCAAATTCAATAAACTTTTTTGTGGCCAGCATTCTAAAAGAAAAGTTTTTACTGTGTAACAATACTTATGACCTGACTATGTATATACATATACATAAATTACATAGATATGCATGTGTATGTTGCACGTCGATAATATGATAATGACAAATTTTACATCATTACAATGTTAGTAAAGATGAACACAACATAATATTTTTTTACCATGTGAACTTATGGGATCAACATTATCAAAAGATGTCTTATATACTTTAAGCCAACAGCCTTCCAATTGAGTGTGAAAAGAACCGACAGGTTAATTAAAAATCTTGTCCGACGTTGTAACGCGAGCGAGGTTCTAAATACCATGGATAAATACATTAAGCCATCTTGACACATAACACGAGGGCCCCATGACATTATCAGTACTTATGATTTAAAAGCCGATTGTGTCTTTAAGCGGATCGATTTAATATGTTATTACTTGAATTGATTATAATTGCTTGTCTGGTTGTTTAATTGTTACATATTATTTTTTAATAATACACAATACATACAAAGATTGCTCTGAGATATTGGAACAACATCACAGACATTGCTCTGATCCCAAAGAAAGCTTAAGCATTTGCGTTATGGGATCCGAAGCAACGGAGGAACCACAAAAACACATACCCAAATAAATGTACAAGTGTATTCTACATTCGAGGATAAATCAGGAATCGAACTCAGGAGCTCAGAGCTGGCGAGACGATGAAAACCGGGGTACAGCACTCGCCCATGGAGGTAAAGGTTGAGAATTCGATATTCTAGTTGAAAGTGACCCTACCTTCAAAGCAAAGGATTGTGGGTTTGAATGCCACTAGCCGCTGTAAATATTATATATGCGCTCTGTATTCTTATTTTTCACTACAGTTAACAGATGAAAAAGAGCTTTATTAGATACACGATAGCCGAGTGGTTGGGTGATCGGAATTCGTGTCAAGAAACCTGAGTTCGATCCCAAGGTTCAAAACTTATGTACCATTTATATTGTGGGCTTGGACATAAAGACGATAACAGGCTCACCACCTGTCCCGTTGTGATATTTTAAAAAATGTCAGTTAATGGAAGTAATGTATTATTATTCATTTATCAAATCATTTATTTATAGATATGAGTGACATATCGATATGTAATTGAGAGCGGCAATAGCCCTATTGGTTTAGGGTGCGGGCTGCGAAACATGACATCGCAGGTTCGGGCCCCACCATTCAACTATTGACGTAAACCAACTCCAGACACAAGCATTGCAGCTTAATTGGAGTGGTTAACAGGATACTAGTAATGTTATTCGGCATTGCTAGTATTCTTTATTTAAAAAAAATAATTGATTTGATTTGGCTGTATCAAAAAGTCTTTGGTGAAAGGTCGAAAGGTGTATGTCTAGTCCTCTATCTACCTCAGTATTGGGAATGGCGTTAAATAATATTTGCCACGACAACGTTACGTTTGCATATTATTTATAATAGTTTTACGTGTTAAACGATTTTTAATTCCCGTTTATAATATCCGACTATTAATTAATGGTTGACACAATATAATCAATACAATATAAATTGTATTGAAAAGATTATGTATGCAATGTATTCTTGAAAAGATATACTCAGTAGTTACGAAACTAATTTCTACGTTGTTTGCATTATTATAAAATTAAATTAATTAATTAATGAAATAAACTTTATTGTCCATGCTTGAAAATTTCATTGACGATCGCAGTGCAAGAAAATTAGCATTTTAGACTCAGTTTAGCCACCATCGATTGGTAGCATATGCCATTTTCAAAGCGTTTCCTTACATCTTTGTACCGGTTACTTATTTTTTGTGGTGGGGTGAAAAACGATCTTACGGTCAACTAATGGTAAGTGAAGGAAGTTACGGAAACGTCATAACCATCGAGGAATTAGACTTACACTGGCTGTCATTATCTTTCACACAGAAAGAAAACAGCGGTTATACTGATATTTGGTGATTGATACATACAAATTGAGAAGACTGTGGTACTCGGATAGTGCTGGCCGAATAAGGAAGCTCAGAGTTGCTTAACGGGCTATAGAAAGTGCTATGGTGATTCTCTGCATGGTAGATTCCGAAACGAAGACATCCGCAGCACAGCCAGAATAACCAACAAAATCGTCAGAACCAGCACGCTGTAGTGGGCACATAGATCGTAAAATTGACAATCGCTGGGAAAGAAAAGTTATCGAGTGGCACTGTAAGATGTCGCCCCACAAGATGTCAAACTTTGGAGGAAGCCAATATTCAGCAGTGGACTTTAGACTGTAATTATTATGATGAACGGGATGAAAGCAAAGAAAAGCCTAACATTTGAGTTCATCATCACGCCTGATCTTTTAAATGGCATTAACATCACATGACTATACATATGTCAAAGATTTATAAATCATTAAGTGCTAAACCGTGTCACAAGATAAATTAAAGTTCAACTAATGTTATTTTACAACACACACAACAGATGACTTAGGGCGTCGTAAATTTTTAATTGTTTTACGTGTTAAACGATTTTTAATTCCGTTTATAATATCCGACTATTAATTAATGGTTGACACAATATAATCAATACAATATAAATTGTATTGAAAAGATTATGTATGCAATGTATTCTTGAAAAGATATGCTCAGTAGTTACAAAACTAATTTCTACGTTGTTTGCATTATTATAAAATTAAATTAATTAATTAATGGTTGACACAATATAATCAATACAATATAAATTGTATTGAAAAGATTATGTATGCAATGTATTCTTGAAAAGATATGCTCAGTAGTTACAAAACTAATTTCTACGTTGTTTGCATTATTATAAAATACATTGTTATGAATTCTAAAAATAAGGTCCAAATTACAATAAACCTTTGTCTAAACCTTCTTCTTATATTTAAAGTAATAAATAATATATTTTATATAATAATATTTTGAATAAAATGAATATTTTAATGTTTAAAGAGCTGAGAATTTTAAATATTATAACAGCAGATTAATGATTAACAGAAGCAAACACAAGCTTTATTATGAACATGAGTCTCCACCAAAGATCGGAACAAAGCATGGAAAGTAATAGTTTAGTTAAATAATAAATAACTCGATAAGTTAAGGAATAAAGTAGGAGAAATTAAAAATAAACATGCAAATATCATGTAGAACAACGTAGCATGAGTTGTTTATGGAAAAAAATCATGGATGCTTAGTCTAACTGCCATTATTCTCTGAAATAAAGTCATTCTAAAACACGTAATAACTAGAATTGGTTGAAATTTACAGAATTAAGTGAAAATTAAATAGAATGGAAATAAGAAACACGATAGAGTCGAGTTTCTTTGGAATGAATCTGGATCGTATTATTTTAAAGCATTTTACTAAGACTTAATAGAATACTTTAAGATTGTATTCGTGACTTGAAAGAGCTTAAAGAAAACTAATTTTACGGAACGTAGTCGCAACAGATATACGTTATTTTAATATCTTGGACAAAAGACTATGTAACGTCTACGTTCTAATCTTCGATCCACTATTTCCTATACAGTCGAAATATTAGTGTTAAAATGGCGTAAGAATATAGACTCAGGTGTTACATTGCGTACATTTATTATTATAAAATACATTGTTATGAATTCTAAAAATAAGGTCCAAATTACAATAAACCTTTGTCTAAACCTTCTTCTTATATTTAAAGTAATAAATAATATATTTTATATAATAATATTTTGAATAAAATGAATATTTTAATGTTTTAAGAGCTGAGAATTTTAAATATTATAACAGCAGATTAATGATTAACAGAAGCAAACACAAGCTTTATTATGAACATGAGTCTCCACCAAAGATCGGAACAAAGCATGGAAAGTAATAGTTTAGTTAAATAATAAATAACTCGATAAGTTAAGGAATAAAGTAGGAGAAATTAAAAATAAACATGCAAATATCATGTAGAACAACGTAGCATGAGTTGTTTATGGAAAAAAATCATGGATGCTTAGTCTAACTGCCATTATTCTCTGAAATAAAGTCATTCTAAAACACGTAATAACTAGAATTGGTTGAAATTTACAGAATTAAGTGAAAATTAAATAGAATGGAAATAAGAAACACGATAGAGTCGAGTTTCTTTGGAATGAATCTGGATCGTATTATTTTACAACACACACAACAGATGACTTAGGGCGTCGTAAATTTTTAATTGTTTTACGTGTTAAACGATTTTTAATTCCCGTTTATAATATCCGACTATTAATTAATGGTTGACACAATATAATCAATACAATATAAATTGTATTGAAAAGATTATGTATGCAATGTATTCTTGAAAAGATATGCTCAGTAGTTACAAAACTAATTTCTACGTTGTTTGCATTATTATAAAATTAAATTAATTAATTAATGAAATAAACTTTATTGTCTATGCTTGAAAATTTCATTGACGATCGCAGTGCAAGAAAATTAGCATTTTAGACTCAGTTTAGCCACCATCGATTGGTAGCATATGCCATTTTCAAAGCGTTTCCTTACATCTTTGTACCGGTTACTTATTTTTTGTGGTGGGGTGAAAAACCATCTTACGGTCAACTAATGGTAAGTGAATGGTAAGTGAAGGAAGTTACGGAAACGTCATAACCATCGAGGAATTAGACTTACACTGGCTGTCATTACCTTTCACACAGAAAGAAAACAGCGGTTATACTGATATTTGGTGATTGATACATACAAATTGAGAAGACTGTGGTACTCGGATAGTGCTGGCCGAATAAGGAAGCTCAGAGTTGCTTAACGGGCTATAGAAAGTGCTATGGTGATTCTCTGCATGGTAGATTCCGAAACGAAGACATCCGCAGCACAGCCAGAATAACCAAAAAAATCGTCAGAACCAGCACGCTGTAGTGGGCACATAGATCGTAAAACTGACAATCGCTGGGAAAGAAAAGTTATCGAGTGGCACTGTAAGATGTCGCCCCACAAGATGTCAAACTTTGGAGGAAGCCAATATTCAGCAGTGGACTTTAGACTGTAATTATTATGATGAACGGGACGAAAGCAAAGAAAAGCCTAACATTTGAGTTCATCATCACGCCTGATCTTTTAAATGGCATTAACATCACATGACTATACATATGTCAAAGATTTATAAATCATTAAGTGCTAAACCGTGTCACAAGATAAATTAAAGTTCAACTAATGTTATTTTACAACACACACACAACAGATGACTTAGGGCGTCGTAAATTTTTAAAATTTATTTACGTGTCTGACAAAGTCATAAATTTAATGTTAATTGTAAAACAAAGAATATATCTATCGTGTGACAGGTTTTTTTTCTTCAATAATAAAATTATTTAAATCACGTCTTGTGCTTACACAAATGTAGAGTGATTAATTTGACCTTAAATTGTTTTGATCAAACGAAAAACTTGAATATGTTTTATAATTTAATTCCAATTTCATTATATTATGAAATGATCTATGCACTGATAAACAAATGTGTTATTATAAAATACATTGTTATGAATTCTAAAAATAAGGTCCAAATTACAATAAACCTTTGTCTAAACCTTCTTCTTATATTTAAAGTAATAAATAATATATTTTATATAATAATATTTTTGAATAAAATGAATATTTTAATGTTTTAAGAGCTGAGAATTTTAAATATTATAACAGCAGATTAATGATTAACAGAAGCAAACACAAGCTTTATTATGAACATGAGTCTCCACCAAAGATCGGAACAAAGCATGGAAAGTAATAGTTTAGTTAAATAATAAATAACTCGATAAGTTAAGGAATAAAGTAGGAGAAATTAAAAATAAACATGCAAATATCATGTAGAACAACGTAGCATGAGTTGTTTATGGAAAAAAATCATGGATGCTTAGTCTAACTGCCATTATTCTCTGAAATAAAGTCATTCTAAAACACGTAATAACTAGAATTAGTTGGAAATTTACAGAATTAAGTGAAAAATTAAATAGAATGGAAATAAGAAACACGATAGAGTCGAGTTTCTTTGGAATGAATCTGGATCGTATTATTTTAAAGCATTTTACTAAGACTTCATAGAATACTTTAAGATTGTATTCGTGACTTGAAAGAGCTTAAAGAAAACTAATTTTACGGAGACGTAGTCGCAACAGATATACGTTATTTTAATATCTTGGACAAAGACTATGTAACGTCTACGTTCTAATCTTCGATCCACTATTTCCCTATACAGTCGAAATATTAGTGTTAAAATGGCGTAAGAATATAGACTCAGGTGTTACATTGCGTACATTTATTATTATAAAGATCTTAATCATTTTTATAATAATGAATTTCCGAATAATTAAATAAAAATTTTCGGTAATTAATATTTGTAAACTTTATTAACGAATTTTTGTTTATAATCTACCTTTATATACATCGAAAGAATTTAAAGTTCAGGGAGGCTTCTCAAATATTTTTAATATTTATAAACACTAATACTTTATCTCCCTCGCTCTTTAATCGTCCCTCTTTTTGAGATTTGTGTTTATCTTGGGTTTTATAAAACAATATTCTGTGTTTTGAGACGCCAAATTAATTATGAACAACTCTTCGCTCGCGTAATCTCCTGTTATCTCTTACTAGTAATTATTATTTAATTAAACCATTTGAATGAATGTCTGAGTACTCATTATGTGATTCTTAATAGTAATTCCATTATGCGAAGTTGCTTTATATTACAATTTATTTGTTTCTCTTATCTTCAGGTAAAGTCCGTTAAGTTTTTAAATAATTTAGAACAGACGTTTCAACTGACATATTTGTAAGATTGGGGAACCTATTTTTGTTATATTTTGTTACTGCCTTTACCACAATAACATAAATAAAACATTGAAAGACTCTGTAGGAGGTAATTAATTTCAAATCGGAACTAAATGTGTGATTTATGGACCTTTACTTTTGGCCAAAAGGTAAAAAGGTTAGGGCGCCACAATACATTTTAATAAATACTTACTTAAATCATATTTAGATAGATAAATATACACATAGACATCAATGACTCGAGTACAATCATATTAATCAAACAAATATTTGCCCCTAGCGAGAATCGAACCCGCAACACTCAGCTTCGAACGCAGAGTTACTACCAACTAGCATTTCGGGTCAATGTTTGTTACATATAACGCAAACATTTAAAACAGATGACATTAATTTAAAAGAGAACAAACATTACAAAACATATTTGAATGAATATTAGCCCATAGTTTATAGCCGTAAATTAACATTCAGGATACTATACCTCGGAAAAATTTACGTCATCAGTGAAAGAGGTCTGAAGCACGAATTCGCTAAATGGATTTCGTTTGGTATGTTGGGGGCAGCAGTAGCCTTGACAATATCAATGGTAACCGATACATAGTGAGATAACCATCTCTAAGAAACACGGGAACCAAATAAGCAGATCGGTGACGAGGTGTCTGGTACTGCGATCGTCCATTCGCTGGTCAAGCGTGGCGTGGCTATAACTAACCTTCTAAGGTAGAGGCCTATTTCAAACCTTGGACTATTACAGACCGTTATGTACGTATACGTTTGTATGTTGGTGGGTCTGAAAGTAAATTAGCTGCGTCTATTATGGAATATTAAAGTTTCCCGTTGTTATCTCGACATACAGACGAAGACGTCGACGGCAGAGTTTAGCATATCTAAGAAATAAATAAAGAAAAACTTAAGTCAGTTAATTACTTATGGTTGAGTATTACCATGCTCCATTCTCCCTGCACTCCGCGGGCGAAATGGGTTTAGTTTTAGTCCAGATTTTTGTCAGTCAGATGAGCTGGTGCTCGTTGAAGCACCTACCTTCCTGAACTCTACGGCCTAGGGTTGCTTTGGGCAGGTTTGCTGCTAATGCAAGATTGGAGATAGAAGGACAGCGTGTCGGTATTTCGGGCATATCTTTTTGTTATTCGCGTCTAACCTGAAGGGAGAGGCGGACGAGTCGGGACGTGACGGGATGCGCTGCCAATAGTGGTCAGCACGGATGTGGGCAAGAGCGTTCCCATGGCCCTGCCAACCTGCGGTAATCGCGGAACGTCATCGAGTTTTTGTCTGTACAAATCCACTATCGCCAATCTTACTCCCGCAAGGGAGGATATAAGTTAGGATATTAGTATTTTCCCATATGAAGTAAGAATAAGAAAGGTTTATTAAGAAAGTAATAGACTGCAAAGGATAAAAAATGAATTCATAATAATGTTTGTTAATCTAATAAAATAAAGCTACCAATGTAAAATCGTAAGTTACGCAAAAATCAACCTTATGTATACATACCTACACACATGTATATATGTATAAAAAAAGTCAACTGTTACTGGCCTGTAAGAGTCCTCTATAGCTTCCCTCACTATCCATAGAATATTATTGTTTACACAATTATAAGACAATAAGAAGGATTAAAAACAATCACACTCTAGGCGAGATTTTTCTCTAGGCTGCTTAAATTAATTATGGTTTCTTTCACTGTGTTCTCAATACATATTTAAATACTACATATCGAAGAAAATGCACAATTAAAATATGAAACAATGTACTAACTGAATAAAATATTGCATAAAACACGCTAGTAAGTAAAACGTAAAAATATAAAGTAACAAAAATGTAGAGAATTCATTTTGTTATTAACAGAAAACGGTAAAACTTCGTTATTGTATAGAATACAAAGTCGTACGAGTACAATTCGTGATAAATCCTTCCATCAGACGAAATCCATTATGTTTCGAACGTACAAACATAAATACAGTATTAAACACAATAGCAACAAGCTGATACTCTATCATTAAAGTTAAAACAGCTTATTCATGGGTTGTTTCAACCTTACTTTTGAATAAATTAATGTGCGCGATTTATGCTCTTTAATGTCTTCAGGCCCATTATAATAAGGTACTCTCATAATTCTAAAATATAACATTAAAACTTTGTTTTATCTACACGCACTATTGTTGGAGTAGACAAAGATCTAAGCAACGTTTAGTCCTTTCAACACCAGATTTTATGTTTGGGACAATATGTCACAGGTGGTGAGCTCGTCACCACCTTAGTATACAAGCCAAAAATACAATTTGACCATAAGTTTCGAAAAATTAATTGGTAAGAGACTTACTCTTGATCGAACTCAAGTCTCCTGATTCGAATAACGATCACCCAACCAATCGGATATCGCGGCTATGTACTAAAAAAAAATGCTTGTTGCTAAAGTTGAAATTTCTGCATTTTTTTTAAATAATACATTAAAAACATTATAAAGTTAAGTTTCTTAGTAGTAAAGTCAGTTTTTTCTTATTATAAATAAAAGCAAAATACTATGCGTTTTTGTAATACTCAAAGTATTACAAAAGTCATATAAAAACACATGAAGCAAAAACGCAATGATTATTTATAACTTATAATTATTGTACTTAATCAATCAACCAAAAAGCACGCCTACGAACTTAGTTCGTAAATACAACTCACCGAAAACGTTTTCGAAAAAACTTCGAAACCCAGAAACAGATAATCCGTGATCATATAACACAACCAATCCAGCGTTCACACCAAAAAACACTTGACACTTGAATGAACAATTCAAAAAACACTTTTCGATCTATCGATGTTATCACCATTCGATCGTTAAAGAGTCGCACACACAACCGACGCCTGCGCAGGCTCTGTACAGACTGGCCTCGGCTCACCTAGCGTATTTTACACCTGTCATTCGTCTTAAAAACAATAGCAAACATTAAGGCTAACCGCACACAACTTGAGGCTTCGCACAATGCGTAAATCATCCTAACGCCGTAAGCGTCCGGTTTTTCTCTTTTTTTTCTGTTACCAATTTTATTATTATGCAAATAAATCTAACATAATTAATCATAAACAACTTATGCGTGGGCGATAAGTGGAATCCACTTCTTGTAGACAACCGGCATTTGTAATGTTGTAGTATATAAATACATATATAGATAGGGACAACATCACATACACTGCTCCAATCCCAATGTAAGATGCGAAAGCACTTGTATTATGGAATCAGAAACAACGAAATTACCACAAATATCCATACCAGGGAAATATAGAAAAAGTGGATTTCCTACATTGACCCGACCGGGAATCGTACCCGGGACCTCGAGATGGCGACTCTTTGAAAACCAGTGTTTACGACACTCGTCCACGGAGGTCGTCTATAGATCGTAAGACGACATAAAGACGGCGACGGGCTCACCACCTGTCACGTTGGCCCGATACTAGACTCTGTCTACCCCTGTATTGGGAATTGCGTGAAGATAGATATGTATATCAGGAAGGTAAAGCATATAACAAATCCTAGATCTGAGTGTAAACACTATGACTATGTAGTCTTAATAGACTCCATAGAAAAACTACTTCGATGGGTTTTGTGTACGCTTCTACAAAAAAAAATATTGGAAACGTGCCTAGCTTGCATATTAATATTTAAGGCATTAATCAAAGATAAGAACTAAAAAAAGGGTTAAGAAGAAATGAACACATTAATGATGGTAATCCCGCCCAGTGGACGATGTGTTACGATGAATGAAGTCGCAGATCTGATATAGGTTGGAGAAGAAAGATTCTCAAATGGAGACATGGTTCAGGCTAACATAGTACAGGACGTGTACCTACATGATGAGTGACGACCTGCACAATATTGCGAGGAGTCGATGCATTCAGATGACACAAGACCACAAAAGTGCAACAATCTTTTCGTCTTTATATTCAGCCGTAGATTGTTGATAAGTAATGAAAGTCACGACATCTGAGTGGTTGGGTCGTAGGCCAGGTAGTAGGCTCGTACCGAGATTTTTCAAAGCTTACGTACGATTTATATAATCTATATATAATGTCTTCGTCGAAAGGTGGGACGAAAGGACTTATTTCTGTAGATCTCTGTCAACCCCAGTACAGGGAAAGACGTGAAGAAATGTGTGAATTCATCAATCGGGACAGAAACAGCGTGACGAACATTTCCTGCTCTAGTCTCTTCGTATAGTATTTAAGAGAAGGCTATTCGGCATTTTACAAATATGCTACTTCCTTTCTTCTCCTGGGTGTCGTAAAAGGCGAGTAAGAGAAAATCCTTCAGAATATAATTGGTTACCAACTGATGGCGAGATAACCATATCAAAAAAATACAAGATCAAAATAAACACCCCGGTGACGGGTAGCATCGTCTATGGAGCATTATGTCTGGTATGCGATCGGGAATCTGCTCGCCGAGCAGGTATGGCAAACCCTCACACGAGAGAGGCCCATGTCAGTGGACGATTACGGGTCGTAATGTATGTATGTATGCAAGTATGTATGTACGCATAGTAAAAAAATAAATAAATATCTTCATGCAATTCCAAATACAGGGATAGACAGAGGTTCCGTCTAGACAATTAAGTCCCTTTGACCCACCTTCTACCGAAGATATTTTTGGGACAACGTGACAGGTGGTAAGCCTGTCGCCGTCTTTAGGTCCAAGCGAACATTATAATTTGTACACAAGTTTTTGAAAAACCTATTGGTACGAGTCTGCCGCTGCGAGCTGGGGATCGAACTTGGATCTCTTGACTCGAAATTCCGACCACCCAACCACTCGGCTATCGTGACTTATTGGTACTTATGTATGTAGAGGTATCCAGTAAATAGAACACTGCAGTAAAAAGCCATCTTCCATAAGATGAGACCGTGACCAGATCGTGGCGCAAACTGACAATAATAGTGAATAAAATCCTCGAACTTTAAGGGCTATGTACTCAAACTGTGATCTAATAACTACCCTAATCTTTGGTTTTCCGTAATTTTATTCCGCCATCAGTCGCCTACAGTCCAAATAAATAAAAAATACATATTTATTTATTTAATTATTTATTCTTAATGCACCTTAATATATATGAAGGAACAAAGCCTTAATGCTAAAAGCATTCTCTGCCAGTCAACCTTGAGGTACTGGGATAACATTGAAGATACATACATAGATTAATGGATAGATAGAGACAATCACATGTATTACTCAGATCTCAAAGTAGCTATTGCACGCGTCTTATGGAATCAGATACAACGTAGGTACTAGAAACACCCAGACCCGAGAAAATGAGTCCCATTTTTTTTATAGAAGAGGGAGGCAAAAGAGCAGATGGCACACGTGATGGTAAGTGATTACCGCCGCCCATGAACATCTGCAATACTGGAGGAATAGCGGATGCGTTGCCGGCCTTTAAAATGGCCTTTAAATAAGAGTCCCAAATAAAAGTGTTTTTTTTTTTTTGGAAGCTTCTAGATTCGTCTGTGATTAACCTAAAGATAGTAGCATGACGTTTATGGTTCAGACAGCTTGAACAAAGTTTAGTGACCAAACAATACAATTTTGTTTGTACGTACTGTTTTATCACAACTTCACACTTCGCTCGTGTTATTTTGTAATATACAGTTCACCTCTACTTCGTAATGTCAGTTTGAAAGTTTTAATGTAACATGTAACAAGAAACGCTGGCGAAGTTGCTTCGGAACTGATGTTTATTTAAAAGAAATATAACAATATGTATAACATTTTCGAGTATGATACTTTTTGTATGGGTAATCTAGGTGTTGAATAAATAAATCTTAAAAAAAAACAATGTACAGATAAAAAAAAATTACTTTTTGTCTTAACGAAAAAAATTGTAGACTGAGGTAGCAAGAGGTCTGGACAATTTAGTTCCTGCGACCCAAATTTTACCGGAGATTATTTGGAAAAACGTTACAGATGGTCATATCTCTCCTAGGTAATATGCTTTTTTCGCATCCGGATTTGTATCATTATATCTGTATCGTAAAGAAGGCAACAGTATCCCTTACCAATTGCCAAGGCTTTTCCCTTTATGAAACATCCCTCCAACATCCCTCTTATGAAATCCACGACAAATAAGGAGGTGGTAGTATTGTATACGATAGTACACGGCATTTTATCTATAATAGTATTTCTCTATATTTACCAATTCTTGTAGATATTAAAGATATATTTAAAATAAATATGTATTAAAAAAATATATCTTGAAGTAACACTACCGGAATCCTACACAATATGTAATAAAGGTTATGATAATTTCGATGCAATATAGGTTTAAACTGCTAAGCTTATTATTTATTTGATCGTTCAATAACAGTCGAGGCAAAATAATGTATCCGAATGCTCATGCAAAATTCAAAATATTTTGACATTTATTAACTATATTGTGTATTTAAACTTAATTTTTATCAGGATTCCATGTGTCGGTCCTTGTGACAGCGACGTCAACGAGTTGGGGCTCCACTACTTTCATACCAAAAACGTGCCGGCCAATTGCCTCATCACGGATCTTTAAAAGAAGTCACCCGAAGGGATCTTATCTCAATTAATATTTCCTCGATTGTAGAGCATTGTACTATATTTAAGGTGGACCTGAAGACCTGAGACCTGGCTTGACTTTAGTCCCTTGGCAAGGCTCCTGTTTCGGATGTTTCTACCGTCGAAACATTAGCTGCCTCTCATATCAAGAGTGCTTCAAAAAGGACCAGGACGGCATCGGAGGCTACTAAATAGTCATTGACATGCTTTTATTGTCATAATAAAACTCATAAATTAACTTACAATTATCGATACGAATACAAGACTATAAAAATTAAAAATTACAAGGTTACAAAAAATATTTATCTACATTGTGAGAGTCGCAATGCCAACCTGAACTCCAACTCAGCATGAGCTTCCGCCAATTAGCGGAAGTGCTCTTTTTCAGCAGTGCCTAGTAAAATTGGTGAGCACTCGTACCGGTCTGGGGTAATTTGTAAGTTAATTTGTTGTTGTTTCAACTAATTTCGAAGGAAACGAATAAATAAATAAATAGTAACGTGTGACTAAATTAATAAAATGTATCAATATTATTTAAAATAATATAATACTACATATTTGTACATTTTATTGGTACAAAACTTTAATACTATAGAAGCAGTTGCGAGCGACCTTACGAGTTTCAGTCACACATGTAATCTGTTCACATGTAATTCACATTTATAGGGCGTTTATTTAACCCTTAGAAAACTTAGAATTCCATGGGTTCAAGTGAAACGTGTATTAGGTTAGTACAGCATAGCTTTTGATCATTTGTAGATTATTTAATGATAACCTTTGCAATTCAATTTAATACTGCAAATATTGCTTTTACAGTATTAAATTGAATGCAAAAGTCTACTGTACATATGAAAATAAGTGAACCCATTATAGATCCCTGAGGAGCTCTGGTGATAAGATATGAGTTCGAATGGTGTTGCGAGCCATCTATTAAGATTAAATAATTGTAATCGACAGGATAAATAACCAGCAAACTATTAGGATTAGAAGATTGGGTAAGTGGCGCAAATTTGAATATTTGAATTAAGATTATATATTTGTTTAATTTGCTGTAAAGGTGATCGGTCCATAATATTATTGTAAATATAAATCCAATTTTGTTTCTGTAAATAAAATACTAACAAAAATTATAAAATATATGTAATAAAAAAAATATCTTCACGCAATTCCCAATACAGGGGTAGACAGAGGTCAAGTCTAGACAATTAAGTCCCTTTGACCCACCTTCCACCGAAGATATTTTCGGGACAACGTGACAGGTGGTGAGCCCGTCGCCGCCTTTATGTGCAAGCCAACGATGAAATTCGTACATAAGTTTTTGAAAAACTCATTGGTACTGCCACCTGGGCATCGAACTCGGGTCTCTCGACTCGAAATTCCGACCACCCAACAACTCGGCTATCGTGACTTAATATATATGTAATAAAACGTATAATACGTTTTATTGCATATAAATATATGTTATAAAACGTATTTTCTATTAATTCTTGGACATTTATTTAATCACCTAAGGTCACTAACACATAATTATTAATAACTAATTCAAGTCTAATTAATAAATTTTTCGTCAATAAAATCTTAAATGTAATAAAATCTTAATTAGATGTATTAAATATATATAATTATTAATTTCATTAAATATTATTCTATCAGCTATTTTTCAACTAATCCTTAACTCATCCTTAGCACATAAGCATAACGTTATATCCATAAATATATTATAAGCAGCATAAATATTATTTCCATTTTTAATCATTTCTATTATACTGGAATAAAATAATGTAAGCGGAATTCTTGATTTATTCCCCACAATGTGGCGCTCAGCTCCCACGAGGTTATGATTTGGGCAAAGTGGTCTTGGTCACCTCCATTGCGTATATAAAAGTTAGCAGAACCCGACAGGCTTCCTAATATCAATACGATTAGTTGCACGGAATTGAAATATATGTGAGGTACATACACAATGTCATCTAATGGCAACATTCAATAACGAACTTCGTAGACGAATGGATCACACACCGGTCGGGTCAATGTAGAAAACTACTTTTTATATTATCTCGGGTCTGGGTGTTAGGAATAACTTCGTTGTTTCTAATGCTACAACACAAGTGCTTAAGCTTTGAAGTCATAGCAATGTATGTGACGTTGTCCCTACCTATGTATGTATTATTTAAATTTATGTTAGTTGATAAATATTAGATAATAATAAATATCTTCACGCAATTCCCATCACTGGGGTAGACAGAGGTCTAGTCTATACAATTAAGTCCCTACGACCCACCTTCCACCAAAGATATTTTCGGGACAACGTGACAGTTCGTGAGCCCGTCGCCGTCTTTATGTCCAAGCCAATGATAATTCGTACATAATTTTTTGAAAAATTCATTGTTACGAGCCTGCCACCTGGGTTCGAACTCGGGTCTCTAGACTCGAAATTCCGACCACCCACCCACTCGGCTATCGTGACTTTTAATATTATATTTAAAAATTCTCCATTCAAATATATGGATACGTATATCATTATAGTGGTCGCTCAAACGGTATTACATTTTAACGATTTCATACATATGCGTACACAATGATCATCTAATATACTGTCTCCTTGAGAACTATAACGGACTAAAACAATAATTACTTTATTACAGAGGAAGAGGCATCAGTTGCTTCGAAAACAATGCGCTTAATGACTCAACAAAGTTGATCCGAATAAAGTTGTGTCCGTACATTGACCTTTGTTCAGTCAGGATCATTGTTATAACAATGGTAAAATTACACGATTTGCCAAACAAACATATTTGTTTTGTGAATATTAGTATGAAATAGTACGATATACTCGACGTTTAGACAAGATTTCTTTAATTAGGTATTAAATACTGAAGCTCCAATAGGCGTGTAGCGCTATAAACACATTAAAATTCACTTTTAGCCAGTGTAGCCCTATAGGTATAGGGTTCGGACTGCGAATTATGACGTCGCAGGTTCTGGACCGACATTCGACTATTGTCGTGAACCCCGTGGCAAAAGCATTGCAACTTAGTTGAAGTGATTATTATATTATTTGACATTGCTAGTATTCTTTTAAAAATACTCTGTTGTTACTTAACATTGTTGTTAAAGAACAAGCAAGAATTATTTACTTTTTCATATATCTATTGTACAATATTATTTACCTTTCACGGCGATGGGCCCACCACCCGTCACGTAGTGCCAAATAAGCCTCAGTGTACAGTAGGTCAAAAGAACAGGATTTCCAATACAGGCGTAGTGACGCCTGTATTGGAAATGCGTGAAAAATAAAAATTTAACTTTGTGTTAAAAGTTAAAAGAAAATTTAAATTTCTAAAAGTACAAATAAAGAGTAAGTCAGTGTAACAGTAAGTAATGAGTAGTAATAATGTAAGACTTGTTTATAAACATTCGTGTCATCCATTAATAGTTATTTTTTACAATTGGCCCCTTTTTAATAATGTTTCTTTTAAAAAAAAAAATCTTTCCCCGTACATGGATAGGCAGAAGTCTAGACAATTAAGCTCTTTGAACCCACTTTCACCGAAGAAATTTTTTGGGACAACGTGATAGGTGATGCACTAGTCGCCGTCTTTACGGTACGAATACGATACGAATCATACATAATTTTTGAAAAACCCATTGATACGAGTCTTCCACTTCCGGGAATCGAACTTGGGTCTCTTGACTCACACCGTTGTGTGATAGATAATCGAGCCGATTCGAGAGATTGAGAGCTGAGGGGTTTACTTAAATAAGCATTTTAAATGTTATATTTATTTTTTGATTTGATTTTATTTAAAATAAAAATGTACACTGTATTAAGCAATATGGAAGGTTTGAAAGATAATCTTTACGCAATTCTCAATACTGGGGTAGACAGAGGTCTAGTCTAGACCATTAAGTCCCTTCGACCCACCTTCCAACGAAGATATTTACGGGACAACGTGATAGGTGGTAAACCCGTGGCCGTCTTTATGTCCAAGCGAACGAACGAACGAAGTTTTTAAAAACCCACCAACCATAAACCAAACAACATTTTGGTACGAGCCTGTCACGTGGGGATCGAACTCGGGTCTATTGACTCGAAATTCTGTCCACCCAACCACTCGCCTATCGTGACTTTTAATGACTCAACTAGATAATCTTATCACTAATTGGATTAAGGGCACACATCGTTGGTTTGGGCACGTTGAACAAATGAATGTAGAGCGAATGTTGAAGAGACTATATAACACGAAAGCAATAAATAGGGCCAAGTTAGACTGACTTTCGAAGACCATGTGAGCAAATTGCTCGAACAGGGGAGTGTAAAGACTACTCGATTATCTAGACCGTGTGTGTAAAAAGAACATTATGAATTTGACAAAAAGCGAAAGAGTTATTTAAGAATCGACACTTACCGGTCTGTTCTTCCAGGGGTCAGTTATTCCTGGCTACTCGTCAGGGGCTACGTGAAGATTCATTATTTATTTATTTGTACACTAAAAAATTTGCTAGTATTATTTAATAAGTCTAAATTTAGGTTCCTATAGCGTAACGCCACGGCGCTTACTAAGCGTAACAGCGATTAAGAGCGAGACGGTCGCGAAGCGAGCGGACGATTTTGTTGAATATATTTAAATTTTTCCGTTCGTACATAATCTTTTTCGACTTGAGTTTTTACAACCTCTAACGATGACCCCCACATAAATATTTCTTCGCGTAATTTCCCAGTACCGAGGAAGGCAGAGGTCTTATCAATCAAGATCCTTCGACCCACTTTCCACCGAAACTTATTTAGAATAATGTGACAGGTGGTGAGCCTATCGCCGTCTTAGTGTCCCAAGGGAACAGTACAACATGCTTACATACATACATAACGGTCTATCAATGTCCACTGCAGAACATAGGCCTCTCCCATAGGAGGATTTGCCATAATCGTCACGCTTGGCAAGCGGATTGGCGATCGCAGTATCAGAAACCTCGCACCTCAGGCGCTGCTTTTAGAGATGGTTATCCAGCCATCTATCGGTTACCATAACGATGTTTAAGGCTGTTTCCTTAGTCGCCTCCTTTTTTTAATGGAAAAGGCAGGCAAACCAGTAGGTGGCTCACGTGATGGTATGTGATTAGACAGACTAAAAAGCCACCTTCCATAAGATGAGACCTTGACCAAATCGTACATAAGATCGTCAATCGATTGTAAGTAACGATATAATAGAACATAAGTTTTTGAAAAAACCTATTGGTACGAGCCGGCAACTCAGGTCTCCAAACTCAAAATTCCGATCACCCAACCACTCGGCTATCGTGACTGTGCAATAGATAATTTATACTACTTTAAAGACTGGAAGTCCTGTAAGTGTCTTCCATTTAGATTTGATGTAATTTATCTTTACGCACAATTCCTAACAGGGTAGCCAGAGAGAACAGATCGCAAACTGTCACGATCTATACACTTACTTAGTGTCTAAAAGGTGTATGATATTACTTAACGTAATTCTGTGGTATGATTCTGAAACCAGGTATTTTTTTTTATAGAAAAGGGACGCAAACGAGCAGGTGGCTCACGTGGTAAGTGATTACCGCCGCCCATGAACACCCGCAATACCAGAGGCATAGCAGATGCGTTGCCGGCCTTAGAGTGCCCCCCCCCCCCGAGAATTGGCGGAGGGGGGGTATGCGGGCCTTCAGCCACCTGCACTCACCAAATGAAACGCAGAAGTTTGTTAGATTTCTACTTCACGCCGGTATTCTGTGAGGTCGTGGTACTTCCCCGGTCGAGCCAGCCCATTCATGCAACTACAAAAGCTGATGCGTGGCTCTAACACTAAACCATTCAAAATAAATTAGCACATGCACCTTATAAAGGTAAGTGAAAAATGCCTTATTACATTTTCGCTACTCAATTTATCAAAAAACCAGTTCCGGTTTGAGCAAAGGAAAAATTTAAATATTACCAAAAACAAGCCATTTGCTTATTTATTACAACGTTATAACGTTTATCTGGACGTACGCATGCGGAGCTAACGGTATATGTAAATTTGTTACGTAAAGATCTTTTCTATTGATAGACAAACGTCGAACATCCCAGACTTCTGTTCGCCATAGATGAATAGCTGATGTACATTGTAATAAATTAGTCGACTAATGTGATTTAATCACTACTTCGAGTGTCATCTTTATTAAATATCTTAACTGATTTCGATGACTGTCAAAATAATTTAAAGCATCGCCAAATCTCTGACATCAACTGCCTTTTTAATATATTAGTTTTCGGTATAATCTGTGAACATTTGGAAATTATACGACTAAAACTACTTGCCATTAATTGGATGTTCTTTTTTTAAGTATTTTAAGTGAAAAAATTCATAAAAAAAGCGTATTGCATACACGGTTGCTTTTGGCTTTGGTAGAATAACATAATTTATTTTTAAGTTAATCATTAAAAACGGCGGAATATCACTTCTGTAGACAAAAGAGCAGTCGTTTTTAATTATTTAATTAATAACGAAATTTTAAGTAATTTATTTTTATATTAATTGTTGAAGTATTTTATATTTATTTAGTTTACATTTAGTTTAAATTTTTATCTGGACACAGAATATAAGCTAAGTGCTGGTCTTTACATCTGTGATACATTCTTTGCATTTTTAATTTAACTTCGTACTCGTTACAAACTTTTATTTTATGTGGGTTCATGGTCACCTGTAAATAACTTCTAACATGAAAGTCTAAATGGCAATGTTAGAGAGAGGATGTTGGGGAGAGGCAGACAGCTTATTAAATCGTTATTCCAAATATACTCCGATGAGTTTTGATTTATCGTTTACAATGAATATGTTATTTATCATGTTGTGTACAAATATATATTGATAAAAAATATTGTACCGCCTACTTTTTGTCTGTGTCACATCTCTTTACGCCTTTGGTTGCCTGGAAGAGACCGCTATTTAGCGATAAAGCCGCCAAATTGTACAGTCAAAATACTTTCATGATTAATTGTTTTTCTGTATTATTTTGTGCTGTACAATAAAAGTATTATTCGTTCATTATCCATTTATTCATTCAAATATATTCGAACTTATGTCGTTTTAATTGCTTAATGATAACATATTATAATAGGGACCAGAACTATGCAAGTTTTGCTTAAATGAAGTTATATTTTTGCGTGACTCGTAAAAAAGGTCAATTTCCTCTATAATAATAAACATCTCAAACACGTTCCTGCACGTTAGAGGTCTAAAAATATCTTCACGCAATTCCCAATACAGGGGTAGACAGAGGTCGAGTCTAGACAATCAAGTCCCTTCGACCCACCTTCCACCGAAGATATTTTCGGGACAACGTGACAGGTGGTGAGCCCGTCGCCGTCTTTATGTCCAAGCCAACGATATTCGTACATAAGTTTTTGAAAAACCCATTGGTACGAGCCTAACAACTGGGGATCGAACTCGGGTCTATTGACTCGAAATTCCGACCACCCAACCACTCGGCTATCGTGACTCTAGGTCTAGATTTCTAAAGTGCTTTTACAACAGCTTTCATTTTGCTTTATTGTAGTGAGGAGATGAATATATTTTTTTTACATTTATAAATTTATTGTGTGTTATAATTAAGCTTAATCTCAATCTTCACAATAATACACAGTTGAAGTGTATGCAGTCCCGGGAGAAAGCTAGACATCGTCCTAATAACCTAAATGTGATAACTTTTTGAGTATTTAGACTTTTGAGTATTTAGAATGTGTCTTATAATCCCCCACAAGATGACGACTGTCTACACAATGTCGCGGGAAGTCGATGGATACAGATGGCACTGGGCGGATCTATGTGGTAATCTTCGGGGAGGCCTATGTTCAGAAGTGGACTTCTGATAGGCTGATATGATTATGATGATGGAATTCACGTCCATTAACCTAGAACAGTAACAATCACATGTGTGACCCGTGAACATCATCATTTATTAAAATTCTTGCATAATAATAGTATACGATAATCACAGCAAAACCTAAAATTTTTCATTATACGCGTACTTTTTCCTGCGTACTGCGCATACTTCTTCCCGTCGCTCACCCGCTCAGTACGTTTCTTATTGCCGAAGATGTTTTCAACCTCTCTCTGTATTATCATTGGACAGATGGAAATTTTTCTTTGAAATGTTTGAAAATTGGCAACTACGATGATATAGTATAGGAGCGAACTGAATTGCCTGCAGGCAAACTGTATGCGTGCAGCGTGCACGCACTGTTTTTTTTTTATAGAAAAGGGAGGCAATCGACCAGGTGGCTCACGTGATGGTAAGTGATTACCGCCGCCCATAAACACCCGCAATACCAGAGGCATAGCAGATGCGGTGCCGGCCTTAGAGTGCCGCCCCCCCGACCCCCAGAATTGGAGGAGGGGGGAGTGTGGACCTCCGGTTACCTACATTCACCAGACGAAACGCAGAAGCCTGTTAGACTAGACGGTATTCTGTGAGGTCGCGGTACTTCTACGATCGAGGCGGCCCATTCATGCAACAACAAAAGCTGATGCGGGGCTCTACCACTGTGTGCGCGCACGCACTGCGCTAGAGAAGCACAAATCAATTGCAGTAACTGTACGGTTGCAGCGTGTGAGCTGCACGGTTGCAGCGTGCGAGCAGCGAATTCGCCAGATTTGGACGCACCCGTAGATTAGTAAATTCATATTGATTTTAACGGAGTTTTAAAAATATGTTTCCTTGGCAGTTCGCGTTCACATTCCACACTACTCTTTTTATTTCCAATTGTATTATTGAATGCCTTTCTTTCGTAATATGACATGGGTAAGTCGAGACATGCGTTTCGTCTTGAACTCGACCGGACCATCAAGCAGTAAGTTCTTAACACTTCCAAATCCAAGCTACTTTACCGAATTACTCAAGTAAATAAATATGCATTAGGCGTCTATAGGTCTTAGGCGTGTATTAGCACAATGCTAGACATTTATAAGTCTATAAACCACAACAACAATTTTCCTTATTACTGATTCCTTTAAAAATTCCACAAAAACTGCATAATGGAAAACGCAATCGTAGTTTATGCATCCACGCGATCAACCAACGATTTCATAAAACTGGGCGGTTCCACCACGCGAGGTTTTTGCGAATTTTATATTGAAAATGCAATTATGTTACCCTAATAAACGATAACAGAAGCAAGCCTTTTTTATTACCCCATAATAAGTAGGCCCGTGACGGGCAGCAGCGTCTGAGGTGCAAGATGTCTGGTACTGCGATTGCCAATCCGCTTGCCGAGCGTGGTGGCTGACCCTCCCACGCTTCTATTTTTCGTCTCGATTTTTAATACAAGAATGGAAAAAAGAACTGCCACTGCTGAACATAGGCCTCACTGAAAGTTTTCCACAAAATACGGTCACCTGTATCCATCGACCTCCCGCAATATTTTTTCAAGGTATCTACATATAATATTGCATGACATATACGATCTAGAAAATTGAAATGATTTACAGGTATTATGGACTTTATTAGTCTCTTATTAACTTATCTTCGAGTAAACTTTTAGCTAATTTTTCTCTCCCTTAAAAAGGAGGTATTGAACGCAAAGATATTAATCATATTATTTTGAGAAAGTTCTTCTCTCCTATCATAATCACACACTAGAAACACATCTAATCAAAGTCATATTAACTTTCCACATTGGCCACTTGAAGCCAGGCGCTTAATCATTTAATTTACGACAATTTCTTCGTGTCACAGTTTTCTAAAGTCATGAGAAAAAACGAACAGCTATCGTTATCAATTCTCCCCGTACTCAATACGCTTACCGTATTAGCCTGGTTCATTTTGTCGTACAATGATCGAAACATTATCACATGTACTTCAGTAACTGGTGTTATAGTTAGAGTATAGCTAATGGTTTGTGGTTTGATTTATCGCATTACACATTGATATGTTTATGGCATAAGATTATGGAACAATAAAAGAACCTTATGGTAACGGCGTAAGAATATTGCCACTCCCTTTCTTCCCGTGATTATCGTAAAAGGCGTCTAAGGGAAACAGCCATGACTATTGTAATGGCAAGCGACAGATGGCGAACCATTTCTAAAAATATCAGACCAATGTAATCAGACTGAAAATGAGCAGCAGCGTCTGAGGTGCGAGTGGTCTGATTCTGCGATCTCCAATCCGCTGGCAAATCCTCACTATGGAAGAGGCCTTGTCCTGCAGTGGACTTAAAGAGGCCGTTATGTATGTATGTATGTATGTACGTATGTATGTATGTATGTATATTTATTTGTATGTTTGTATGTATATTTATTTGTATGTTTGTATGTATATTTATTTGTGTGTTGTGTAAGTAGATCTCAAAAACCAGAAGAGCAGAAGGTGGGTTCAGTAACTCAGAGTAACTACAAAATGGAAAGTGTGAAAGTGAAAATGTTAACGTTTTATAAGTATACCCAATATTACTAATAATTGGCAAAATTATTGTATTTGTTTTTTTAAGTAAAAAAAAAATAAATAAATAGAGGCAACACCACTTTCTTCTCAGAATCCTTGTATTTGCTGACGTAAGTAACGTATGTCTCTCTAATAATATACCTAAATAAATAAATCTACATAAACACGGGTAGACAGTGGCCTAGTCTAGACAATTAAGTCCCTTTGACCCACCTTCCACCGAAGATATTTTCTATGTGAGTATATTATGCCGTTAGCTTGGACATAAAGATGACGACAGGCTCAACAGATGTCACGTCTCAAATAAGAAAAGAGATGGTTCGAAAGGATGTAATTGACTTGATCTCTGTCTACCCCAGTTCTGGAAAATGTTTAAAAATAAAAAATGTGTTTATAGTTCTCATGAACGACTATATATGCTTTGGAGCTAATCTGATAACGGGTCTGAGAGATGTTAGGGGATCTCTTTAGTTGCTTGCTTAGTAACTCTTTAAAGCTTATGTTTCGGATCATACGATTCTTCGATGTGTCCAAAAGTACTTGGTGCTGAGGGTCTGATAATGGAGACAGAAAGTAAGTAGTGGAACTCTTCATTTACTACTAGTAAATGACTCAGTTTTGAGTTACTAAACAGATTTTAGTGTTATAGAGAGTGCGTCAAGTGCGTTTTTTAAATCAAATAATTAAATGTGTAGTCGCGATGTGTAGTCACGATAGCTGAGTGGTGGGGTGGTCGGAATTTCGAGTCAAAAAACCCGAGTTCGAAGAATGGCAGTCTCGTACCAATGGGTTTTCAAAAACTTATGTACGGTTTATATCGTTGGTATGGACATAAAGACTGCGACAGGCTCACCACCTGTCATGTTGTCCCGAAAATATCTTCGGTGGAAGGTGAGTCGAAGGGACTTAATTGTCTAGACTAGACCTCTGTCTACCCCTGTATTGGGAATTGTGTGGAAGATATCTATTTATTTATTTTATAGATAAATAGATATCTATCTATATAATAGATATCTATCGATATAGATATCTTTAGAGACTCTAGACTCTAGACTCTGCGGTCGCTCATCGTAGAGTCTACTCGCTTGATAATACCTTGTTTTGAGGCGAAACACGTGTCGCGTTTTCGGTGGTGGTGTATGTTACCTGGTTTGAGTGTAGTGGTGGTGGTGCATACAGTGGAATTAGTGCACGCACCTGTGGGAGGGAGGGTGGTGCTCTTCTTCTCTTCGGACCAGGTAACATATACCTTTTTATATTTGCATGCGGAGTGTTGCGAAGTAATTTTTTCAATAACAACTTGTACATTCTTATTTCGCTAAATTAATGATTTGGTTTGATATGTCAAACCTTCAGAGGTCTATGTTCTATACTGGACTTGTTCAGGCCGTTATGTATATATGTAATATTCATTGTAAAAACTACCATAAAATGAGATATAGATCTCTTTAAACTATAGTTTCAACATCCGAGCGTCACGGTTGGGTACAGACGGACGAACCGGCAGAGCATATAATGATCGCATGGTGAATATTATGATGCAGATGGTTGACCAAGTTGTGATTCTGTTGTAATTTACATATGTGTTTTTTTCTGGTTATTAGACAATTCTTGTAATTTGCGTATAACTAACTTACCGAGCAGTAAACGTCCAGTGCAGAGCAAAGACCTCTTAAAAAAGGAATGTCTCAAGTACAGAAGCATCAAAGCAGGATGTACTCACACAATACTTTTTTTTTTCTGAAAATCATCGCTAAGTGACACCATACTCACACAGCACATGTTGAGCAAACCCCTTTTCAGCACAATGCAACTTCTCTATTTTATTTTGTTATGTAAATTTAATGTTATTTTTGATACATATAATTGTTTTTTCTATATGATTCTTCTGTTCTATTCTATTCAATTCAATTCTATTCGTTCTATTCTATCCTTCAATATTTTTAAAGTATACTAGCAATGCTTAAAATACATACATACGTACATACATACTTAATATAACATTACTAGTATCCAGTTGTCCCTGTTGTGTATAAGTCGCGATAGCCGAGCGGTTTGGTAATCGGAATTCGAGTCAAGAGACCCGAGTTCGATCCTAAGGTGGCAGGATCATACCAATGGGTTTTTTTTTTTCAAAACTTAGGTAAGATTTATATCTTTGACTGGGAAATAAAAATGTCTTCGGTGGTAGGTGGATCGCTAGGGCTTCATTGCATTGACCTCTGTTTACTCCTGTTTAGCAGCGTCAGCACAGATGCACTTACATTGTAAATGCATGTTCTATCTCTAACAAAACCTTACATCGGTTATCAGCGAAAGAATACCTTACTATCTGAATTCTTACCGTGAGTGTAAGAAAATCTACCAAATGGCAATGTCTACCTGTATATGACGGGAAAACCATCTCGTAAAATACTACACCAAAAATAAATTGCCTAATAAATTCACTTTATGTAAGGGAGCTTTGCTCTGTCGTAGACTTTCACAGGACATTAATTAATTGAATCAGCTTTAAGCTAATTACTGCATAGAGAAGCAACTCAATTAAGTTGTTTCTTGGTTTAAGAAAATCGGAATTTTTGATTAAAAAAAAACCTTTTTACATTACCTGTCCGTAGTCACGGAAATCGTTATCTCATTATAACCTTCATCTTGTTACTTTTCCCAATCGATTCATTATAATCACTTTTATTTCTTCTCTCTCACTTTTATTTATCTTTTAGTCTAATGGATTACGCTAATTAATAAAATAATGAATATTTTTGAATATTTCTATTTCTAAATTATTTTAATTATATCATCATTTTTATCTTCTCGCGTTTTCCTACAACTAAGATAGACAGAGATAGACTAATAGACTGGATAATTAAGTGATAGAAGACTAGACAAAAGTCTTTTCGATCCATTTTTCATTGAAGCATATTTTAGACGTGACAGGTGGTGAGCCTATCGCCGTCTTAGTGTCCAAACGAATGATGTAATATAGTTACATAGATATATATTTAGATAGATAGATATTTAGAAAAATGTCGCAATTTCCAATACAGGAGTAGACAGAGATAGACTAATAGACTGGATAATTAAGTGATAGAAGACTAGACAAAAGTCTTTTCGATCCATTTTCATTGAAGCATATTTTAGACGTGACAGGTGGTGAGCCTATCGCCGTCTTAGTGTCCAAACGAATGATGTAATATAGTTACATAGATATATATTTAGATATATATTTAGATATATATTTAGATATATATTTAGATATATATTTAGATATATATTTAGATATATATTTAGATATATATTTAGATATATATTTAGATATATATTTAGATAGATAGGTACGTATATATACATCTGAACATCAACACAATTATTGTAAATGAATATCATCTGTTCTCTTCACGATAGCCGAGTGGTAGGGTGGTCGGAATTTCGAGTCAAGAGACCCGAGTTCGATCCTCAGGTGGCAGGCACGTACCAATGGGTTTTCAAAAACTTAGGTAAGATTTATATCGTTGACTGGGAAATAAAAATGTCTTCGGTGGTAGGTGGATCGCTAGGGCTTCATTGCATTGACCTCTGTTTACTCCTGTTTAGCAGCGTCAGCACAGATGCACTTACATTGTAAATGCATGTTCTATCTCTAACAAAACCTTACATCGGTTATCCTTACTATCTGAATTCTTACCGTGAGTGTAAGAAAATCTACCAAATGGTATTGTCTACCTGTATATGACGGGAAAACCATCTCGGAAAATACTACACCAAAAATAAATTGCCTAATAAATTCACTTTATGTAAGAGAGCTTTGCTCTGTCGTAGACTTTCACAGGACATTAATTAATTGAATCAGCTTTAAGCTAAATACTGCATAGAGAAGCAACTCAATTAAGTTGTTTCTTGGTTTAAGAAAATCGGAATTTTTGATTAAAAAAAAACCTTTTTACATTACCTGTCCGTAGTCACGGAAATCATCTCATTATAACCTTCATCTTGTTACTTTTCCCAATCGATTCATTATAATCACTTTTATTTCTTATCTTTTATAATCTTTTAGTCTAATGGATTACGCTAATTAATAAAATAATAATTATTTTTGAATATTTCTATTTCTAAATTATTTTAATTATATCATCATTTTTATCTTCTCGCGTTTTCCTACTACTAGGATAGACAGAGATAGACTAATAGACTGGATAATTAAGTGATAGAAGACTAGACAAAAGTCTTTTCGATCCATTTTTCATTGAAGCATATTTTAGACGTGACAGGTGGTGAGCCTATCGCCGTCTTAGTGTCCAAACGAATGATGTAATATAGTTACATAGATATATATTTAGATAGATAAAAAAATGTCGCAATTTCCAATACAGGAGTAGACAGAGATCTAGTCTACTAGACAATTAAGTCCCGTCGACCCACCGAAGATATTTTCGAGACAACGTGACAGGTCTGGTCAGTGAGCCCGTCGCCGTCTCTATTTCCAAGCTAACGATATAATTCATACATAAGTTTTTCAAAAGCCCTTTGGATGGCCCCTTGGATTTTTTGACTCGAATTTCCGACCCCCCCAACCACTCGGCTATCGTGACGTTTTTATTTAGATAGATAGGTACGTATATATACATCTGAACATCAACACAATTATTGTAAATGAATATCATCTGTTCTCTTCACGATAGCCGAGTGGTAGGGTGGTCGGAATTTCGAGACAAGAGACCCGAGTTCGATCCTCAGGTGGCAGGCACGTACCAATGGGTTTTTCAAAAAACTTACGTACGTATATCGTTGGCTTGGACATAAAGACGGCGACGGGTTTACCACCTGTCACGTTGTCCCGAAAATATCTTCGGTGGAAGGTGGGTCGAAGGGACTTAATTGTCTAGACTAGACCTGGAAACCTGCACCCCTGTATTGGAAATTGCGTGAAGATATTTATTTATTTTATTTATAATTAAATTTAAGTCCCGAAATGTGATTGCTTGATTTGAATTAAAGCCATTTGACTCGAGTTCTACCCTAAGAGTACTAATAAGTGTTTAGAAAACTTATGAACTACTAGCTCCGTCCCGTAGCTATGCCCGGAATTTATCAGCTATCGCGGAACCATAATCATCCTTTAAATAAACTTAGCTTAAGTTATTTCCCTGTAACATCAGCTATGTAAAGTAATTTTCAAGATTAGCCCGAACAAACGGACTTAGCCGAAATTAAACTATATAAACTTTTTTATTATAAGTAACATATATACAATCACGTACATTTTGTTAAAAAAGTGTTATTTTGACATTGCAATACAACATACACTTCAAATTCAAAAACAAAACCAACACTTCAATATTATTTATTACACCTTAGATGTTATTTTCTACAAATACCAGTTTTTAGATAAATAAAAATATTATTCTTAAACACAAAAATCACTTTTTTTTCTTGTATTTACGCGAATACTACACATTTTAAATAAAACGATTTTATCGCGTTTTTAATTAGTTTTTACAAACTATTTTTATTTCCCGACGTTTCGGATGCTGTAAAATAGTTTGTTAAAACATGTGATGTCTTGTTATTTGACCTGCGCGTACGCATAGCTTTTACTTACGTAGCGAGGCACGGACAGTGACGCGGCGCCAGGTGTACACACAGCTGGCTTTAGGGTCGCCAGTCAACCACTACGCGTTGCTAGCGACAGGTTGGCAGGTTACGAAGGTCGGAAACAGTACAATGGCTTCCTTTTTTTATGAATATGGCCATTGAGAGCCATTAGAGCGATTGAGTGATCGAAATTCGAATTAGAAAACCCGGATTGGATGCCCAAGAGAAAAGGGTGCAATGAGTGTTTTCGAAAAATGTCTAAATTCGACACCAAATAATTTCCGATAAAATTTTGGTCGAAAGGACTACATTATTTAGGTCTCTGACTACTCTCTGGCAATGCGTGAAGATGAAAAAGGACAACAGCAATCTTAACATTTTTTGAAGCGTAGTAATAGAATTATTTCTGTTACATAAACTAAATGTCGTGTTGCATGACATTAACAATAAAATAGAAAAAATATATAGACAAATTATTGGAGTCACGATAGCCGAGTGGTAGGGTGGTCGGAATTTCGAGTCGAGAAACCCGAGTTCGATCCCCAGTCGGCAGGCTCGTACCAATGGGTTTTTGTACGAATTTTATAGTTGACTTAGAAATGAGACGGCGACGGGCTCACTATCTGTCACGTTATCCCAAAAATCTCTTCGGTGGAAGAATAATCGAAAAGAAAAAGAAAAAATAATCTAGCTACCTTATTTAATAAATAAAATACTTTTCACCTGTCAGAGAGAAAAAAAAGTTTAGTCCAGTATTTTGCGTAGCAGTAAATTCTTGCCTTTTGAAGCCAAGGGTGGGTTCGAATCCCTGTAAGAGCATGAATTTTGTACTAAATTCATATCAATGGCTGTCATCAAATTATGGCGTCGCTCACCTTAGATCAGGAACTATTAAAATTCTATCAACTGATGGCAGGATAACCGTCTCGAAAAAAAGTACCAGACCAAAATAAGCAACAGCGTCTGAGGTGCAAGGAGTTTGTTACTACGATCAATCTGCTAGCTGAGCATGATGATTATGGGAAACCCTCCCACGGGAGAGGCCTAGGTCCAGCAATGAACTATAACAGGCCATCTTGTATGTCACCATTCAATACTGACAAGTTTTAAAGAACAAGGTTTTCTAATAACAAAAAGAACAAGGTTTTGAAGAACAAGGTTCTTTGTCCATTCAAAAATATTACAGCTACCTTTATTTTATTTTTTCATAATACAGTGAAATGTTTCAAGATTTCCGATTAAATCCACCTCATTCTAGTACAATTCGATCGAAGCACTTAAAGCGAACGTAATTTAGAAATAAAATGAGGTCGCCATTGTGAATATTCAGCAAATCACTGTGGATTTTTGTTATACACACACACACTCATATAATAGATTTCCATTACTGTACCAGTCAGTTCAATGGTGTCGGAAAGGGCTTAACACCATTCATTTAAAAAATTGCGACTCGATTTAAGTATTTATAATAGTCACGATAGCCGAGTGTTTGGGTGATCGGAATCCGAGTCGAGAGACCCGAGTTCGATCCCCAAGGCTCGTATTATGGGTTTTTTCAAAACTTATGTACGATTTTTATCGTTGACTTGAGCATAACGACTGCCACGGGCTTACCACCTGTCACGTTGTCCCGAAATATCTTCGGTGGAAGGTGGGTCAAAGTGACTTAATTGTCTAGACTAGACCTCTGTCTACCCCTGCATTGGGAATTGCGTAAAGATATTTATTATATTATTTATATATGTAGGGATAATGCATAAACCAGGCAAAACTCAGCGGATTTCCACAAAAACAACTTTTAATCTTCAAATCTTTTCGTTTATCATTCCATCTGACAACTCCTAATGACAACTTCTTTTTTCATTACTTGACATTGACATTCAAGGATCGTTTACAGAGACAGCAAAAAATTAAAAGTCTATAAAAATATTAAATTATCCGACATATATACGATTTATGTCGTTGGCTTGGAGATAATGACGGCAGAAGGTGGGTCGAAAGGGCTTAATTGTCTAGACCTCTGTCTAACCCTGTGTAGGGAATAGCGTGAAGATATTTTTCTTTATTTATTTATTCTAAAACATCTCATTTTATTATGATCACTTGTAACAACGACAAAACTTTTTTATACAGTTTTAGCTCGTTTTTGACCAGGCGTTTGGTACCTGACATGTGGTATCGCTTTAAGAATGTAGCAACACATTTCTTCCCGTGGGTTTTGTCATAGGCGACTAAGGGAAAAGCCTTGAAAATTCCATTGGTTACCGTTAGATGGCGGGATAATCATCTCGGTAAATACCAGACCAAAATTCAGCAGTACGATGATGATATGCTGAATTTAGCGCAATTTATTTTTAATGCTGAATTTTGCGAAATATATGCATCTACATTCCGAGCTGTCTGATAACTTAAATGAAATTTGGCCCAAAACTAGTTAATTTATATAACTAAAAATTAATACATAGTCTTGAATGTATAATTAAGGAGATGCGAAAGGAACTTTCGCAACTTCGGTGGAAGGTGGGTGAAAGGGACTTAATTGTCTAGACTAGACATCTCATCAATATTTAATTTTTAAAAAAAATATAACGCAATGCGCACAATAATTTTATAAATCTAGAGCGTTAGATTTGTAAACATGCCACTGGTTTCATGACACAGCAATTTCATGGTTTCCGGTTTTAACTTTATAAACGTCTATATAACACAGGATAAAAAAATAAACATACAATAAAATTATAACACATAACCGTAATAAATACAAGGAGAGCTTAAAAATTCAACACTGATACAATGCGTTCTGAAATAAGCATACAATAGAAAGAACACTGTCGATAAAATCCTGCGCAGTGTATTAAACACTGCCACGCATAACAATAAGATGCATCCCACTCACACAATTACCATAAGTAGAAATAAATAAATAAAAATATTTTTAGACCATTCCAAACACAGGGATAGACAGAAGTCTAGACATTAACTGTCTAGACTTCTGTCCTTTCGACCCACCTTCCACCGAAGATATTTTTGGGACAACATGACAGGCGGTGAGCTGGTCGCCTCGTCGTCTCTTCGTCTTTATATCCAAGACAATTATGTAATTCGTACTTATTTTTTGTAAAATCCCATCTGGGGATCGATCTGGGGTTTCATAACTCCGAATACGAATAAGCAAAAATAAATAAAATACAATACAATATAAGTAGAAAAAAACAAATACAAACATAGATAGGGACTAAGGGACTAACACATAAAAATACATTGATCTTATTCATTTGTGATATGAAATCGTAAAGAAAGAAGGTACCACAAATAAGCAGACGATCGCACCCGGGACCACGGAGCTGACCACACCATGAACCAAGCGTATACGCAATTTGTCCAACACAGTCGTCAGAGAGTATATTGTGGATTTGATTCAAATTTGTGTCAACTTTATCGCATTTTTAATTAGTTTTTACAAACTGTTTTTATTTCCCGACGTTTCGGATGCTAAAAAAAGAAACTTCGTAAAAATAGTTTGTAAAAAGTAATTAAAAACGCGATAATATCGGAAAATCGTTTTATTTAAAATCGTTTATATACAAAAAAAAGTTGTTAAACCCGCCATCTATTAATGAAGGGCGAATCATGGTTGTTCATGATTATAATCAAATCAAATCAAATCATTTATTCATCGACATAAGAACATTCATTCGTTTATCGATAGTCATTTTTAATCTACCACCGTTTCGTAATGAGGTTCCTCCCTAATAATAGATTTACACACATAAACACATTTACATGTTTTTATTGTCTTAGTGCGTATGTATCTATATATGTAACGGAATCTTTGAGCGTGATTTCCACCCATTTTAAAACTTCGGGTTATATTTAATTCTTAATTATAAAGTTTATACTTTATAATTAAGAATTCAATTTAACTTGACTTATGTCAGTACAATAAATACATACAGAGCTCTGATCACCAAATAAGCACTCGTATTAAGGAACAATAAAGGTACAACTAACGCCCACATCTGAGAAAATATAGAAAAAATGTTTTCTACATTGATTCTTTTGATGAATTGGACTTGGAGCATCAGAGCTGGTGGACTCCATGAAAACCGGTGTAAACGCCACTCGACCACGAAGATCGTTGTATAAATAATAAAATCGTCCAATACAAATTATCAAAATATTAACACAATCACATATCTATTTCTAGTCAATAGCATTATCCATATTTTTAAATTCGAAAATGCGTGAAATACGAAAAGTGACGAAAGCTTATATTTTGCCGTCAACACAGTCACTATTTATATTTATGTCTACTCTAGAACAAATTTTAAGTCTTATACTATAGTCTATTTTGAGTAAATTCCATAAAGAAATAATTTTTATGTATATTCTTTATGAGATTAAAAAAATGATGCAATAAAAATTTATGACCACATTTCAAATAATATGAACATAACATTTGAATTCGCCGGGCGTCTGTACACTAAAATTAATAAATAAATAAACATAGAATCGTGATCTTGATGTTAAAAAAAGTCAGAAAAATTACACATTAGAATTTATGTTTACAGATTTACATGTTTATAGGCATCGGATAGTAAGTAATATCAGTCAGTATGTATATGAAAGAGCTGCTGAGCTGTACCGTAGTGGACAGGGCGCTCCGTTTATACGGGATTGACACAGATTCGATCTGCGGGGAATTTTAAATTCTTTGAGTTTCTAACGAACTTGGGGAGCAGTATGGTTAGCTAGCCCATGCTAATCTTCGGCCTAATTGTAAATCCAAATATTTTGCACGGTTACTCGTTAGTAATTGTTTTTATTCCACACAGACTGTGTTTTTCACTCTCCTCTGGTGAGGTCAATTAATTTATTTTTGTACTTAAAAAGAATAAAAGAATAAAAGTTTTTGATTCTATTCAGGTAATCATTTCCAACATTTTGTACGAGTTTATATAAAAAATTAAATCATACGCAGATAGGGACAACATCACATACATTGCTCTGATCCTAAAGTAAGCAGTTTATGCTTACTTTAGGATCAGAGCAATGTATGTGATACCACAGTCGGAAAAAACGAAGTTTTACATCGACCCTACTGAAAATCGAACCAGGGCTGGTGTCACCATGAAAACGGATAAGTTTACTGACGTCATTTATACATGACGTCCGTGAAAATTAACAAGATATTTAATTATATTTTTACAAAACGAAATAGTCACGATAGCCGAGTGGTAGGGTGATCGCAATTTCGAGTCGAGAGACCCCGAGTTCGATCCCCAGCGGCCAGGATCGTACCAATGGGTTTTTCAAAAACTTGTGTACGAATTATATCGTTGGCTTGGACATAAAGACGGCGACGAGCTCACCACCTGTAACGGGTGGGACATAGGGACTTAATTGCCTATACTAGACCTCTGTCTACACCTGTATTGGGAATTGCGTGAAGATATTTATTTTTTATTTATTTACAAAACGAAATATTCCATTGAGTAAAATTACGTCCTTTACAGACGCGAGGCTATCAACAAGCAACTTTCTCCCCCAAACATTTTAAATTTCACTAGGTACGTTGCCTGCATATTGCCAATTCAGTTTGCTGATTCTTGTTAAGTCGGGGACCCTTTGTCCTGCTTATATCACCGTTACTGATTCTTGAAGAGAAACGCCGAATTTAACCCTTTAACTAAGTTCATTTAAGTAGAATTTCCGAAACGGTTGGACCTATTTTCAGAACCAGTAACCATATGTTTTCAAAGACAAAAATAGAATGGGAGTGTTACTAAATAACAAATTAATAAACGTTAAAATAATATTACAAAGGTTAACTAACATGAAAACAAATTGAGCGTCAAGAGTAATTCGAAACGAAATAGTAGTAAGGATCGTGACACTTGGAGATCTGTTCTCTCTGGCTATCAAGGACTACGTGAAGATATGTAAGTAAGCTTACATACATATTTGCCATTAACAGTTTTTTTTTTATATACAAAAGGGAGGCAAACGTGCAGGTGGCTCACGTGATGGTAAGTGATTATCGCCGCCCATGAACACCCGCAATACCAGAGGCATAGCAGAATGCGTTACCGGCTTTAGAGAACCCCTCAGAATATGGGGAGGGGGGGTGTGTGGGCCTTCGGTTACCTGCACTCACCAGACGAAACGCAGAAGTTTGTTAGACTTCTACTTCACGCCGGTATTCTGTGAGGTCGTGGTACTTCCCCGGTCGAGCCGGCCCATTCATGCATCAACAAAAAGGAACAAGATGCGTAGCTCAGTATTAGAGTTATGTTAGAAAAATTACGACTTCAGGTAAAATGGTAAAAGATTATGTTATATATGGCCTGCGATAATAATTTATATAATTTGGCATTACTGGAATTCTTTAATGAAAATTACATGAGTAAAAAACCACAGCCAATAAAAACACACACAAATTTAATTTCTTAAAATTTTTACACCCTACCTATAACTCCGGACAGTAGGAATGCACGCATAATAATTTTTTTATTACAATTGTCATAGCGTACTTTTCATTTTACGTCTATTTAACGCCTAAAGCGAATGTTCAAAACGCATTTCTTCGAAAATGGCGTCGGTTATGTCGATTGTAGGGAGCCATAACAACACGATGGAGTGTCGGTCAGTAGTAACTTCGATTTCCATAAAGTCGATAGCTCCGGGCTTGCGTGTGGGGTGGATATGAACATTTCTATAAAATCCCGGACAATTGTGACAAAAATGAACCGAAAAGAGTACTGTATTATGAAAAATCATCTGGATTTCTTTAAATAAATCATACGGGTTCCTTAATTATTCAAAGAAAACAGTACGTCCGTCTACGGACTCTCCATAAAATAATTAAAAAATAAACCTTAATTAAAAATTTTAAAATAATTGAACCGCCTTCAAAAAGAACCTAGAAAATACATAGACAGGGACACCATCACACACATTGCTCTGATCCCAAGGTAAGTAGGACGATTCAAACTTACTTATACGCACAATACCTGACGGCGTAGTCAGAGAGAACAGATCACCAAGTGGCCCCATCCTTACATACTCTTACGCTTCTTTGGTTGGAGGACGGAGTGAAGAGTTGCCACGAAACAAACAAAAAAAAGAATCGTTTTATTTATAAAAAAGAATTTTCGAAACCAGTTCAAATGTGAGTTAGGAGGAAATAAAAACTAAAAATACATACAACCTTTTTTTAGGTAGGTTAATATGTAAATCATGTTTCAGGTTTCGACCAAAAGAGCAGTACCTTTTTCCGGAAAAAAAGTATTTTATGTACTATTTAACATCAATTTCTTATCTTATTCATAATGTATATCTATCTAGATACCACAGTTTCATCCAAATCGGTTCAGTTATTCCGGCGTCATTGAATAACATTAATCCATCTAAATATTGGCATCGATAATGTAAGTAGGATTACACATGCCCTAATGGAACATCCAAAGCTGCTTTTCAGTATTGGGTGGGATGATACTGATTTCCCTAATAAGTAGGGTGTAAACGATCTAATACTCCGGCTGAAGGTAAATAAATCAATCGACGTAGCTTATAGACGTGTTATCTCCCGCGAGACCAAAAACGGTATGCGTACCTAATAAAACGGAACAGTTACACTGCTTTTTGGCGGTAAAAATGAGCTAATCCAGGTAAGTCCTGGGCATAGAAAGTTTTCCCTTGCCCCCCATAACACTTGCAGACTTCCCCCAAAATATTTTCTTTCCTCCGCCGAGTATTTTTTAATCGTATCGTATGGCAACCCTACACTTGTATAGCACGGCCCCCTAACGTTTCCGGCCCTAGCGGCGCGTGACGCCGGCAGTCACGCACTAGCGTGGAACAACAGACTGCCAAGGATCGCTAAAGAAATACTTAAATAATGTTGCCAGAAACTAAATCCATACTGCTTTAACTGAATTTAAATCGGTAATCGGAATAGGGTGCCTCCAGAATGAAACATTGAATGTTATTTGTTTACCTACTTTATTGTACACCTCGATTTTCGATTAGAAATAATTTATTGCAATTAACAAACAAGATATAAAATGTGTTTTTCGTTTAGTATTAGAAGTTAGAGAGGTACATATATATATATATATATATATATATATATATATATATATATATATATATATGTATATATATATATATATATATATATATATATATATATATATATATATATATATATATATATATATATATATATATATATATATATATATATATATATATATATATATATATATATATATATATATATATATATATATATATATATATATATATATGTATATATATATATATATATATATATATATATATGTATATATATATATGTATATATATATATATATATATGTATATATATATATATATATATATATATATATATGTATATATATATATATATATATATATATATATATATATATATGTATATATATATATATATATATATATATATATATATATATATATGTATATATATATATATATATATATATATATATATATATATATATATATATGTATATATATATATGTATATATATATATATATATGTATATATATATATATATGTATATATATATATGTATATATATATATATATATATATATATATATATATATGTATATATATATATGTATATATATATATATATATATATATATATATATATGTATATATATATATGTATATATATATATATATATATATATATATATATATATGTATATATATATATATATATATGTATATATATATATATATATATATATATATATATATATATATATATATATGTATATATATATATATATATATATATATATATATATATATATATATATATATATATATATATATATATATATATATATATATATATATATATATATATATATATATATATATATATATATATATATATATATATATATATATATATATATATATATATATATATATATATATATATATATATATATATATATATATATATATATATATATATATATATATATATATATATATATATATATATATATATATATATATATATATATATATATATATATATATATATATATATATATATATATATATATATATATATATATATATATATATATATATATATATATATATATATATATATATATATATATATATATATATATATATATATATATATATATATATATATATATATATATATATATATATATATATATATATATATATATATATATATATATATATATATATATATATATATATATATATATATATATATATATATATATATATATATATATATATATATATATATATATATATATATATATATATATATATATATATATATATATATATATATATATATATATATATATATATATATATATATATATATATATATATATATATATATATATATATATATATATATATATATATATATATATATATATATATATATATATATATATATATATATATATATATATATATATATATATATATATATATATATATATATATATATATATATATATATATATATATATATATATATATATATATATATATATATATATATATATATATATATATATATATATATATATATATATATATATATATATATATATATATATATATATATATATATATATATATATATATATATATATATATATATATATATATATATATATATATATATATATATATATATATATATATATATATATATATATATATTCTTTTGTAAAATATTCTTTACTTGGGGCGGATTTAAGGCCTAATAGGGGTTGAATGCGTGGGATTCAAGGTGGGTGAAGAAAAAGCATGTAGGTAGGTGTAAATTCGGAATAAATAACTTAAGAAAGAAAATAAACTAAAATACAATACTAACAAAAATGCAATAAAACTAATATACATGCACATAATATAAATATAATATATAAATACATAAGCGTGAAATAAACATATAAATAAACCAAAATAAGAATAAATCAGAAAGAACTGCCTTCAGATACTTCAGAGATAGAAGAGCACAAACACGGGTACCCCGACCTTCTCGTACAAAGAGAATGAGAAATCAGATAGACTCAAAAGAAGTATGTACAGGTTGAAGAAGAAGAAGTACTGGGCGTTTTGACTACTCTAGTGTGGGCGGTGCGTGAAGATGTAATAATAATACTATAAGTTAAAATTCATTCAGACTTCCGTGGTCGAGTGACGTGGGTGAAAATATTATCCTTTCAAAACGAATTTGCAAATCACACGATGAGGACAAATCGATGAGGAATTTGCAAATCACATTTTGAGGAGCAACAACATCTATGCACTTTTGTCCATTTCTTTCATTTAAACTCATTTTGTCTTTTTTAGTAGATCTTTTCGTTTCATTAGAAAATTCAACAACACACAATCGTGCCGTGTAGTTATGTACATGGTAAAAATATACCACCCTTTTTTCCCGTAGGTAGCGTAAAAGGTTACTAAAGGAAGGGTCTTACAAATGCAATTGACAGTATCACAAATAATACCAGACCAAAATTCAGCACACCGCCGATAAGCAGCAGGATCTAGAGTATAAGGTGTCAGCATCTACGATCATAGCATGCCTATTGGCGATTAGGACTAAACCTACTTAAAGGAGAGACCTATATTACCGGCTGTAGTGTCTCTCTTGTGTATATCTGTGTATCTATTTCTTCTTTCTTTACAGCCTAGCGAAAGTCCTCTGCTGAATATAGACTTCCTCCAAAGTTACTTACGTTACAAAGACCGCTCCTGAGCCATCTGCATCCATCGACTCCCCACAACTTATCTTCAAGCCAACCTAAGTTTGCCTGTTCAAGTTGCCTGTTGACTTGAGAACCTTTCGTCACCAACTTGTACTTACAGTTTAAATATTTTTATTTGAGACAATATCACTCCACCACTCGTCCGTGGAGGTCGTGATACGATTACGTCAAGTATTCTTAAAATATTTGAAGAGGCTCAATAAATTTTAACATAATGTTTAATGGAATAAAGTTCGTGCCATTACTAACACTCTTTAAATAATTACGAAAGTAAATACGCTGCTAAGCGGCAAATGATACGATTTTTTTATTTGGCTTCATCAACTCCTAATGACAACGAGGTCATAGTCGTTTCGATAAGTGTGTACGTTCGTGCTGTTTCAATGCTCGCGTAAGCATACTATACATACATAAAATACATAAATAGGGGCAACAATACGTACATTGCTATGATACAAAAGTAAGTAACTAAAGTACTTATGTTATGAAATCGGAAACAACGAATGTACGATAAACATCCAAATTCGAGAAAATGTACATTTGTACATACCCGTCCGCGAATCGAACCCGGGACCTCAGAGTTGGCGAAGGCATGAAAGCAGTTGTTTAGGCCACTCATTTATGGAGGTTGTCAAAATATCTCCACAGCATTAAATGTAGCTGGTACAAATTAACTCTCTATAAATTAATTTCTAAATAAAGAGCAAGCCCTACATGCCCACCACTGGGCAAAGCCCTTATCTCTAACAAATCAACGGAATAACCGCTGTAATAAGCTAGTTAGTTGCTTTTTGTTTGTCCTTTGGAACTAAGGATTGTTAGTTTGGATTCTACTAGCAGCAACCAATAGTGTTTTTAAATAATTTTATTCACTGAGTCTATTTGTATAGTGTTACCATGAGTCCGTAAATTTTTTAAATTTCTCATTTTGGTTGTGTGGTCGGAATTTCGAGTCAAGAGACCCGAGTTCGATCCCCAGGTGGTAGGCACGTACCAATGGGGTTTTCAAAAACTTATGCACAAATTATATCGTTGGCTTGGACATGAAGACCGTGACGAGCTCACCACCGAAACGTTGTCCCGAAAATAACTTCGGTGGTAGGTCGAAGGGATTAATTGTCTAGGCAACCTCGTCTACCTCTGTATTGGGAATTGCATGAAAATATTTATTTTTATCATGTCTCCACGTGTGAACATTACTTTTAATGCTGTGGAGCCATGTTACTCCACAGCAATAAATTTCATTCCCTAGTATATTATTATTATGAAATACATAATTTATTATCAGATATGTTAAAGTCACGATAGCCGGGTGGTTGGGCGATCGGTTTTCGGAGTCAAGAAACTCGAGTTCGTACCCCAGGCGGTAGGCTCATTCCAAT